>BSBM01000673.1:25447500-26047500 GCA_027924585.1 Larix kaempferi
TAATCATTGCAATGCTTAAATTCATAGTTCACGTTCTATAATAGTTCCTAAGGTAATTTTTAGGCATCGTGATAATAATAATACATGCTAATGTATGTGCATGAGTGCATAGTTACTATAGGTTGTATATATTTCTTTCCTATAGTATATGTATAGTCATTTAGGGTAAAGTTTATATAGTTTCATGCATTAGCCATGTATTGCTAAATCAATTGATAAATCTGAGATTTTAGGTATAGTTTAAGATTTTGTTAATGCACAATCTAAGGATAGTTCATTTGAATTAGCATAAGCACTATATTCACAAGATTTCAAATAATGTTACAAATGGACAATAGTATCACCGCTTAATGTTAATGATAATAGTCATATTAGGATGATTTTTCATGTATGATAAATATAGCAATGTAAAAGCAAAATGACGACGCAATTGTAATAACACTAAAAAGTTTATAAGCTAACATGTAAACGAGAATTGGAACCAAATTATCCATACCTCCAATAACTTGTTTTGCAAGGAAGTACTTAGTAATTTTCATATTATATTGATGATGAATTGAAGGACACATGTACTCTTAACTCATGTTTGTCATAAAATTTCTTACCTGTGTTCTGCACATGGAAATAGGGTTCAAATGCCTTAGCTAAACGTAGCTAAGTAAACCTCAGGGTACCTTGTAAGACCCCTTTGTCATCATTCAAAACAAACTGTCAGTACATTACCAAGAAAATTATAATAATACAAACCTATGTACAGCATGTAGTTACATTTAAAACTTAAACAAATCCGAAGATGTATTCTTGTGTTACGATCATAAAATTTCCTTTGTTAAAAGAGATTAGCATCCATTTAGTTTATATTAGCAATTACAACTAGCATCATATTTTGTTTTGAGAAATTCGATGTGTCGTCATCATTAATTTTTCTATTTAAAAGATTTGACTATTATTATATGTTCTGCATTAACAAATTAAAAAATTATTGATATTTAAAAAAAAATTAAATGTTTGGTAATTTATGGGATGTTACATAGGTCCTCCATATTCCAATGCAGCTCCCTTATACATCCATTGTGAAAATCATCTTTGTGGACTGTATGCAGGATGCGTAAAAGTGGGTGATTTTGGTCATCGTAATGACTATCACAGAGATCAATCCCACCAAGAAATGAAACAATTCTTCTTTTGTGGGGACTTGATGGGGGGATCTCGGGATCGAGTGTTATAGTCTTTTGGTGGTGTGAAAACACAAGATTCCTGTTTTTGGTTCATCTCTGGGGCAAATAACAACTTTGAATTTGGTATATTTGAAGTAATTGTATGTTTCCTCATCATGGGTGTGCATGAAACCTCCATCTGCGTTACTGCTATCGGTCAATTTATCATCCCAAACGAAAATAAGCACTTCGTAGCCTTCCGTCGACTTTCTCTTCAATAATTCTCCAAGGGTTTATCGATCCCCTGTGTATCGTTCTTGAACTAGCCTTATTGCTGTGTAAAATGACCACCGTGCAAATTCAAATTCAATTGGAGAATCTAGAATTTGGTAATCGATAGAATTATATATAGATTATCCCGGAACAATGTTTTAATAATTTTGCACATTGTCTTTTTAAAGTTAAAGTTCATTACTTTCCCATAAGAAGCAATATTAAATCATACTACAAGACATTATTTAGTTAATTCTTATCATTAATTTGGTTGAAGATTTTCTACTCAAAATATTTTTTCAATGTTTATCATGTATAGATTAAATTAAAGTATATAAATTAGCAAAACCACTTAACCTGTTATGTTGATTCAGATTGGGCAAGCAGTGCTATAGATAGGAAGAGCACTTTTGGGTGTTGCTTCAGTATGGGATCAGGTGTGATCTCTTGGTTTAGAAGGAAGTAGTCCTACGTAGCACTTATTACAGCCGAGGCGGAATATGTTGCATCCTGTGCAGCTAGTTGTGAGGCAGTATGGTTCCGGAAGCTACTGTCAAAGTTATTTGATCTCATGTTGGATGCTACTGGTATCTTCTGTGATAACCAGAGTTGTGTGAAGTTGTTTGAGAACCCAGTGTTTCATGACAGGTCAAAACACATAGAGATCAAATATCACTATATCAGGGATATGGTGCAGAGAGGAGCAGTGAAGCTCCTGTATGTTACGATGGACGAGCAGATTGCAGATGTACTAATGAAGCCACTAGCCAGAGTGAAGTTCGAGTACTTCAGAGAGAGGCTTGGTGTTCTTCAAATTGACGACACTTTGAGGAAGAAGTGATGGACACATTTGCTTAATCCATTCCAAGCATTTTGGAAGGAGGATCCTTCAGATGGCTATGGATGTAAGCGCTGGATGATGAGCATCAGGACGATGCTCCATTTACTACTCTATATGTGTATGTATGCATCATGTTGGATGCTTGATATGATCAGTTGGATCATTTATATGTATATGTATGTACGCATCATGTTGGATGCTAGATATGATCAGTTGGATCATTTATATATATATGTACGCATCATGTTGGATGCTAGATATGATCAGTTGGATCATTTATGTATGTATGCATCATATTGGATGCTTGGACCATGTATCTGTATATATGTCAGGTGGATACGATTGTATGATCAGCTGGATCATGTTTATGTGTATGTATCAGGTGGATACATTATATGATCAGGTGGATCATGTATGATGATATGTATCAGGTATATACTTGGTATGCATTAGGTGGATGCATTGTATGATCAGGATGATCATGGATGACGAGCTTCAGGATTGTAATATCCCTCCTTTATACCCTCACTTTTGTAATTGTACTTGATTATTGGTTTCTAGTGAGGAGCTCAAAGCGAAGGCCCCATCGGTAAACCTTTTAACTATGTGGTTTAAACTCCTAAGCATAGGAGACTAAAAACAGTGGCACAACTAAATTGATAAGTAACTGAGAGAGACAATGGGTTATGAACTCGTAAAGGCCAAATAATTTTAATGACAGCTGTTTGTTTTTGCCAATAGGAACCTTAAGCAAGATAGCATTTAGGTTACACCAACCTAAGTTAATGATCCATCCTACTGGGTTGTCGAACGGGATACTACCCCACCGAATTATTATAATAAGTAGGAAGAACTATATTTCTAAGCTAAAAATCATCCCTAAATAATCCTAGCCATCTTGCTATATACATTATTACATATCTTTCTATATGTATTATTATATCCTAGGCAAGGATGCAAGTAACCTAAAGGACATGTTTCCTTGTATTTTAAAGGAAGGAATACTGATGTGTATATATTAAAGTTGTTAGAACGAACTGGCATACATGACACGCCTAGTAAGGAATGACACTTTAATACTTAAAGCTTATTATATATGTTTTCATATATAAATGTATAGCATTAAAATAAAATAAAAATTAATTAAAGACAAAGGTGAATACAATATATTTGCATAAAGGTTAAACAAGAGTTAACTACTAAGAATAATGCATATCGATGAAAGATAGGAGAATTTAAAAGAACTAGAAGTCTTGATCGAGAAATTTAAGGAGGATGGTCGCCTTAGTGGGAAGAGGCCGAGAAAACTTAGGAAGCATATCTACACCACTGTTTAGAAGTAACTCACCACTACGGTGGGCCAATAGATGAATTTAATAGCGTGATAAATTCCCTGGCGCCACCACTTAAACATCTCTCTCTCTCGTTGTGACAACTGGCTGGAGGATTCCTTAAAACCGAGGCGGATCCTCCAAAGAGAGAGAAAAAGATTTCTATTTCAGAGATCCCCGCTCAGTAGCATGGACGGCGTTTTGTTTTAGGGAGATACAGTGGATGGAGGCGGAATCGAAGTTGGGATTTGTACCAATCCCCTATCAAATAAGCTATGAACCAGGTAACCTGTATCTCTTTATTTGTTTAAAGGTGTAAGTTCCAGGCTTCATTTTTGTCATCTCCGCATTCCTTAAAAGAGTGATTACCCTCTCTACATAGGTAGATAGAGAATGTTGTTTTGATCATTAATTATAGGAACAGAGATCTATCCTGGTAGAAAGAGTTGGCATGAATAGCACGAAATCTCTCCTGAATCCTGGATTTTTAGAATGAAACCTTGGTTGCGCTATTTTGCTAAAACGTTGAATTACAGTCCGGAACCGAGTCTCGTTTTTAGGTGAAAAGACTCTTTTAGCTACCTTCATGCATGCATATTTCATACCTCTGCATACTTTGTGATCTGAGTAATTTCTATTGGAGAACCTTGAGATCTAAGTTTTAGATGTGAGTCTCTCTGGGTTAAACACTGATGCGTTTACACGTTTACATAGTGACGTTCCAGTTTTAGTTTATTATTCTCTGTCTTGGTGTTCAATCACGTACATGGATCGCTACTCTTTATAATTTCACTTATCTGTATGATTGCTGGAGAATCTCATAGATAGCAGTCTAACTAAGTTATGGATTTCAACTAAATTTATGTATGACTACTGTAGCGGATGGGAAGCCTGGATTTAGGTGAGCGATTTCAATTTATGATGCTGGAGCTATGCATACGATTTGGAGCAGATCTTAGCTATTTTATATTCTGTTAATCTCTGTAAAAACGTTAAACCAAATCAGTTTGATCTCTGGTAAGACTCTGTTAAAACATTGAGGTTTGAGCATTGATCCAGGGAAACGGATGTATTCTTTTTATTCCGTTATTACTTTGGAATTAGATTAATATCTGAAAACGTTGCCTTTACATTTGTTTTTATTACTCTCGGTGGAGTAGAGTTAGCATCCATCTTGTTTGAAAGCCGTGGAGTTGAAATAGCCAAACCCCAAGATTTCAAACCCGTGTTGTCTCTTTATATATCTGTCTGGCATTGTTATTTTGCTGCAGTGAAAGCGTTTTGATCCTCTGCTAGGAACGTAGAGGTACGTTGTTTGATCCAGGTATTCCCTTTACCTAACGTTGGACCTTATCCTTCCAGATCCGAGCCTTACCATTCCATATCCGAGGTATCCTCTGCGTGAAAAGAGTAGGTTTGTCTGAAAAGCTCTGTCCCTAAATATTGTAAGAACTCTATCTCTGTGATCTTCCGAGTATTGTTTCTGCAAACCAAGGGATTAAATCTCGGCATTAGAAAGAACTGAGTAGAATTTGTGCTGAAGGAGACCTCTGATAATCATCTTCTGAAATGGAGAAGCGACTTAGGTGGGTAATGCCTTTTGCGCCCAACATTTTCTTGATCTATGCGTTTTACTGTATGGTATCGAGTTTATTTTAATTAATGGGTATAGTTGTGTGGAAAGGGACGGCTCCATGAGCCGATCCCAGCCTTGTATTTTTCTCATATATGTGTTAAGCCGGATTTGACGAGGGATGGGACAACTCTTACGAGATGATCTCCTTGTTTGAGAGTATAGTGCCTTTTTATAATATGGTCTAGAAAACATGTAGTGTGATAGATATAAACCATGCTTTATGTTAACGGAATCATATTATGGTGAAGGTGTTTTACTTAACCTTTTATCTTTAAAGAGAAACGAATGATATCCTTCTTAACTAATAGATAAGAGTATAAAGAAAGTGTTATGCTAAAATAATTTAGTATGAAGTAAAGGGACGATACCCTTCTTAAGCTGATAGATGAGAGATTAAACTATCTCACATGGAATAGCTGGATTCAAGTTAGTATTCCTGTATGAACTATCTCAATTTTGTTTGGAACTTAGGGTTTTTGCATAAAGCCTCGAAATATTTCTGTTAAGATATTACTTACCATAGTGTAGATCTCTGTGAATGGTATGGGCATTAGTATTGAAAGCCTGGAGAAGAATGCTGCTAGTTGTTAATTATTATAGACCCGAGCAAGAGGAGAGCCATTGTTATATGGCAGATTGTAACCCCTTAATGGATGAATAATAATAATATATGACCCTCTTTGGTGGACGTAGCCCCTCCTGGGCGAACCACGTGAAATATCGTCTCTCTCTTGTATGATCATGATGGTTATGATGTTTGGTTGTGTTAAATGCTTCCTTGTAAAATGTTGGTTATGTACTACTGCTTTTGTTCCTTATATTATGTTTAAACCTTGCGTGAAGTTGTAAGTACTATCGATTTGAATATCCATTGTAGTGATTGCCAATGATCTCAATAAACTTATAAAGGAATGCACATAGTAGCAAAGAAAGCAGATTATAATGACTAGAAAGAATATATAGAAGTAATTAATCTTTATGAATTTCGTGATATGAACAATTCGGGTTTTACACTTACGCTTGGAAAGGACTTGGTAGAGCCACTTGTTTATATCTTTCCTAGATATGATGTCAGTTTTAAACGTATGGTTGAAGGAGCTCCAAGGAGCTGCAACGGTAATATTCAATATCATAAGCAAATCAACTTTTATAAGAATGTCAAGTATAGGTACAAGTTTTAATTACATGTTGGCAGCTTTTCTTATATTATTTTATTGCGAAGAACCTCAAGGGAATTTTTTTATTTTTTTTTACTTTCACCAAATACTAACTCGCAAATCTGGGATATGCTTCAAATGGTATCAGAGCATTAGGTTACAACACTAGGGCCTAGTGAGCTCAACATGCGATAAGTGAGTATGAAGGTTGTTAAGTTTACTAATCAATTGTTTTCGTTTCATATTGGATGCATGGATTGTACTGGAGGAGGGAAAACGAATCTCCGAGCTCGACTTCAAGTTTCTTCCGCCAGAGCGCAGGTTGCAAACACTCGGGCTTATTTGGGCTCAGTCGGGGAAAACATATATGAGCTAGTCGAACTGGCGACACAAGACGCAATAGAAAATTTCATTTCAACGGATCGACCACAGGTAGCTTACAAGTCGTCATTGAATTGCAAGTAAGTATGTTTCATTTGGTGAAAGCATTATAATGCCGCAACATTGTTTGTAGGTAAGGATAGTATATGTTTCATTATGGAGATGAACAATCTGTTATTAGTAAATATTAACTGATAAATATATCCTCCTATTTTACAAATTAGAATTCATTGGACGACGAGAAAATAATCGTTAGCATGATAACGGTTATGGTTTTGTGGAATGAGTCTTCGTATATTGAAAGTCATCCTAGTTGTGAATGTGCTAAACGGAGGAGCTCTCCTAAATCTATTGATTGGATAATTCGTCTTAAATACTTATTACCTTCTCTACCTTTATTGTTACTCTTAGGAGTGGATATCTTTCAGTTTCAGTAAACGCATCATATGGGAGAATAGGGTTGATACATTTTGTTAATTGTTTCTGACTAATCGATTCGTCAGGATTTCTGAATATGTGATTCAGATATATAAAATAAGCAACTTATATCTGTTAAGTCGTTTATAAAGTAAGTATATACTAATATCTGGCTAAAGAAGATGGTCTAATGTTTTGATTATGTTAGGAACTTTCAAGTTCCTTTCATACATAAAGCCGAACATTTCTTGTGGAAGGTTAGTTCGGCTGTATGTATGTTACCAGAACTTCCTAGTTATGTCAACATCGTAAATTTATCATTCAAAATGGCTTTATACATATGTTATATGTGGTGTCAAAATGATTATTTTGGTTAAGAAATAAAACTATAGTTAATCATGTTGCTCACATAATGAATGCATAGATGTAATTAATGGTGAGTATGTGTTATTGTATGAATAAAAGTATTGGAAAACTAGAACCGCCACGGAATGGTAATACATGACACTTTAAATCCTCTAATGTTTTTATAATGACTGTTTTAAATCTGCATTAGGAGTTAAGGAAAAACCGTTAATATCATGGAAGTTCCATGATAGATCAGAAGTAATATTTAAACAGTAATTGATGAATAAGCTTTTATGAAACAAGTCAAGGTGATGAATGACATATGTTTTATGCATGATTGCTCTTATGATTTAATTACAGTTTTTCTTTTACGACTAACACATTAATGTTGTGGTCGAGCGGAATGCTATATTCCCACACATCACTACAACAGTCAATAGGTAAAAATGGGATATATAGATGCAGGTGATATTTAGTGTAATACTAATGTGTGATGATACAGGTAAACTGGTACCTCGACATATGAGGATCTTATAATAAGAAGATATGCGGCCACCCTTACAAAGGTATATGGTTATCATTATAAGGTATGCAAGTATGTTTTAGAAAATTGGTGAATTCTATGTGATGTTGGTTGTATAACTAAAATAGGAAGTGTGTTTGAAATAGTGAAGGATAACATTCGAGGTTAAGAAATCATCATGTCCATGGGTCATCATATGAAGAATATTGTTTCATGTTCAAGGAATTATGTAATCCTATTAAGTAAGTTAGATATGCTTGGAAGGAGAAAAACGTTTACTTCAGATGATCAAGTATGGATATTGTAGTATGAAGAACGAATGATTTTCTTATTTACAAATATTTGATTTTGTTATATAAAGTGTTACTAACAATTGAATTTGGCAGATGGCCAAAGCTCGGTGGAACTTGTCGAAAGACAAAAGCGTAATATATTATGCATGGTACAATAAAGGGGTGAGGATGAAAGATCCACATTGCATCTTTTATTATTGTTAATTATTGTTGAATAAAGCACTAGACCAAATTGGTCAGAGAAATTGTATGGTTATAAAATGTAATATGACGAAATAATTGCTGAAATTGAAAGACATTCTTCTAGACTCAAGCAAGGCGACTTGGGGAAAATAAATTCCGGGACTCAAGCGAGAAGGCTTGAGGGGAATTGTGTAAAGAGTGTTGTAATGGCATTGAAATACTCCCAAAATCAGGGATTGAACAGCCACTAGGATTCTCGGAGAATCGGCTGGCTGTAAGACCTAGGAAAGCTATAAGAAAATGTATATGTGGGAGGCAGGACGCTGCTTAGTATGCATGAAAGAAATGTTTGCTGCGTGAGCACTAAGGTGTTAGGCAAAAAATGAGAGAAATGTTTGCTGCGTGAGCACTAAGGTGTTAGGCAAGGCATGAGAGAAAGGATTGCTGTGTGAGCACTAAGGTGTTAGGCAAGAATTTCATGGATCAAGTGAATGTTGTTTGTTGATTTTGTCAAACAGTATACAATCATGGAGCGCTAGATCTATTCTAAATATTGCAGGTGATATGTGCAATAAAGAACTCATGATTTATGTTTCTGAGTTTGATTACGAAGTTGATGATAAAGTTTGATTATTATTTTTCGTTTTTCTTGAAACCCAGTTTTGTAGTCGAAATTCAGGTGTGATCCATAACGACTTACAGAAAAATCGCTAAAAGTTCGAAGAAGGTCGAAATGAAAGTGACAAAGCAAGCAAAGGATGATTCCACAAAGAAAGGCAAATTGCTGAAAAGTATGAACACCGAGGACGGTGTTATTCTTAAGGGGAGGAGGATGTAATATCCCTCCTTTATACCCTCACTTTTGTAATTGTACTTGATTATTGGTTTCTAGTGAGGAGCTCAAAGCGAAGGCCCCATCGGTAAACCTTTTAACTATGTGGTTTAAACTCCTAAGCATAGGAGACTAAAAACAGTGGCACAACTAAATTGATAAGTAACTGAGAGAGACAATGGGTTATGAACTCGTAAAGGCCAAATAATTTTAATGACAGCTGTTTGTTTTTGCCAATAGGAACCTTAAGCAAGATAGCATTTAGGTTACACCAACCTAAGTTAATGATCCATCCTAATGGGTTGTCGAACGGGATACTACCCCACCGAATTATTATAATAAGTAGGAAGAACTATATTTCTAAGCTAAAAATCATCCCTAAATAATCCTAGCCATCTTGCTATATACATTATTACATATCTTTCTATATGTATTATTATATCCTAGGCAAGGATGCAAGTAACCTAAAGGACATGTTTCCTTGTATTTTAAAGGAAGGAATACTGATGTGTATATATTAAAGTTGTTAGAACGAACTGGCATACATGACACGCCTAGTAAGGAATGACACTTTAATACTTAAAGCTTATTATATATGTTTTCATATATAAATGTATAGCATTAAAATAAAATAAAAATTAATTAAAGACAAAGGTGAATACAATATATTTGCATAAAGGTTAAACAAGAGTTAACTACTAAGAATAATGCATATCGATGAAAGATAGGAGAATTTAAAAGAACTAGAAGTCTTGATCGAGAAATTTAAGGAGGATGGTCGCCTTAGTGGGAAGAGGCCGAGAAAACTTAGGAAGCATATCTACACCACTGTTTAGAAGTAACTCACCACTACGGTGGGCCAATAGATGAATTTAATAGCGTGATAAATTCCCTGGCGCCACCACTTAAACATCTCTCTCTCTCGTTGTGACAACTGGCTGGAGGATTCCTTAAAACCGAGGCGGATCCTCCAAAGAGAGAGAAAAAGATTTCTATTTCAGAGATCCCCGCTCAGTAGCATGGACGGCGTTTTGTTTTAGGGAGATACAGTGGATGGAGGCGGAATCGAAGTTGGGATTTGTACCAATCCCCTATCAAATAAGCTATGAACCAGGTAACCTGTATCTCTTTATTTGTTTAAAGGTGTAAGTTCCAGGCTTCATTTTTGTCATCTCCGCATTCCTTAAAAGAGTGATTACCCTCTCTACATAGGTAGATAGAGAATGTTGTTTTGATCATTAATTATAGGAACAGAGATCTATCCTGGTAGAAAGAGTTGGCATGAATAGCACGAAATCTCTCCTGAATCCTGGATTTTTAGAATGAAACCTTGGTTGCGCTATTTTGCTAAAACGTTGAATTACAGTCCGGAACCGAGTCTCGTTTTTAGGTGAAAAGACTCTTTTAGCTACCTTCATGCATGCATATTTCATACCTCTGCATACTTTGTGATCTGAGTAATTTCTATTGGAGAACCTTGAGATCTAAGTTTTAGATGTGAGTCTCTCTGGGTTAAACACTGATGCGTTTACACGTTTACATAGTGACGTTCCAGTTTTAGTTTATTATTCTCTGTCTTGGTGTTCAATCACGTACATGGATCGCTACTCTTTATAATTTCACTTATCTGTATGATTGCTGGAGAATCTCATAGATAGCAGTCTAACTAAGTTATGGAGTTCAACTAAATTTATGTATGACTACTGTAGCGGATGGGAAGCCTGGATTTAGGTGAGCGATTTCAATTTATGATGCTGGAGCTATGCATACGATTTGGAGCAGATCTTAGCTATTTTATATTCTGTTAATCTCTGTAAAAACGTTAAACCAAATCAGTTTGATCTCTGGTAAGACTCTGTTAAAACATTGAGGTTTGAGCATTGATCCAGGGAAACGGATGTATTCTTTTTATTCCGTTATTACTTTGGAATTAGATTAATATCTGAAAACGTTGCCTTTACATTTGTTTTTATTACTCTCGGTGGAGTAGAGTTAGCATCCATCTTGTTTGAAAGCCGTGGAGTTGAAATAGCCAAACCCCAAGATTTCAACCGGTGTTGTCTCTTTATATATCTGTCTGGCATTGTTATTTTGCTGCAGTGAAAGCGTTTTGATCCTCTGCTAGGAACGTAGAGGTACGTTGTTTGATCCAGGTATTCCCTTTACCTAACGTTGGACCTTATCCTTCCAGATCCGAGCCTTACCATTCCATATCCGAGGTATCCTCTGCGTGAAAAGAGTAGGTTTGTCTGAAAAGCTCTGTCCCTAAATATTGTAAGAACTCTATCTCTGTGATCTTCCGAGTATTGTTTCTGCAAACCAAGGGATTAAATCTCGGCATTAGAAAGAACTGAGTAGAATTTGTGCTGAAGGAGACCTCTGATAATCATCTTCTGAAATGGAGAAGCGACTTAGGTGGGTAATGCCTTTTGCGCCCAACATTTTCTTGATCTATGCGTTTTACTGTATGGTATCGGGTTTATTTTAATTAATGGGTATAGTTGTGTGGAAAGGGACGGCTCCATGAGCCGATCCCAGCCTTGTATTTTTCTCATATATGTGTTAACCCGGATTTGACGAGGGATGGGACAACTCTTACGAGATGATCTCCTTGTTTGAGAGTATAGTTCCTTTTTATAATATGGTCTAGAAAACATGTAGTGTGATAGATATAAACCATGCTTTATGTTAACGGAATCATATTATGGTGAAGGTGTTTTACTTAACCTTTTATCTTTAAAGAGAAACGAATGATATCCTTCTTAACTAATAGATAAGAGTATAAAGAAAGTGTTATGCTAAAATAATTTAGTATGAAGTAAAGGGACGATACCCTTCTTAAGCTGATAGATGAGAGATTAAACTATCTCACATGGAATAGCTGGATTCAAGTTAGTATTCCTGTATGAACTATCTCAATTTTGTTTGGAACTTAGGGTTTTTGCATAAAGCCTCGAAATATTTCTGTTAAGATATTACTTACCATAGTGTAGATCTCTGTGAATGGTATGGGCATTAGTATTGAAAGCCTGGAGAAGAATGCTGCTAGTTGTTAATTATTATAGACCCGAGCAAGAGGAGAGCCATTGTTATATGGCAGATTGTAACCCTTGAATGGATGAATAATAATAATATATGACCCTCTTTGGTGGACGTAGCCCCTCCTGGGCGAACCACGTGAAATATCGTCTCTCTCTTGTATGATCATGATGGTTATGATGTTTGGTTGTGTTAAATGCTTCCTTGTAAAATGTTGGTTATGTACTACTACTTTTGTTCCTTATATTATGTTTAAACCTTGCGTGAAGTTGTAAGTACTATCGATTTGAATATCCATTGTAGTGATTGCCAATGATCTCAATAAACTTATAAAGGAATGCACATAGTAGCAAAGAAAGCAGATTATAATGACTAGAAAGAATATATAGAAGTAATTAATCTTTATGAATTTCGTGATATGAACAATTCGGGTTTTACACTTACGCTTGGAAAGGACTTGGTAGAGCCACTTGTTTATATCTTTCCTAGATATGATGTCAGTTTTAAACGTATGGTTGAAGGAGCTCCAAGGAGCTGCAACGGTAATATTCAATATCATAATCAAATCAACTTTTATAAGAATGTCAAGTATAGGTACAAGTTTTAATTACATGTTGGCAGCTTTTCTTATATTATTTTATTGCGAAGAACCTCAAGGGAATTTTTTTTTTTTTTTTACTTTCACCAAATACTAACTCGCAAATCTGGGATATGCTTCAAGGATGTTGCTCCAGATATCCATCAGGACGATGCAGTGATGAGTATCAGGACGATACTCTAGATGATATGCATCAGGATGATGCTTTGATGATGATCAGGATGATCATATGTATCAGGTGGATACCTTACATAATCAGTTCGATTATGTGTGATGAGTTCCGAAGACACAGATGCATAGTGCCATTCCGACATGGTGGTAGATGTGTTCTCCCATGTGCGTTGATGTAAGTGCAGAGCCTTTCTGACATGGTGGTAGATGTGTTCTCCCATGTGCATTCATGTAAGTGCAAAGCCTTTCCGACATGGTGGTAGATGTGTTCTCTCATGTGCATTGATGTAAGTGTAGAGCCTTTCCGACGTGGTGGTAAATGTGTTCTCCCATGTGCGTTGATGTAAGTGCAGAGCCTTTCTGACATGGTGGCAAATGTGTTCTCCCATGGTCATTGATGTAAGTGTTGTGAGCCTTTCACAGATGGTGGTAGGTTGTTCCTCCCATGCTGGTGAGTGTAAGTGCTGTGTGTGTGCATTTGGGATTGTGCTTCGTGATACTCTGTGGCCATGGACAGGTTGTGCAGTAGCATGTAAAAGGTCCTGGGAGATCCAATAGGTTGAGCTGTATGCTCATAATCAGTCCTGGGATGCTCTTTCGAGGTTTTGTTGACTCACATAATAAGTCCCGAGGATTCAACAGTATGTCCAGTGATGATGAAGACCTGTAGGTGGTGGGCCTATAAAAAGGACTGGCTCTGTAGAACTTCCTATGATGAGTAGATTCAGAGATTGATTGAGATAGCAACAGCTGTAATGATGACAATGATTCGAGGACGATGCATCGATGACGATGATCCAGAGAAGAAGACTTGTGCTAGCATATTTGTGTCAAGAAATACCTTCCTATTTAAGAGGGAGTGTTGATGTATATGTAACTTTAGAATGTATTTCATCCCTGTGTTTCATTTATATATTATTCTACTCCTATAGAGATGTGTCATTTGGGATTGTGCTTCGTGATACTCTGTGGCCATGGACAGGTTGTGCAGTAGCATGTAAAAGGTCCTGGGAGATCCAATAGGTTGAGCTGTATGCTCATAATCAGTCCTGGGATGCTCTTTCGAGGTTTTGTTGACTCACATAATAAGTCCCGAGGATTCAACAGTATGTCCAGTGATGATGAAGACCTGTAGGTGGTGGGCCTATAAAAAGGACTGGCTCTGTAGAACTTCCTATGATGAGTAGATTCAGAGATTGATTGAGATAGCAACAGCTGTAATGATGACAATGATTCGAGGACGATGCATCGATGACGATGATCCAGAGAAGAAGACTTGTGCTAGCATATTTGTGTAGAGAAATACCTTCCTATTTAAGAGGGAGTGTTGATGTATATGTAACTTTAGAATGTATTTCATCCCTGTGTTTCATTTATATATTATTCTACTCCTATAGAGATGTGTCATTCCTTTATACAGACATGTCGTCGTGTGTATTGACAAGTGTCGCAAGTGTGTTAACTTGCCGATGGGTTATTAGACCACCATGTGTGGGGTCGGCCCTGATTTATATAATATATATGGTTGATGTACCTAGCTAGACAAGTCAGCCCCATAAGGTTATTGGGCAAACAGGTCAAGTATAAATAGAGATCGGGAGATCTCTATTTGGATCACTCAGAAACTCATTCTTCCTTCACTTGGAAAGTGGCGCACTTGTGAGGAGGAGGATCATCTGCTACTAGGAGACTATCTCTATGTATTTTGGTTGTACTTTGGTTGATTTATTTATCTATCTATCTCTGAGGAAGTTGTGGGGTTTTTCACCTTAGGGTTTTCCCCACAGAAACTCTGTGTGTCTTTGTCTCTCATGTTTTTGCTTCTTGGAATGATTGACATGCTTGTTATAATTGATATGCATTGATATACTGTACATGCTGTTCTCTCAGTAAAGATCCTAGAGTATTGTGAATCAATGCTCAAAATTTAACACACACTTTCAACGACTGTCTCCGAGGGATGACAGGGGTCAAGGGGGCTTTCCCCCTTGCGGCAGCGCCCTCCTTTATTTTTCTGTAAATATTTTCATTTCACCCAATCTGGTGCATAAGTTCCATGGCATTTTTCAACTTTCAGCACCTGAAAAATCTCCCAGGAAAACAATTGAAATTCCCTATTTCGGAGCAACTCGTCCAGTTCTTCCAACATGTTGTGAAGACACTGGCCGAGTTTTGTCGGTCGGCGGACTCATCTGTCTTTTCCACCATTTCGGACCAGCTCATCGAGTTCTTCCGCCGCTACGGATCAACTCATCAAGTTCTTCCGCCTTTGCAGACCAACTCGCTGAGTTCTTCCGCCGAAAGACACTTAGAAAAACTTTTTAGGCCAACTCGCCGAGTCCTTCCTCCATTGCAAAGCAACTTTCCGTGTTGTGCCGCAATTTCTGACCAACTCGCCGAGTTCTTCCGACCTAAACTCAGCTTTTCCTTCTGAAAATTTTCCATCTTTTTCGCTGAACTTAAAATTTTTGGTTGATCTGTTGTGGAGCAACTTGCTAAGTTCTTTCGCCATTTCGACGAAAACTCGCCAACTCTTTCCTCCATTTCGGTGAAAACTCGCCAACTTTTTCCATCGTTTCGGCCCAAAACTCATAACTTTCCGTCGAAATTTTCCTTCCTTTTTCGGCAAACTTATTGATTTTATGCCGCATTGCGGAACAACTCGCCAAGTTTCTCCGCCAACTTCGGCGCAAACTCGCTAGTTCTAGCTGGAAACTTCGGCGCAACTTAGTGAGGTTCGTCGAAGCACATCGGCTCAACTCCACGAGACTCGCCGAATCAGTTAGGCAAAACACTTAGAAAAAAATTGAAATTTTGAAACTTTTCTTAATGGTTTGTGCTGGGCAGGAAGCATACTTACCTCTACAATTGTGATAGGTATCCCATGAAGTCCCAAATGTTGCAACCATCGCTCTGATACCATTCTGTAACATACCTACCCATCCATCCCAGGCAAGGGCGGGAACATGATGCCAATCTCTGGGGCTTTTACATAAGCTAAGCCCATTCATTAGATTCACAGCAATAAAGATGATGTGTGCAGATGCAAATCACTTAAACATGCACAACGGAATAAAACATATTCATCCACACACTCTTCATATGCATTCAACATATCAATAATAGTCATTAATTTAAGCATTGCAGAAGTAAATACATAGACCGAAAAACAACACTTATCTTCATTGTGCAATTGTCCCAAACAACTAGCTATGTCGCTGCAACATTCCACCCAACCATAGGCCAGTTGTGTTCATCAATCTCTCAACACAAATGGCACCCCTGAGCTGGGCATGGTTTCTACAAGGAAAATGGGACATTCAAGCTCATGCACATCCAATTAATCATTTCATCCAAACCAAGCCAGTCCATAGTTGGGTTTATCAGGCTACATTTGAACCCTGGATGCTTGCACTCAAGCTCAAGCCAAAACAATGGATGCCCATCTCAACCCCAACATTCTCTTACACTCAACAAACTCAAAAATTGGACATGGGTACACATTTCCAGCAATGGGGTTTACAAATAGGATGGCCATGGGTTTTCCCCAAAACGTAGGCACACCAAAATGGACTGTGGAAAGGGGAATTCGACCACAGGGAGAAAACCCG
This sequence comes from Larix kaempferi, assembly GCA_027924585.1. Classification (NCBI taxonomy): domain Eukaryota; kingdom Viridiplantae; phylum Streptophyta; class Pinopsida; order Pinales; family Pinaceae; genus Larix; species Larix kaempferi. The sequence continues at coordinate 25,464,292 of BSBM01000673.1, forward strand.
ATTTCTCCCATAGGTTATGAGCATTGCAAATTACCAAAACAGCCTCATTGAAACACCAAATCGAGCTCCCTTTTCCTCCAGCAGCTCTGCAACACAAAAACGCCCCCCTCCCCACTAAAAACAAGGAAACACAGGAAAAACGACCAGGTAGCTCCAAAAACGCGAGAGGGGCAAAACTGGTTGATGGGTAATGGCTTGGGGAGCAATTCATGGCTCTTTTCTTGCCCAAGAAGCCAAACACGTTTTTCCATGCAGGGTGGCTTTCCCATACTCAAATTTGGACAGCCACACCTCCCATTCCCCAAGGCATTAACTACCTCAACCAACTCTTGGGAGAAATCAATGATTGGGTACAAAAGTCAACATGGGTAGTTGAGGGTTTGATGGGTTCTCTCATTGACACTTGGCTTGACTTGATCGGTTCGAAGGGTTTGAATGTTTCCCTCCCAATTCCTTGTAAGATCATTCCCCCATTTCTTTGTTGGATTGCATAGCTAGTTGTGGGTATTTTATTAAAATGCATATTTACATAATATCCGCAATTCCACTGTGCCTAGCTAGCATGTAAACCATATGCATCAATAAATCGATGGCGGGGCCTTGGCCTTGAGCTGCTCACCATGATTTCATAACAATATTACATCATTTACAATTTTAATTCCAAGGGGTTAAGATGGGTACGTTATAATACAACATGATCTTTGATACATAACTAATAGATATATATATAGCATGGCCACTGAAATACAAACGTGGATCCATGACAAAGATAAGAGATCATAGCCATAAAAACAAGTTGGATCTATGTCTCATGAAGAGCCAAAATGAGTGAGGCTCAGTCTTGCGCAGCTTGGGGGATAACATAAATATGGTGATGCTATCAAAATCCCAAGGTCTTCATCCAAACAACCCAAGGTACAAACCCTAACCATGTGAATAAATGAGCTGGAGTCAAACATGGGGGGTATCGTTTGATTACCGATCATTGATGTATACCGTTAACAAATGCGAGGGCTTCCATCGATAATGATAATGGGGCCCAAGGTACCTAGTACGTTCCAACAAGTGTGAATAAATAGACTTGAAGTCAAACACCTAAGGAAACTATCGAATAAGAGACATTAATGTATTCCCATAATTCAATAGTGAGGGAAATCGCCAGTGATGATTGCAATCCCCAAGGTACTAACCGAAATTTTAAACTTCATTCCCAGAGCATAATGAGTTGAAGTTGATGGGAAGAATTCCGTTGGAAGGGAGGCCTTAATGCATCCTCCATAATCCAACATGAGGAACACTCAAAGGTACAAGTAAATTTGATGTAGGACTTGAGACAAGAAGAAACAAACTGACACTAGGATGGCTGACACATGAAGTCAAGGTAACTGCAAAATGGCCGACACAGGTTGTATCCTTGAACAGTGAGCACGACACAAAAGTGACTTACGAAGATTTTAACATAAGCGGAAAGTGACAAACCTGCAATGTATGAGACATTAGCATATCCTCCATATGATTGGAAGAATAACCAATCGAGGGAGTGAAAACTCGGAGATTAGGTTCACCCTAAGGTCAAAAAATAAAACCCAATTGGATTATGGACTCAAATAGGTGTTGTGTTCAAGGACATGACTGACTTAACTTCCTTTGAAACTGAAAAGATGTAATGTACCCTTCTCATCTCTTATTCTTTTTGGTAAAATAATACACGTCCTTCTTGTTGTTTTAATGAGTCCATGAAAGCAAACTCAATAATTCCAACCATGTAAAAAGTTTAACAAGCCCATGGGAGGAAGACTTGGGACATTCTTCATTATTTACATAGTTCGAAGAAGAGATAGAAGAATACTCTATAATACTGATCTCTGGATTTTAATATCGAGCCGAGATCTGTTCTTGCTCACCGGTGTTTTCAATTTTAAGGAGTTTGAAAATATTAAACAATAACTCCATACACCTACCCGTGGATTTTAGTATCGAGCCCGGGTTGGTATATGCTCGCCAGTGTTTTCCTATTTGTAGAGTCTGAAAAACTTAAACAATCCTCTATTTACCCTCTCGTGGATTTCTCATCGAGCCTAAGTAGGTGAATGCTCACTTGGTATTTTCATGTATAGAGAGTCTGAAAACCCTAAAGAAGACTCCAAAAGGTCCTTTTAGATATAGTTAGTCTCCTCACCTAAAAAAGTGTAAAACAATGAGAAGAACTCTTCTAGCCACGGATGACTAGAGTATTCATTTTTCGTAAGTAATCCACAAAAGTTCGAAAAAGGGTTAAACTTATACTTAAGTGGATGTTGCTTCAAACCCTTTAACGAGTCTGAAAAGACAACTATACTCGGAAATCTTGTCATATTTAAAGAGTCTAACAAGAGTGTGAAAGAACTCTATAGAAATCTATTTCGTAAAGTTTTAACGATCCCGAAAAAATAAACTCCCGAACTCCTTATTGTTTTTAACGAGCTCAAAGGAGAGATGTAAGAATGCTCATAGCCTCCTTACTATTTTTAACGAGCTCGAAGAAAAGGTGGAAGAATGATCGTTGCCTCCTTACTATTTTTAATGAGCTCGAAGAAAAGGTGGAAGAGTGGTCGCAACCTCCTTAGTATTTTTTAACGAGCTCCAAGTGAAGGTAGAAGAATGCTCGTAGCCTCATTACTGTTTCTAACAAGCTCAAAGAAAAGGTGGAAGAATGATTGTTTCCTCCTTACTATTTTTAACAAGCTCGAAGAAATGGAAGAGTGCTCATAACCTCCTTACTGTTTTTAATGAGCTCGAAGTGAAGGTAGAAGAATGCTCGTAGGTGGATCAATGTCCAAATGAATGGCTGACTGCATTATAGACTCTAGGAAAACTTCATCAGAAGGAAGTATATTAACCTAGATGGAACACATATCTAAACATTCAGATGGAGTCAGCACCTGGTCAATTGCCGGGACCCAGTCCCGAGAAGGTAAGCATGAATTCAGAGACTTATTCTCAATAGTAATTGGACTCAAGGAACAATATGCCACATAATTTGATTGTGACATGGTAGTTCCTACTGGCAGGGATATACTTGGTCTATAGTTGGGTAATAAGAAGGATCAACAAATGTAAGTTGACCCCTAGTGACAATGCTTTCGTTGTGAGGAAAATGCATCACATGAAAAAGTGTAGACACCGTAGCCTGCATAGCATATTTGTAATCACGTCCGAGGATCATATCAAAATACATAGGGTCCTTTAAAACCTGTTGCTTGGGTTTTCACCCAAGCATGTGCTAATGAGCACCTACTAACTTGTAGTAGCAGTCTCAATTGAAATAATAAAAAACTAAAGAAAAAAAGTAGAATTAATGTAAGATATGAGAAAATAAAAAGCTAATCTAGCATGTTCATGTAAAAAATTGAAAGTAAATGGTAGAGAACTCAAATCTATATGTAAAACAAATTCTTTATTTATGGAAAAAATAGCTTTACAATAATCATGTTACCTCAAATGGTGAGGATGGTTGGGTTTGAGCAACTATGACGGTGAGATGCTCCAATGCTCAAAAAGTCTTTCTCTTCTCCAAGGTTCTAATGGGGGAATGGCCACAAAAGGTACTCCAAAGGTGGATCTAAGCTCAAACGGAGGCTCAAGATCTGAAGAGTGAAATGGGCAGCATAAGGATAGGATGAATGTGGATGAATAGTGAGGAGCCCCTATCACCTTTTTATAGTTTTTTGGTGATGGAGAATACCATCGTTGTTTAAGGAAACCAATGGTATTGATAAAAATGGTTTAGGTTTCTTTTTCCTCTTTTTCCCTTTTTTGAATATATTTTATATTTTTATTCCCTTTTAATTGATTTTTGGGAATTTTGGACCCTTTTTTAGGGTTTTTTGTATTTTTTGAGGACAATTACATATTTTTAGTGGGAAAAGGTAGATTTTGGTCTTTTTGGTGACCTTTTGAAGGTTTTAGAGGCTAAAATGGAAAAATGGGTCATGAGAGTAGGGAAATGAGCTAGTGAGCACTTTTTGGGTGTTAACAGATTGCCCTCTAATGTGTGAGGGTAGCAGCTCATCTTATGGCCGATAAACACCATATTTCTTTTGTCTTTTTCCTGGGGTTTGGAGGAGAGAAGAAACCGATTGGATACTGAAACACCAAGCCCATCCAAACTGCACAAACTAAAAATACATGTCCTCAAAAATGAATGAGGAATAATCTCCGATGATGGACGAGGCGGGCATACCCATGCTCATATCAGGACATATAAATAACAATGAGGCCCAAAAAAAAGGGGGACCTAAAGAATGCATATAAACCTGTTGTGTAAATCATACTGGTCCAGAGGGGACACAATGTTAGGACGTACTCATGGTCATACCATGACTGATCTAAAGAATTGAAACACTGGAAAAGAGAAACAACCCTCATGAATAAGGTGTTAGAAAGGTTGATGAACTGTTGAATCTGAGGGTATCCAACAACTGTGGGGACTCAATAACCGTAAGTTATCTTCTGAAGAGTATATGGAACTGTATACTCAAGGGAGTACAAGATTGGGGTACTTCCGAATATTGTCACTAAGCGTAACCCGGATATACATAGGAATATGTAACTGGTTGTTTCCTCAAGTAGACTCACACTTGTGCTAGAGTCAGGTGACATCCGGGTCTTCAACTAATAACTGAAATGATTGATACCCTGTACGAATCTCAACGACGTGATCAAGGTGTTGATGTCAAGCATGTGAGAAACAATCGTTTACAGAGGCACTAAGGACTCCTTTCAAAATGATTTGTAGGCACTCACCAATGATGGTGATGAGTCCAAGGCACATGGACCTCTAAGTCTATCCTCTGGAATAAATCAGTTGACATCGACATAGGGAGACCTACAACTATTAATGCATTGATGTTTCCTTAATAGGAGCTCGAGGTGTAAAACCAAGAGGTTATAGTACTAATAATGGGACTGACATATTGTGGGGATGGGGAGTAACTGGGGTTTTAGAGTGGGGGGGGGGACTCAAACTTCCTTTTTTCAGAGCATGATGACATGGTTGATCTGGAAGCATATGAAACTATCGTTAGGAATGGGGATCATAGCTTTAAGGGATGAGGGATAAGTATTGCAAACTGGAGTGACTCTGGGGGACAAGCTAATGGATGATATCGGGAGACACTCAAGGTGACATATTGTAGAATAGTCTAAACAAAGGAGACCATAATGGGGAAGCTACCATGTGAGTATACATGATCTGTTGTGGTGCCAACAGGAACTGTTTGGGCCTTCTTCGTGGTTTTAATGAGCTCCAAGAAGGGATAAAAGTGTGCTAAAAAATGGTACTGTCCTATGGATTTTTGCGAGCCCAGGACTATTCATGCTCGTGAGTGCTTTCATTTTTAAGGAGTTTGAAAATGATAAGAAGACTCTGAATTGGTGGAGGAGTACCGTCGTGTGGATTTATACGAGCCCAAGATGGTGATTGCTCATGGTTGCTTTCAATTTTAGAGAGTCTGAAAGTGGTAAATAGACTCCATTGGTGGTCTTTTTCGTATGTTAGTCTCCAAGGCCTGAAAAAGCTTAAAATGGTGCAAATGGAGAACTCTTCTAGCCGATGTGACTAGAGTATTCCTTTTTCGTAATTAGTCTAAAAGGTCCAGAAAAGGGGTAAACTTATACTAGGTAGATGCCCTTTGAAATACTTTTAGCGAGCATGAAAGGACGGAAGATTGCTCAGCAATCTTTTCATTGTTTTTAGGAGTCAGAAAAGAGCTTAACAGAAACTCCCTAAGTGCCTTTTTTGTAAAAGGATTGCTCGGCCTGAAAAAGGGATAAATTTATACTGAACAAATAGTATTGGTGAGAAATAGAAATGATCTCAAGCATCATCACAAGTGCAGAAAACTGAATACGGCGATATAAAGAATGCCAAAAATGGACAAAGGTCGATGTGGCATGCAAACTGAGGCGATGAGGGGCATGGAAAAATGCCCCGAAAATATGGTGGTGAGAGTGAGAAATGATATCAAGCATCATCATGAGTGCAGAAAACTAAATCCAGTGATATAAAGAACATCAAAAAGAAACAACGACCGATGTGGCACAAAAACCGAGTCAATGAGGGGCATGGAAAAAATGCCTGAAAATGGTCTTGGTTAAATCAAGAAATTGACTGTACTACTGTGAAGGTCTCGCTATGCTGATTCCAATGGTGTCAACAGTTTGGAGAACTGACTTCATATGACTCTGTAATGGCCAAATGAACATGGGTGAAATGTTTATAAATAGCAAGTTGGGTTATGGTGACACATGTCATTTTCACTATTGAGTTTGACAGGAGATTTGAGTTGTGCAGAGCATTTTTGTCATTTGCGGGAGATTCAACCGTTGGTCTTCCATTCCGCAAGTTCTAGGTAATCCTATTAGCCTTAATCTATAAGTTTATTTAATTTTGGGGGGGAATTGGGAACTCAGGGGCGGTGCATTGGTCACTTTGAGTGATCAATGGGGAAATCGCGGATCTTGAGCCCTTTTGCATGATTCAAATCGCGGCTGAGAGCTCTATAGTCATGATCTCGAATCGTGGTTGGGAACTCTACAGTCGCGATCTGAATCACGACTATGGTCCTCATATTCGTGATCTGAATCGCGGTTGTGGCCTTCACAGTCATGTTTTGAATCGCAGTTGTGGCCTTCACAGTCGTAATTTGGATCGCGGTTGTGGCCTTCACAGTCACGATTTGGATCGCGGTTGTAGGTTCCATAGCCGTGATTTATATCATTAATGGGGAAAAAAAATTTGGTACAATTTTTTAAAATATTTTCTATGTTTTTTGGAAGGATGATCAGAGTCCCGAGGCCTATGTGGATGGAGATGGAGATTCCTGTTGATTTGATGGAGATTATCGATAGGGATCATGATGCTCAGGCTATGTTGGCAGTGGGTGGACTGATGAAGTTTTCTCGAGTGCCTGTTATGTGGTCAACACGATTGTTGCTGACCAAGTTGGTCAGATTCTAGGATCTGACCCTTCAGCCCTTCATGGTTCAAGGTGAGAGGTTGGACCTCGCCTTGACGAATGCTTATTTTTTGACTGGTTTACCCTGCTTAGGTGTGATAGGAGATACACAACCTAGGATATAGTGGGATATTGACATAGAGGATGTTCTGGAGAGATTTTGTCATCCGGGGTCCCAATTGCATGTGAATGCATTATCAGTTAGTGATATAGAGGATCTAGCTATGAGAGTGGTCGCAGCTTGCGTGCTGCGAGTACTTGGGTCTCAGGCGCCACATCGGTTGTCGGGTGGGAAGATGATGTTGGTACATCGAGTTATGATTGGGACATACTATGCCTGAGGATAGATGTTCTTGGCTTGTGTTCAACAAAAGCTGAACAAGGTGAGTCAGTTTGGGGGGCAAACTTTAGTTATGCCTCCTTCTTATGTTCTTTTTTCCATTATGATGGTTAGAGTTGTTCTTATGATGTTGACATCTTTGAGTATTGGTTATCGTAGATGTGGGTCCGAGGCCTCCACCGTGGCATCCAGTTCACAGAGTTCATGTGGTGGTGGTACCCCGATTACCTCCTCCACCTGTGCATGGAGCCATACGTCTCCGTGGCGATGCTGGGGGGGCAGATGATATACGGGCTACCATCGATGGATTAATGGATGGTGTGGCAGATGATGGTTGGAGGGAGTTGGATTGGGAGGTCTTAGAGGCATGTTATGATGCTCCGCATGAGTGGAGGTCGATTCTGAGGCAGATTGCTGTGTTGGCAGTGGAGAGGAGGGCTCGGGACCAGTTTGATCCAGAGGAGGAGGAGCCAAAGGAGGAGGACTAGTATTTCTACTACCTGCCCCCAAATGCTGATGAGCATATGGGGGTGCTTTTTGTGGATACATATGATGTATGGCTATGTATTTTTTGTATATGTGGGTGTTGAGGGCACTCTTTTGACATTATGACTATATGATGATATATATATATATTTATGCACATGGATGCGTTTTTTGTTATACAGTTGTGTATGCACATGGATGCACATATTGTCATTTCTTTTATGTCTGGTCGCACGTGGATGTAATGATATGGTTTTTCTGTGCCCGTGGAGGCACATTTTATGCACGTGGATGCAATACTATGATGGTTTCTTTTGTTTGATTTTTAAATGCCTATGTGATGCATGTTTTGATGTCCTACATGTTTTGTTTGACATGCCAATCTAGAATGTTGTTAGTTATTTGGTCTGCTACACTGTTGAGATTTCTTGGGACATGAGTGAATGAAATGGATTCAGAGTGTCTAATCATTTGTTTAGTGCGCAGAAATGTTCTAAATAGATAGGGATCATGTACCTGGTAACAATTGTTGAGATGGGAAACAAGAAGCTGGGAGTCAAGGAAGATGTGAAGGTGACCTACGCCCATCTGGAGAACAGTAGTTAGGAGACCGGTCGCAGCGTCGTACTCAACCTGGTTATTGGTATCAGTGCCTATGCACACTCCATGGAGGTGGATCAACTCATGTGAGGGGGAATAAAGTACCCAAGCTGTGGAGGCGAGATTTGGAGACCAGTGTCTTGGACCATCAGCGAAGCCAATATAGTGAAGTGGAAGACGATCCATCTGTGTAGGAAAAAATAAAAATGTAAGGTTTTGAAAGTTTACATTGGAAAAACAAATTAAAAACTATACAATGTGGATTGTGGTGTCCCAAATATTTTTATGGATAGAAGCGTTTGAGGTACAACCTGTTATGAGGGTTGCACATGGGGTTACCTTCTGAGTCGGTCAAAATGTATGCCCGATGTCCAAGGAAAGTGTGTATAATGTATGGGCCTTTCCACATGGATTCAAATTTTCCTTTGCGCTTTCTGTCATGGGCTTGATCGTAAACGAGTACAAGGTCTCCTTCACTAAATGCTCATGGGTGAGCATGTTTATCATAATTGAATTTTGATCTGTTCTTTGTGGCTTCGATTGTTTGGAGAGCTATGCGGTGATCCTCGTCGGCTTGCTCTAAAAGAAGTAAGCGTTGTTCAATTGGTGAGGTATCTGAGAGGAGTTCGATGGCGATATGCAATGTCGGGATCTAACACTCAATTGGGAGGACAGATTCTACGTCGTAGACCAAATGGAAAGGGTTGAAACCAATGGCAGTTTTAGTGGACGTACGGTAATCCCACAATGTGGGAATAATCATGTGATTCCAATTGGACTTATGTCGGTCGACAGTGTGTTGGAGGATAGTTTTCAAAATTTTGTTAATAGATTCAACTTGGCCATTTCCTTGCGGGTAGTAGGCGGAAGAGAAGTGATGTTTGAATTTAAGGAGGGTTGACAGTTCTCGCCAAACAGAGTCCTCAAAGTGAGAACCATGGTCCGAGATGAGTTGCTTTGGTAATCCAAAAGGAGCAATAACATGGTTGAGGAAAAAGCGAGCTGCAGTGTCAGCTTTGCAGGTTTAAGTAGGCATGGATTCTGCCCATTTAGTAAAGTAATCGATGGCCACAATAATGTATTTATGGCCACCAGCTGATGCTGGGATACACTCCATGAATTCGATGGCCCATTTACAAAAGGGGCCAACGGTGATTACTAGATGGAGGGGGGCAGGCGAAGTCCTTGCTTTGGGGGCAAAGAGCTAGCAATTTTGGCAATGTTTGACTACTGTGATACAATAAGTAAATAATGAGGGAATAAAATAACTTGCACAGATTACCTTTTGGGCAGTGGCCATTCTAGAGAAATGGTCGCCGTAGGAACTGCTATGACAGTCGTTAAAGACTTGTTCTTCTTCTTCTCGAGAATGCAACGTTGTGGGATTGTGTCGACACCACATCGATAGAGTACATTGCCTAAGAGGAGATAATGGGGATCATGGTAGCAGATGCAACAGTGTCCATCATGGTCGATATTGGCTCGAAACTTCAGTGTACGGAGGTAAACCAAAATGTTGTTGTATCAAGGGTCGTTTGACGAGATGATGAACAAATGGTCGTTAATTAGATCAGTATTGATAGCTGGTAATGATGATGAGGATGATAGGTCTGTAATGAGTTGAGTGAGTGCCAAGGATTTGGTGCTCTTTGCAATTTTGAAAGTCAGGTCATATTCTTGTAGGATAATCACCCATTTAGCTACGTGGACTTGCAGAAGGCGACGATTCAAGAGATAGACCATTGGGTTGGAATTTGCGACAACTGTGGTATGGCTGAGGAGAATCTGTTAACACCCAAAAAGTGCTCACTACCTCATCTACCCCATTACATGACTCATTTGTCCATATTTCCCACCGTATTTGCCTCCAATACCTTAAAATCCCATCAAAAAGCCTCCAAAAGGCAACAAAACCATCAAAAAAGCCTCCAAAGGGCTAAAAAACCCCCTTTTCCCCCAAAATTATCCAAAATTCCTCCAAAATAGAAAAAACCCTCAAAAAAGGGAATAAAAAATATAAAAAAAGAGAAAAAAGAGGGAAAAAGGAGGAAAAAACCCTATACAGCTGACCTAAACCATATGGTTCCCAAAACCATGGGCCAACACTCCACCACTAAAAACCTATAAATAGGTGATGGAGACCACTCATTTCATATCCACAATAAAATACACCCTTACTCTACCAAAATCACTCTTGAAACCCTAGCTCACCCTTGAGCTACTTTCACCCTTGTGTGCCCCTTTTGGCCCATTTCCAGCCCTTTGGAGAAAGAGAAGGAGAAAAGCTAGAGTTTGGAGCAACCCTCTTGGACTATTGCAAGAACTTCACCAGCCTCTACACCTGAGGTAAAATTTTAATACAAAAAAGAAATATCTTCACCATATTTCCATGTTTTGCTATGTTTATTAATGCTCATGCTAGTTTAGAATTCGTATTGTTTTCTTACTTTAATTTACTGTTTATTGAACTGCTACTAAGGAGTCCATTCTTCTTAGTAGGTGCTCATTTCCACTAGTTTTCCTTTGAATTTCTGGTTATAGTTTTAAAGTTTTAAACGTTTTTAATTTTCTGCAATATTTTTCTGTTTGTTCCTTTCGGCTGTCCCTTTCGACTGCCATAAACTGCGTCTTTTACCCCTCGTAGTTGCGTTCCGACCGTGTCTTTCAGGAATTTATCTGTGATCCGACCGGGGCGCTCAGACTGTTTCCGGTGACCTGTCGGCGGATTCAAGTCTGTTACCTGTGATCTGACCGTGGCTATTAGCTTGTTTGGTGCGATCCGACGGTGGCTGTTAACCATTTTCTCGCATCCTTCCTGTGGCTTTCAGCCATTTTTCTGCAACCCGCTGGCGTCTTTAGGCCATTTTACCGCATCCTGCCTGTGGCTTTCAGCCATTTTTCTACAACTCGCTGGCACCTTTAGGCCATTTTCCCACGTCTTTCCTGCGGCTTTCAACCATTTTTCTGCAACCCGCCGGCGTCTTTAAGCCATTTTACCACATCCTGCCTGCGGCTTTCAGCCATCTTTCTGCAACCCGCCAGCGTCTTTAGGCCATTTTCCCGCATCTTGTTTGCGGCTTTCAGCCTTTTTCCTGCAACCCGCCTACGACTTTCGACATGTTTCCAGCGGCTCGACTACATCTTTCGGCCAAAATCCCGCAACCTGTCCGCAATTGTTGAGCTGTTTCTCGCGGTCGGACCGTCTAGATTTGCCACAGACCCGCGGTCTGTTTTCTGCACTTTTTTCCTGTTTTGAACCCAACACTTTGCTGCAATATTTTCTGCACCTGCACAACCATCTGTCCTACCTGCAACCATCCTTCCCTACAACCTTTTTTGCAATATTATTTCTGTTCCATTTACAGAATATTTTTTAAATTTCATCATTTTAATTGAAAAAGAGAAAATTTTGCATTTCAAAGTTTCAATTCAGTATTGTTATTTTTAGAAAGTTTCACACCCTAGTGGCACTTTTACTTAGGTTCATCATCATCTCACACGCACACACTCTGTCACCTAATTCAAGTGAGCCTTAAAAAACTAATTAACACAACCAACATTCTAACCCCACTTGGGGAACACATAAGAATTTTTGTAGTTAGGTAGGATCAAGGGGATAGGAATCCAAATAACACCCCTCGGTTACTTACACTTGAGACATAGCTATTGTCCGTTAGGGAACCAAAATCCCCTAGTATTTTTTGGCATGGTCACAACCACTTTATTAGAGGGCCTCTCCCCTAGGAGGGTTGAAGTCGCCAGACTAGTTCCAAAGGCCTGAGTGGAATACTGCAATCCATTTAGTAACCGAATGCTACCTTTTGCAGTTCTCGAGGTATCCTTGTATGGGGATACCGCGGCTATAGAACCAAATAGCAGATTCACCTTTTCTGGATGTGTCATGAATGGGGTATCTTAGTTGCCTTTCTTCTAGGACCGACTACCCGGTGTCCCTCCCAGTAGGGGGATATCTTTAGCCACTTGGCTCTACTATCCATATTGTCTGACTTGGATTTCATCACCTTGCAGAGGATATGTCTAGTTGAGTCAGAATACTATTTAGTTAGGTGTTTGCATGCTCCCTTACCTCCTTTTGGTCTAGCGAGTCCACTATTTTTATTTTTTAGGAAACTTGATGCTTGCTGGTATTCTGACCATTTCTGTTGATACTCCACTTATTGTAGCACAACTGTTACAGTAAGTGTTTTGAGTTGGTTGTTGTCCTGAGTGCCATATTTTTTGAGCTCTCCTTCTACACACTCAGTTGCATTAGGGTTTTTGAGATGTTTTTCACTCAACACAACCCCCAGATACTTGACACCATCTGTCACCATTGAGTTCCTGAGACATTCTCGGTGCCTCCAGGGCGATCCCCCATACCACGGTTCACTTGACACAACTCGTCATAGACATAGATCTTCATCACTTGATACCACTCATCATAGATCTCAAGCTTTGTCACTTGACTTCACTCATCAACGGCATAGAACTCCGTCACCCGAGCTAGATGCCCCTTATTTTACCTCTGATTCTGGGGCCAAGTCTGAGAACCCCATTTACACGGCACCTACCAGCCCCATGGCATGCATGAATTCCACCTCTTTCTTTGTAGGGACCATTGGTGGAGCATCCACCACCACACTAGTTACCACACCTGCCTTGGGTATGCCCTCGATGGGGCCCTCATCTACCATTCCGATCACTGTACCCATTCCAGTAGCTGGCATCCCTATCGCCACTCCATCAGTGACTCACACTACCCTTGGTGGTGTAGGACCGTCCCATACCACTTTCGTTCCTCCACTTGGGGGCAACATCCTGAACCCAGCCACTCCACTTGGGGGCATTGGCCCCACCATGGTCCAACCCATTAGTATGTCACATCCTTCTACTAGTTTGCCATTCATGGCTAGTCTCAACCTTCCTGACCTAGCTAGATTGACTAACGATCCCATTAGACACAACCCTGCGTGGCCTCACATGCCCACCAAGCTCCCCTCCGACATCCCTAAGTTTGAGGGAAAGGCAGGTGAGGACCCCCAGAACCATATTATGTCCTCCATCTATGGTGTTCCTCCAACTCCATAGTGGATGACTCTATCCACCTCCGTCTATTATAGCGCACACTCACTGGCTCTACAGCTAAGTGGTACATCGAGCAGCCCCATGGGACCCATGCCACCTTTACTTCCCTTGCCTCGACTTTCCTGCAATTCTTTCAGTTACCTATCTGCTATGACACGGGAGTTGAGATCCTACTATCTTGCAGACAGAACATGGCTACCCACATCACTGACCACATTCATGAGTGGTGTCGACGCCGCAACCTCTGCAAAATCAAGTTAGACGACTGTATCTTCTTAGATTGGTTTCTAAAATCCCTCCTTCCTGTCACTACCAAGGATGTGGCATCTGAACGAACCTAGTTTGAAGAAGAGACCATCCTCAAAGCCTAGCAATTTGACCTCATTTACGCCCAGTTGGGTTATCTATATACCATCATACCTGATGCCCCTCGCGGTGATTCCTCCCAACACGATGCGTCGGGGGCATCCCATGCCGTAGACGGCATCATTGGCCATATGGCCTCTCATCCCCAACCCTTTTCCATAGCAAGTCCTAGCCATGGCCCCGACCTTTTGCGGACTACATCACAGTCTGGAGTAACCAATTCGTATGCTCCCATGGCACATCACCACCATTCCCACGGACCCTCATGTCCACCTCAGTGCTTTGGTCATGCATCCGCCGCTTACACCCCCCTGGTCGCACCTCATCCCTATTACCACCTGCAAGCTGCACCAGCTCCTATGTCCTTTCAAGCCCAACATGCTTATTACCCACCACAGGTATCCCCTGCGACAAACCCACAACCTGCTCCGTGGACGTATCAACAACCCCCTCAAGGTTCAGCACCTCCACAGCCTCCCCCTACTTATTATCCACCGCAGCCTGCTCCCGCACCTGCACAATCGCAGAACCCACCTGCTACCCAAGGGAAAGTCTACGCCCAATAGAATCCACAGCAGAACCAAAAAAACCAACGCCAGCAGGGCTAGCACAACCATGGCAAAGGCCGTAACCGTGGGAACAACCCCCCTCAAGACCAAGCCGGTCAACCTCCCAATCACCCAAACAACAATAATGGGGCCCCTACCAACTAGAACCCCGATCGGCCGCCCAAACAGGCCAAAAATCCTAATTTGCGAACAAACCATCCTTGTTCTATTTGCGGGGTCTATGGCCACTACACCCATTCTTGCCCACATTTGGAGCGAGCTCGGCAACTCTGGACTGATGATGCCCATCGCCAAGGGCACGCGGCTCCTCAGGCGCCACCCAACCCCCCACCTCAACATCAACCCTTGGTGTTACAAAACCCTTTACCAACCCAAGGCGTAGTGAATACTCAGCCGTTTCCTCCCCCTCAAGGCAACGCGCCACCACAACAACAGATCAATTATGCTACTCCTAATCAACCCATGTTAAACTCAGGTACCCACCACTTGTTAATGATGTCATCCACTGATGTCAACCTCCAAACCCGTCAGAACCAATATGGCTCCACCCGTGAAGCCTCTCCCGCCGACAAAAACATTAACGCTCATCCCACTGATCAAACGTTACGTATACCCCCGGCTCCACTCGATGGTGCCTCCAAAGCACCTCGGTTCCCACTTCGTCACATCAATAATAATCCCAATGCTCGTGCTCCATCGAATTACAACATTATAGATGACTTAGCCCAATCTCCCGCAGCCATGTCTGCATTAGAAGTCTTAAAAAACTGTCCTTCACAGCGCAAGACTTTGCTCTCCGCCATTGGCGCTATTGACCCCAATGATTCACAACTAATGGCATTCGATTTGGACCAGTCCGAACCACGCCTGCCTTCCACTTTAGCATTCCAAGTTTCTGTTTCCATTTGGAATCTTGTCATCCATTGGTGCATTATCGATGAAGGTGCCCCTACATGCGTTATGTCCACATTCGTTTGGAAGAAGTTGGGATCCCCTACTCTCTAGCAGTCCACCACTGCGTTGTGAGCCTACGACGGTCATTCGGCTCAACCCCAGGGTCTCTTAGCTAATGTCCCCGTCCAGCTGGCTGGTAAAACCGTGCTCATTGACATAGAGGTCATCAATGCCCAACTTGATTATAACCTCTTACTTGGCCGCAGCTACATGTATGCCATGCAGGCAGTTTCCTCATCCATTTTTCATACCATGATGTTCCCCCACGACGGACGTGTGGTCAAGGTTGACTAACTCACCTATTATGATCCAAATGCCCCCGTTGCACCCGAAAATGTTCTCCCCATGGTTGAACAACCTGTTTGTGGTGCAACTACCTCGTTTGTTTCCTCTGTGGGACCCAGACTTTACTCAGACATGACGATGACTTCCACATTCCAATCCCTTCCACCCCCGTCACCCACGACTAAAGTCTCTGACCTCTGTACCCTCTCCCACAATACACAAACACCCAACAATAAACCTCCCTTATTACCCAAACCACCATTGGTACCTACTCACATTGGTGTTACACCCACCCACAAAATCCCCTTCCTATTCCCTCCCTCGGGCGTAGTAAGCACCCCGGTTATGGCTACTCTTAGCCTCCCTGGGTTAACCTTGGGATTACCTGTGTGGTATATTTCACCTCCCGTTCCCCCGTCGACACCAAATGTCATCCTACAACCGGTGCAACCCATTGCCACTACTAGTCAACCACCTCCCGGTGTCACTACCCCTTCGTCATCTACGAATCCCCCTCCTCTTATCAAGCCCACTAGGGGCAGAGGGCCACAACCATACACTGCTGTACCCCCTCCCAAAACAGTCAAAACCCCCCCAGTGTTTCGTGCTCCCCCCAAATGCTCATTGTGTGATGAGTTAGGCCATCCGACTCATCAATGTCCACAATTACCTGCATTACAGGAACACATGCAAATGCTTGAAGACGACCCCAACATCCTGGTTTTCGAACTAGATCCAACCCCTAAGCCTTGCGATAAATCACTACGTACCAACCACCCTTGTGCAATATGCGGTATTTACGGCCATTACTCACATCACTGTCCTGATCTCCCAGATTACAGAGCAGCTCTCTACGAGACGAATAATTTGGACCTTGAGACGGCACCCCCCACAATTGAGGAGATCCACCCCCCGGTATCATCCCCATCCAGAGAGATTAACACCATTTATATGATCTCTTCGACTACCACTCCCTCGTCAACCGATTTGACAACTCACAGTTTTCGCAATGATGAGGAGATTCTTGAGGCTCTCACTGCCCCGCATTATCCCTGGGATAACATGCACCATCGTTCCTATTTCCTCCTAGAAGCATCCTCCTCTACCATAGCTAACTAATTCGCGGTTGAGTCCAAAGATTTCCTTCCCACCAAAGTCGACTGGTTTAAGGATCCTATTCCTGCTCATGATGCCTTTGAGGAAGGTAACATGACCAACATCTCACTCATCATCCACATAGACATATCTCACCCACCTGGTGCTCTTGAAAGCATTACCTTAGGAGCCTCTTGCAGTGAGTATGAGATTGGAGAGTACAAGAAACTTTGCCAGGAGTTCCATGATGTCTTTGCCTGGTCATATACTAAAATGCCTGGTCTTGACCCTGCTATTATAGAACACCGCATTGACACCTCTGAGCTCGGGGGCATAATAGATTACCTCGACCCTGGGATAGGGGGCATGATCAATCATTTTGAACCTTCCCCATCACATCTATCTCAGCATGTCAATGATCCCATTGTTCAAACCAACACATATGTGATCCACAATCACAAACCCCCTACACATAGCATGGGGGTAGGTCATTAAGCCTACTCACTTTTTCACATGCATGATCTCAACCATTTTTTAGGTCACATGTCACTTGTATATATGATTGATTCGATACACCTAGTATTTTGCCCCCGCAGGTCATCATTTCTCCCCACCACTACATCCTTGGCTTGGTGGGCTCACCTTTATTTGCAACCATTTTTAACCTAGTTATTTTCTTTGACCATTCCGGAGTCCTTATGACCTCCATTGTTTGCACCATTTGCACTTTCGGATTCATTTTTCTGAGCCCGTGATGATGCTTGAGATCATTTCTCGCTCTCACCCCCAAATTTTTTGGGTATTTTTCCAAAACACCCCCCCTGTCACCTCGGTTTGCATGCCACATCAGCTGTTATCCATTTTTGACACTTTTCATATCGCTGGATTCATTTTTTCGAGCTCGTGGTGATGCTTGAGATCATTTCTCGCTCTCACTTGGTACAGTTTCAACATTGTGTCCCAACACCTTGCTGCCTCGGTTTGCGCGGCACATCAGTCACCATCGGATTGTTCCACATTTTTACATGAGCCATTCACTCTTGTCATACTGCAATTATTTCATTATTTTGCCACCATTCATTATCCCAAAAGGAGGCCCACCAGTGTTCCCCCCTACCCTCGTTCTTGGTCATCATAAATGTTCCTTGATTGAGCACTTCCTCCTTGCCTGGCCATTGCTTTTGTCTGGTATAATTTTATCCCTTTTTCGGGCTAGACAAGTCCTTTAGGAAAAAAGGCACTTAGGGAGTTTTTGTTAAGCTCTTTTCTAAATCCTAAAACAATGAAAAGATCGCCGAGAAATCTTGCTTCCTTTCATGCTCGTTAAAGTACCTAAAAGGGCGTCTATCTGGTATAAGTTTAACCCTTTTCCGGACATGGTAGACTAATTATGAAAAAGGAATACTCTAGTCACACTGGCTAGAAGAGTTCTTCATTGCATCCTTTTATGCTTCTTCGGGCCTTGGAGACTAACACACGAAAAAGAAACCCCCTGGAGTCTTCTTATTGCTTTCAGACTCTCTAAAATTGAGAGCAACCATGAGCATGAAATGTCCTCGGCTCGTACAAATCCACACAAGCACCATTCCATTATTTCAGAGTCTTCTTATCGCTTTCAAACTCCTTAAAATTGAAAGCAATCACAAGCATGAACTATCCTGGGCTTGTATAAATCCACACGATAGTACCATTTTTACACACACTTCTTCTCATTCCTTAACCCATGAAAAAGTCCCCCCGTGCCTCTTGGCACTATGATCGATCATCTCGGTAGCACCCCCAATCAGGTCGTCTTTGTTCAGAGTATTCTGTAGTCTCTTGCCATTTTACACTAGCTTGAGTGTCCCTCATCCCAGTCACTATCCTTGATCCAGTATAGCTATGATCCCTTTCCCATCAATCAGTTTCATATGATGCCCAATCATCCCCGCCATCATACTCTGAACAAAGGAAGCTTGAGTCCACCCACTCTACTTATCCAGTTATCCCCCACAGTATGTAAGTCCTACCATCAGTACTCTCACACTTCGGTTCTCCACCTCGCACTCCTATCAAGGAGACATCATTTCCTTGCTAGTTGTAGGTCTCCCTCTGTTGAGGACAACCCCTCTATTCCATAGGATAGACCCAGAGGTCCCTGCGCCTTGGACCCATCACCATCAGTGGTGAGTTCCTATGGACCGTTTTGAGAGGATTCATCATTGCCTCTCCGAGTGGTTGTTTCTCACATGCTCGACTTCAACACCTTGATCGCATCATTGAGAATCACGCAGGGCTTATATCCCTTCAGTTATTAGTCGAAGACCCCGGATTTCCACCGACTCTAGCACATTGGTGAGTCACTTTGGAACTCTCAGTTATATGTTCCCATGGATGTCCGGGTTGCGTTGGCGATTGTATTCGGAAGCCATCCAGTTATATGCTTCCTTGAGTACCCAGTTCAATTCCAGTTCAGTGTACCATTGAGGACATGACTCCCCATCACTATGCTCTAGTAGCTCATCAGTTCCTCTAGTACCACACAACAACACTGTAGTTATTCCAGTGTACCAGTTCTTCAGCTCACACATGGTCATCCCAGTAGTATGTCCCAGATTTGTGTCCCCTCTGGACCCTTATGATGTACACAGTGGTTCTCTATGTATCCTACAGGTCCCCCTTTTCGGGCCTCACTGTTATTTTTTTTTATGTATCTTGATATGAGCATGGGTATGCCTGCCTCGTCCATATATTGAGATTCTTCCTCATTCACTATTTGAGGCCATGTATATTTCAGGTCCCCATATTTTGGACCCCATTATTATTGTTGTTCTATATCTTGATACGAGCATGGGAATGCCTGCCTCGTCTATATGTTCAGATAATTCCTCATTCATTATTGAGGTCATGTACTTTCAGTTTTTGCAGTTTGTTCGGGACCGTTGTTCCGAGCTCTAGTTCGTTTCTTCTCTTCTATACACCCCATGAAAACCATACAAGACTTATTATGTCTATCGGCCATACGATGAGCTCCTGCCCTCAGACATCAGGGGGCAATATATTAACACCCAAAAAGTGCTCACTACCTCATCTATCCCATTATATGACTCATTTGTCCATATTTTCCACCATATTTGCCTCCAATACCTTAAAATCCTAGTAAAAAGCCTCCAAAAGGCCTAAAAAGCTTCCAAAAGGCCACAAAACCATCAAAAAAGCCTCCAAGGGGCTAAAAAACCCCTTTTCCCCCCAAAATTATCCAAAATTCCGCCAAAATAGCAAAAATTCTCTAAAAAGGGAATAAAAAATAAATAGAAAAAGGAAAAAGAGAGAAAAGGGAGGAAAAAACCCTATACAGCTAACCTAAACCATATGGTTCCCAAAACCATGGGCCAGCACTCTACCACTAAAAACCTATAAATAGGTGATGGAGACCCCTCATTTCATATCCACAGTAAAATACACCCTTGCTCTGCGAAAATCACTCTTGAAACCCTAGCTCACCCTTGACCTACTTTCACCCTTGAGTGCCCCTTTTGGCCCATTTCCAACCCTTTGGAGAAAGAGAAGGAGCAAAGCTAGAGTTTGGAGCAACCCTCTTGGAATATTGCAAGAACTTCACCAACCTCTACACCTGAGGTAAAATTTTAGTACAAAAAAGAAAGATCTTCACCATATTTCCATGTTTTCTTATGTTTATTAATGCTCATGCTAGTTTAGAATTCGTATTATTTTCTTACTTTAATTTACTGTTTATTAAACTGCTACTAAGGAGTCCATTCTCCTTAGTAGGTGCTCATTTGCACAAGCTAGGGTGAAAACCCTAGCTACAGAATGTAATCGCGCAACTTCTTCACTGAAAAGACAACGGCGAGGGCCATTTTCTCTTCATGTGGGTAGCGCAGTGGTGGGCCTGATAAGATTTGGCTTATAGAGTAAATGACATGCTCTTTACGAGCAGAGTCTTCTTGGATGAGTACTCTAGAAACGGCATAATTGGATGCCAAAACGTAAAGGATAAAGTCTCTTGTGAAATCCAGAGGAGAAATCAAGGGGGCATTAGTGAGTGCTTTCTTCAGGTCTGTGAAAGCTCCTTTTGCTTGGTCGTCCCATACAAAATAGTTATGAAGGCATAGCAAACGAAGGAAACCATAAACTATCATGGTGTAATTGGGGACAAAGTGGCGGAGGAAGTTGGACATGCCCTGAAGGCTTTGTAGCTGTCTTAGTGTACGAGGTGATGGTAGGTCCACGATGGCTTGCACCTTTAACAAGTCTACGGTGATTCATTTTTCTGAAATGGTGAAACCCAGCAGACGGCCTGTTGAAATGCAAAAGACACACTTTAGTGGGTTCAATTAGCTGATTTGGTATTTGCGACAACGCAAGAATACTTGTCGAAGGTCGTCTAGATGGTTGGATAGTTTCTTAGATCGAAACATGAGGTCATCTAGGTAAACCAATATGATGTTAATCAGGTCATGAAAAAAATAAATCATGGCTCGCTAGAATGTGGGTCCAACATTTTTGAGATCAAAAGGCATAGCGCGATAGGAAAAAGTGCCCCATGGGGTCGTGAAAACAGTTTTGTATTGATCTTCCTTTGGGATTTGGATTTGGTTATACCTGGAGAAATCTTCCATGAAAGATAGTACCTTGTGCCCCACACATGCATAAATTAGTTGGTTGATAAATGGTGTTGGCAAGTTGTCTTTGGGACAAGCTAGATTGAGGTCGTGGAAATCAGTACAGACACGAATGGTGCCCACTTTTTTATTGACTGGCACTCAGTTGGAAACCCAAGTGGTATAAGCAATAGGGTACATGAACCCTGCTGCTGGAAGCTTTTCAATTTCGGCCTTAACGACTAGAAGCTTGGATGGGTGAATGGGGCGTTGTTTCTGGCGTACAGGTGGTATGTTAGGCCAAGTGTCTATGTGATGTTCTACAATGGTAGGATCGAGACCAGGCATATCGGTGTAAGACCAGGAAAAAACATCACGAAACTCTTGGTAGAGTTTCTTATAAGCTTGAACTTCCTCTTTAGTGCATGATGCTCCTAAGGAGATAAGTTCAGGTTTTCCAGGTGTGGTGGAGATGTCAATTTTTATGATAGGTGAAATGTTGGCTATATTACCTTCTTCAAAGGAATTTGGAGCTAGGATAGGATCTTTGAACCAATCGACCTTCGCTGGTGAAAAAGCTTTGGATTCGATGGACAGTTGGTTTTCCATGGTGGAGGTAGATGTCTCAGGGATAAAGTATGACTGATGGTGCATATCATCCCAGGGGTAGTCAGGTGCAGTAAGTGTTTCTAGGATTTCCTCATCTCTACGGAAGTAGTGTGTCATCAAATCAATTGGTTAAGGTGTGTAGGTGGATGAAGTCATATAAATGGTATTGATTTCTTTCGAAGAGGAAGACTTTGGGGGGTATATTTCCTCAATGAGAGGGGGGGATATCTTTAGGTCAGCATTATTCAATTCGTATAGAGCTTCTCTATAATCTGGGAGATCGAGGCAGTGATGTGAGTAATGGCCATAAATGCCGCATATCACACAAGGGTGGTTGGTACGTTGCGATTTATCGTGAGGCTAAGGGGGTAGTTCAAGTTTGACAAATGGAATGTTAGTGTCATCATCCAGCATTTGCATGTGTTCTTGGAGAGCTGGTAATTGTGTACATTGATGGGTAGCGTGGCCTGTATCGTTGCAAAAAGAGCACTCGGGGGGAACACAGATTGTTGGGGGATTCTTCACCAACTTGGGAGTCGGTGGGGCGGTGCGGGTTGTGGTTCCAGTGGTGTAGGTTTGTGGGCCTCTGCCCCCATTGTAGTAGAGTTGGGGGGGAGCATTACTAGAAGTTGATGCATCGTTCCCAATTGGAGGTGGTCAGTTTTGGATGTTCACTACACCAGGTGGTGGATGATTTGAAGTATTGATGGGTTGCACCGGTTGTAAAACAACATTCGGTGTCGGGGGAGGGGTTGGGGCAGGTAAGTACCACACAGGCAGTCCTAATGTTAACCCTAGAAGATTTAGCGTAGCAATTACTAGCATGCTGATGACTCCTGAAGGAGGAAATAAGAATGGGATAGTATGAATCAGTGTTGCTCTGATGTGACTAAGCACTGGGGGTGGTTGTGGCTGTTATGGTGGTTGCTGAGTATCTGGTTGTGTGTTGTGTGACAGGATGCACAAATCAGATATTTCAGTTATCCATAGAGGGGGTGGGATAGATTGGAACGTCGAGGTCATGGGGATATCTCAATTTATCCCTGGTCTGACTAAGGAGATGAACGATGTGGGTGCACTCTGAACGGGTTCTTCAATCATAGGTAGAACGTTCTCAGGTGCGGTGGGGGCATTAGGATTGTAGTATGTTATCTCGTCGATTTTGACTATGTGTCCTTTGTATGGAAACATCATGAGGAGGAAGACAGAAGAAGCGACATCTTTCATTTTATACGTGTAACTTCGTCCTAATAGGAGGTTGTAATCAAGCTAGTTGTTGATGACCTCTATGTCTATTAGAACTATTTTTCCCCCCAACTGCACGGGCATGTTAACTAATAGGCCCTATGGTTGAGCTGAATGACCATCATAAGCTCGCAATGTGGTAGTGGATGACTGCAGTGTGGGGGATCCGAGTTTCTTCCAGAAAAAAGTTGACATAACGCAGGTGGAGGAACCTTCATCAATGATGCATCGATGAACAACAAGGTCTTGAATGGACATAGAAACCTGAAAAGCTAATGATGAAGGAAAACATGCTTCAGCTTGGTCTAAGTCGAATGCCATCATATGGGAGTCATCAGTGTCTATGGAACCAATGGAGGACAACAATAATTTCCTCTATGCAGGACAGTTTCTTAGGACTTCTAGAGCAGACATAGTAGCGGGGGACTGAGCTAAGTCTTCTACAATATTATAATTTGAAGTTGCAACATCGTTAGGATTGTTGTTGATCCATCTTAGGGGGAAGCGAGGGGCTTTTGGACCCCCATCCATATGCATATTAGGTATGCGTAATTTTTTATCAAGTGGGAGGGTGCTTGAGGATGAATCAGTAGGCATGGTTTTAGGGGCCGATTCGTATTGGTTTTGGTGAGTTTGAAGGTTGATATCATTTGATGACATCATTAGCAGATGGTGAGTGCTCAACTCTGTATGCTAGTAATCAGTTGCAGCATAGGTAATTTGTTTCTATGGTGCAATGGATCCTTTGGATGGGTTTTTACTACTCCTTGGTTGGGTAGAGGATTCTACAATATCATCGGTTGCGTTTGAGGAGGTGATGTTGGCTGTGTAGCGTGCCCTTGTTGTTGGGCGTCATCTCCAAATGGGGGCAATTATGTGTGTAGTGGTCATATACCAAACAAAAGGAACATGTGTGGTTTGTTCTTAAGTTAATATTTTTACCCTGTTTTCATAGACGATTAGGGTTTTGGTTGGCGGGGGAAGTGTTATTATTATTCGGGGGATTAGGTGGTTGGACTCCCTGGTTTTGATGTTGATTATTTTCGCGGTTGCATCGTCTTCCTCTGTTCTGTTGACCTCCTTGGTTACGTTGGTTGTTCTGGTTTTGGGGTTGGTTTTGTTGTTCATATACCTGCCCTTGGCTAGTAGGGGGGTTTTGAGGTCGTGCAGGTGTTGGAGCAGGCTGTGGTGGATAATAAGCACCAAGGTTCGGAGTTGGACTCGGTGCTTGTTGTGGTTGTTGGTAACCTTGAGCTATTGGAAGTGTTGGGTCAGATGGTGCTGCCTGTTGAGGGTAATAAGCCGATTGGGTTTGTGAGTGAACCAGGGTATGTTTGGCCTATTGGTTATAATATGTAGGTGGTGGATAAGATAAGGGAGATTTCCCATAAAACTGTGGTGGACATGAGGGTCCATGAGTGTGGTGGGTGTGTGTCATTTTAGCATACGAAGTTGTAGCTCTAGAATGAGATGTAGCCCTAGAAAGGTCTGGGGCGTTGTTGCTACTCATCATGGTGAAGGGTTTGTTTTGTGTCATAACCTGGCCAATGATACCATCGGCAGCATGGGATGCCCCAAGCATGTCATTCCAGGATGGATCGTCGCGCGAGGTGTTGGGTAATATGGTGTATAAATAGCCAGACTAGGCGTAGATTAAGTCAAATTGCTGGGATTTTAAAATGGCTTCTTCTTCCGATTGGGGTTGTTCAGAAGCTACATCCTTGGCGATGAGTGGAAGGAGAGATTTCAAGAACCAATCCAGGAAAATAAGGTCGTCTAGCTTTATCTTGCATAGACTACGGCGCTTACGCCAATCATGGATATGATCTGTGATATGGGTGGCCGTATTCTGTCTACAAGACAGTAGGATTTATACTCTCGCATCAGAGCTAACGGGTAATTGAAAGAACTGTAGGAAAGTTGAGGCAAGGGATGTAAACGTAGGGTGTGTCCCATGGGGCTGTTCAATATACCAATTGGGTGCCGAGCCAGTGAAAGTTCTTTGTAACAGTCAGAGGCGAATAGAATCATCGACTATGGAGTTTGAGGAACACCATAGGTGAAAAGACATAACATGATTTTGTGGGTCTTCACCATACTTCCCTTCAAACTTCGGGATGTCTGACGGGAGTTTTGTGGGCATGGGGGGCCAAGTAGGATCATCTATAATGGGGTCATTTGTCAACCTTGCCAGGTCTAGTAAGTTAAGACTAGCCATAAATGGTAGACTGGCAGAGGGGTGTGACATGGTTGATGGGGCATAAGTGCTAGTGGTAGCATTATGGGTTGGGCCACCACCCGCAAAGCGAATATTAGTTGTAAGAGGGATGTGCCCTCCACCTAAAGATGTGTGAGAGGGGCCAGTGCCCCCAAGTGCAACATGAGTTATAGATGGGTTTGGGATGGTTCCAGTAGCTGTTGGGATCTAAGTAGTGGCGGTGATGATAGGTGTAGGTCCCATATTGGGCATACCTCAGGTACGTGTGGGTCCCATGTTGAGAATACGTAAGGGATTTGTTTTTTTAGTTGTGGCGACTGTGGTGGCCATTATGGTGGCATGGGTGGTTAATGTTGTTGAAATATTGTAACTTCTCAGAATATTATATTTGCATTATTCTGGAGATGTTTCATTCCTCTGATGGGACTTTATTATGTATGCGGAGATGTTTATTCCTCCGATGGATTATGGTAACTAGGGTTATTAGATCTCCCATCTGGGATTCGGCCCTGAGTTAATTTATTAGGGGTTATTAGACTCTCTTAGGAGAGGTCGGCCCCACAGGGTAAAAATTCAGTCGGGAAACAAGTATAAGTAGAGGAGGTTGTTCCTCACTTATCTCACTCTCCTATCACTCGAAAAGTAGCGTACAAGTGAGAGAGAGGTCTGCATAGGAGGTAGAGAAGTCGCTCTAGTCTTGGACTACATCTTGTATTTGGTTGATCATCTTATCGAGGAAAGCTTTGTTGGGTTTTCTACCCATGAGGGTTTCCCAGGGTAAAAATATCTGTCTATCTTGTGATTGTGTTTCTTTTAGTGATCTTTCTATTCAAATTAGTATAAAATTAACATGATATCAGAGCTAGCCTGAATAGAACATCTTTCACAAGGTGAAAATCTCTCTCTCTCTCCTCCGGTGAAAATTAGGGTTTATGCAAAAGTTGGTATTTTTGGATTCTGATTGCATGGCTGGATATCCCTCCTCAAAATCGAAGTTTGGAGCCCTGGATCAAGGTTTTTGGTTGGGTAGAACTCTGAGAAAGTCAAACCCTAGTTTGACCAAAAGTGCAAAAAATCAGAGAACCAAAATAGCTGCGCACCTGTGCACCAGAAAACCAGAAATTACTTTGTAGATACGAAAGGTGAAAGTTGAAGTTTCCAAAAGCAAAACACACCAAAACTTTCAATCAAGCACATCTCTTGGTAAGCGTTATTCTATCTCTTGAGAAACTTCAATCTCTTTGACCCCTGGGGAAGATGGCTCCAAGCACTAAGCTTGAAGACAAGCTAGAGAGTATAGAAAATTTTTGCGCATGGAAATACAGAATTGGCCTCATTCTTGAAGAGTATGATCTTGCCCAGTATATCAAGGATGAGATTGCAGAACCTGGAGAAGATGAAGCCATAGTGAAGTATAGGAAGGATTTGATTAGGGCAAAAAGAATCATTGTTGATTCTATCAAAGACCACTTGATTCCCCAAGTGGCATCCAAGAAGACTCCAAAGGAAATGTATGATGCCCTTTCCAGAATGTATGAAGGAAAGAACATCAATAGGAAGATGAATCTGAGAGCTCAATTGAAGAGCACAAAGATGAATAAAGGAGAATCTGTTCAAGACTAATTCTCAAGGATCTCCCAGTTCAAGGAACAACTAGATGCTATTGGAGATACCCTTGATGAAGATGAACTAGTCATGACTACTCTAAATGGTCTCACTAGACCATGGAAGTCATTTATCCAAACCATGTGTTCCAGAAAGGAGAGCATGAAGTTTGATGTGGTATTAGAAGATTGCATCCAAGAAGAAGCTAGGGTTGCCAACAGAGAAGCCTTGCTCAAAGAAGATGACCAAGCCTTGGCCACACACACCAAAAGAAGAAGCAATCAATCCTACTTCAAGAAGTACAGTCACAAGGAGTCTCAATCTCCACAAAGATTTCAGAAGAAAGGAAGAAGAAAACACTCTTCTTTACAATGTTTCAATTGCCACAAAATAGGACACATTGCTAGACATTGTCCTTCAAAGAAGAAGAAAGATCTTCACCATAGAAGACATCAAGCACATCTTGCAGAAGATGATAGTGAAAAAGAAGAAGAAGAAGAGGAAGAAAGGACTCACAAGAAAAGATCTAGAAGAGAAGAAGAAGAGGAAGAAAGGCCCTTCTTCAAGAGAAGATCTAGAAGAAATGAAGAAGAAGATGCAGAAGAGTATGTTCTATTCTCTGCACTCTCTGGATCTATAACACCTAGAGAAGATACATGGCTTATTGATAGTGGTGCTTCAAAGCACATGAATGGACAAAAGAAAACTCTTTCAAACCTAGAAGAGAAGACCTCCCCACAGAAAGTGTCATTAGAGATGACTATCAATATCCCATCAAGGGAATTGGTGAAGCAAACTACAAGCTTGATTTTGCAACCCCCATGAAGATGAAGGAAATATTGTATGTACTAGGATTGAAGAAGAACTTGCTTTCCATCTCAACATTGGATAAGAAAGGTTATAGAGTTGCATTCATTGATGGACAAGTATTAATGTGGTCCAAAGGTAAATCTATTAAGGATGCAATTGTCATTGGTGAAGAGGAAGGATGACTGTACAAGCTCAAGGGCCATCCAGAAGCTTCCCTTGTACATGAAACCACTAGACCAAATGAGCTATGGCATAGGAGGCTTTCTCATATTAATTACAAGGCACTACCTCATGTAAGCAAGGTAGTCATAGGTCTGCCAGACTTAAATATTGATCATGATGGCACATGAAAAGGTTGTGCAAAAGGGAAGAATATCAAGAACCCATTTCCAAAGAGTGAAACAAAGACCAAGAGTACCTTGGAGTTAATTCATTCTGATGTATGTGGACCAATGCCTTCCACATCCTTGAGTGGATATGAATACTATCTCACATTTATTGATGACTATTCAAGAAAGACTTGGATATACTTTCTAAAAGGAAAGAATGAAGTCTTTGGAAAGTTAAAGGAGTTCAAAGCCTTGATAGAGAATCATTCAGAAAAGAAAATCAAAATACTCAGGACAGATAATGGTGAAGAATATACTTCAAAAGACTTTGAAGATTTCTGTAAGGAAGCTGGAATCAAGAGGGAGCTAACCACTCCCTACAATCCCCAACAAAATGATGTTGTGGAAAGAAAGAATAGAACCATCATGGAAGCTGTAAAGACAATGATACATGATCAAGACATACCTATGTATCTATGGGCTGAAGCAGCTAGGACAACAGTCTATGTGCAAAATAGACTATCCCACGGTGCTCTTGATTTCAAGACTCCAGAAGAAGTGTTCACTGGAAAGAAGCCTGAGGTAAGTCACCTCAAGATATTTGGATGTCTAGTGTACATTCACATTCCAAAAGAAAAAAGGACCAAGTTAGATCCTTCTGGGAAGAAGGGAATATTTGTTGGATATTGTGAAGCATCCAAAGCATTCAGAATTTACATCCCAGGTTTTCATCATATGGAAATAAGTAGGGATGTGACATTTGATGAAGAAGCAGCTCTCAAGAGATCTAGGAAGTGCAAGTATGAAGAAGCATATGAAGAAGATGCACCTCCCAGAACTACATAGGCTGTACCCATCCCTGACGATATAACACCTGAAGACCATGATATGATAGAACCACAAGAACCCCCCCTTTCAAACATTTCAAGGAAAAGAAAGCCAGCATCAACAAGAGATATTATACTGGAGCAAAAAAGTATGGAGATCCTGAAAGTTCCACTAGAGTAAGCAAGAAACCAAAGAAATTCTCCCACTATATGGCTTTGATGTGTGATCTTGTAGATTGAGAATCTACTAGTTATGAAGAGGCATTTCATAATAAAGAATGGGTAGAGGCAATGACAGAGGAATACCAGTCAATAATGAAGAATGATGTTTGGGATATAGTTCCCAAGCCAAAAGAAAAAAGTGTGGTATCCTCCAAATGGATATACAAAATAAAGCATGTTGCGGATGGTAGCATTGAAAAGTATAAATCCAGATTTGTGGCCAGAGGATTCTCTCAGAAAGAGGGAATTGACTATGAAGAAACATTTGCACTAGTTGCAAGGTACACTTCCATTAGAACCATCATGTCACTTGCATCCATGATGAAATGGGATTTACACCAGATGGATGTAAAGATAGCCTTCCTGAATGGTGTGATTGAGGAAGAAGTGTACATAGAACAACCACAAGGATTTGAGGTGGAAGATGGAAGAACCCATGTATGCAACCTGAAGAAGGCCTTGTATGGGTTAAATAAAGATCCCAGAGCTTGGAATGGAAGAATTTACAGTTTCTTGACAAACTTGGGCTTTACCAAAAGTAAAGCTGATCCTAATCTTTATCTCAAGATTATGGATGATGAACCAGTCATATTGTTGCTATATGTGGATGATCTATTTCTGACTGGAAATGAGAAACAGATTATCGAGTGCAAGAAGAAGCTCTCATTAGAGTTTGAGATGAAAGATATTGGATTGATGCACTACTTCCTAGGTTTAGAAGTATGGCAAGGACCAAATGGAATCCTTCTCAACCAAGGTAAGTATGCTATGGGAATCCTTAAAAGATTCGATATGTTGGAATGCAAAGCCAAGGCCACCCCCATGGATTCCAACTTAAAGTTATTAGTTGATGACTCTTCAGAGTTATGGATGTGATTCTGTACAGACAGATTATTGGGTCATTAATGTATCTGATAAGACCAGGCCAGACATATGTTTTGCGGTGAACACTCTGAGTCAGTATCTAGTGGAACCTAAACAAGTTCACCTAATTGCTTCAAAACATGTGATGAGGTACCTAAAAGGTACGATAGATTTTGGTCTCTATTATCGTGGAGATCATGACTTTAGATTATATGGCTACACAGATGCTAATTGGGAAGGAAGTGTATCAGACAGGAAGAGTACATCGGGTGGATGTTATTGTCTGGGATATGCCATGATCTCGTGGTTTAGCAGAAAGCAGTCAAGTTTGGCTCTCAGCACAGCTGAAGCAGAATATATAACTTCCTGCTCTGCTAGTTACGAAGCGGTATGGCTTCGGAAGTTATTATCAGGATTGTTTGACTTAGAGATGGACCCCACTGTGATTCTATGTGACAACCAGAGTTGTATCAAGATGACAGAGAATCCAGTGTTCCATGATAAGTCAAAGCACATAGAGATCCGATATTTTTATATACGGGATATGGTGCAGAAAGGAGCTATCAAGCTCGAGTATGTAGGCACTGATGAACAAGTTGCTGATGTATTGACCAAACTGCTGTCTCGAGTAAAGTTTGAGTATTTCTGAGACAAGCTTGGTGTAGTTCAGAAGGACCTTCCTCGAAAGGGGGAGTGATATGGTTGATGATAATATCTGGATACATGTATCGATGATTAGATTGCCTATATTCATGGTAAGGTCAATGTTAAGGTTGCTTGTATTTGATGATGTATACTTGTATTAGTGTGGATACTTGTATTTGATGATGTATACTTGTATTGGTGTGGATACTTGTATTTGATGATGTATACTTGTATTGTTGTGGATACTTGTATTGTTGTGGATACTTGTATTTGATATGGATACTTGTATTGGTTTTGATACTTGTATTGATGATATGGATACTTGTATTGGTGTGGATACTTGTATTGATATATGGATATTTGTATTGGTGTGGATACTTGTATTGATGATATTGAGGCTACCTGTTCCAACGATGAGGTTGATGATGAGGTTTCCTGTTCTGACGATGAGGTCGATGAAAGGGTTCTTAGACTTTGTCTAAGTGGACAATAAGAGGATTGTATCATCCATGGACTTTAGTCCTAAAGTGATCCGCAGACAGATGTCTCTGAGAGTAAGAGGATTGTATCATCCGTGTAATTTAGTCCTAAAGTGATCCCCAAACAGATGTCTCTGAGAGTAAGAGGATTGTATCATCCGTGGACTTCATTCCTAAAGTGAGCTGCAAACAGATGTCTCCGAGAGTGAGGGGATTGTATCATCCTTGGACTTCAGTCCTAAAGTGAGCCACAGAAAAATGTCTCCGAGAGTGAGTGGATTATATCATCCCTAGACGTTAGTCCTAAACTGAGCCGCAAACAAATGTCTCCGAGAGTGAGAGGATTGTATCATCCTTGGACCTTAGTCCTAAATTGATCCACAGACAGATGTCTCCGAGAGTGAGGGGATTGTATCGTCCCTGGACCTCGATCCCTGAATTGATACATAGACATATGTCTCCGAGAAGTGGTCCTTAGACTTTGTATAAGTTGATGAGTGGACTGCATCGTCCCTAGACATGATATGGTGTCTTAAATAGATCATGTGTGTTGCAGGGTATGCTGCTATTGTGCTGTTGATTAAGAGGATCCAGTTGATGATGATGACGCAGATCATGTGGTGACGATGTTGTGATCATGATGATCTAGATGACGATGCTATGGTCGTGATGGTCTAGATGATGATGCTGCTGATCGTGATGACGATGTTGTTGATTGTGAGGATCCAGATGATGATATTGATCAGTAGATCCAGACGATGAGGTTGTTGATCGAGAGATCTAGATGATGATGCTGTAGCTGATCGAGTGCTGCAGAAGATGAAGACTCAATACTAACGATTCTGATGTTCCAGTATTGATCATGTTCCAGTAACTATCTGAGTTACTAATGATGATGTATAAAGAAAGCTTCCGATGATTTATAGATGTATCATGTATCATGTATTCGATGACTCCTTGCTCCTGCAGATGTTGTTATAATATCCTTCTCGTTAAGAGGGAGTGTTGAAATATTGTAACTTCTAAGAATATTATATATTTTGTATTATTTCAGAGATGTTTCATTCCTCCAATGGGACTTTATTATGTATTCGAAGATGTTTATTCCTGCGACGGATTATGGTAACTAGGGTTATTAGATCTCCCATGTGGGGGTCGGCCCTGAGTTAATTTATTAGGGGTTATTAGACTCTCTTAGGAGAGTTCATCCCCATAGGGTAACAAGTCAGTCAATAAACAAGTATAAGTAGAGGAGGTTGTTCCTCACTTATCTCACTCTTCCATCACTCGGAAAGTAATGCACAAGTGAGAGAGAGGTCTGCATAGGAGGTAGAGAAGGAGCTCTAGTCTTGGACTACATCTTGTATTTGGTTGATCATCTTATTGAGGAAAGCTTTGTTGGGTTTTCTACCCCATGAGGGTTTCCCAGGGTAAAAAGCTATGTCTATCTTGTGATTGTATTTCTTTCAGTGATCTTGCTAGTCAAATTAGTATAAACTTAACAGATGTTCCATTAACAGTCCATGTGAAGAAAGGGTCAAAAGTCATACCAGCCATGGGGCTAGTGGGTGTGGTGTAAATGGGGTACTTAGATTCTGTGTCAGAATCAGATGCTGCATATGGGGTGTCCAAATCGGGTGACGAGGCTCTATGCCGATGTCATGTGGATTCCAATGACAAATATCTACGTCTATGACGTGTGCTGTCAAGTGAACGGAACTGAGGTGGTTCACCCCTGAAACGCTGAGAACATCTTAGGGACTCATTGGTGACAGTTGTCTGACAAATCTAATGTGTGGTGGTGAGTGGAAAGCTCAAAAACCCCAATGCATCCATGTGTGCAAGAGGGAAGCGCAAAAAACAATAGCACTCAGGCCAACAACCAATACTCAAAAACACTTACTATAACAACTGTGCTATAGTAAGTGGAGTGATCAAAAGATGTGGTCAAAATACCAACATGTAAACAACTCCTAAAAAATGAAAAATGGTGGACTCACGAACCAAGGGGAGGTAATAGAGCAAGTAAACACCTAACTAAAAAAGGTATTATGATTCAACAAGATGTATCCTCTACAAGGTGATGAAATCCAAGTTAGACAATATGAATTGTAGAACCAAAGACTAGAGATCCCCCTACTGGGAGGGACACCGGGTAGACAATCCTAGAAGATAGGCCACTAAGATACCCCATTCATGACACGTCTAGAAAGGTAAATCTGCAGCTCTTGTTCTATCACCGTTGTACTCCCACAAGGGTGGTACAACAAGAAAAATGAGTAGGTGTCCTTCGGTGACTGAATGGATTGTGGTAGTCCACTTAGGCCTCCGGAACCAGTCTGGCTACTTCGAACCTCCTAAGGGAGAGGCCTTTCCGAAAAATTGGTATGAAACCATGCCAATAAGTACTAAGGGATTTTGGTACCCTAAATGTCAACCACTATGTCTCAAAATGAAAGTGAGTGAGGGGTGTTATTTGTATACTTATCCCCTTAATCCTACCTATCTACAATATTCTTTTGGTGTTCCCCAAGTGGGGTTAGAATGTTGGTTGAGTTAATAGGATTTTAAGGCTCACTTTGATTTATTGGTGACAGATTATGTGCATGTGTGGTTATGTACCAAAAAATGAAATCCCTCGCTTGGGAGAAAATTCACAAATTAAAATAATGATTTCAATTGGCAAATATGACAACAATTTAGAAGTAAATATGAAACCAATTTGAATGTGAATGCTTGAACAACTTTTCAAAAAATATTTGAAATTATTTAAAATGTTAAGGTAAATCAAATAACATAAAAAATGAGTGAATCTCTAATGTTGCAAAAAGAAAACAGTAGTCTGTCCAAAAAATTGTAGGGAAGGTGGCTAGAAAATGTGGATCGAAATGAGCAAAATAGAGAAAAAGTGAATTGGATGGTACAGGCGAAATTGCGGTTTTCTGGGGCAAGATTCGCGATTAAATCGCGGCCGAGGGGGTGCAAAGTCGCGCTCGGGATGCAACAGATCAGGGTTTCAAAATCGTGACTATGGGGCGAGAAACCCGAGATTAAATCGCGGCTAAGGGGGTGCACAGTCACACTCGGGATGCAAGAACATTTTTTTTTAAATCACGGAAGAGGGCTAAACAGCCGCGATTGAATCACGACTGTGGGTGTAGAAACCCACGATTGACGAGACGACAAATGTCGTCGGAAATGAAAACTGAAAATGATAATTTTGGACCATGTGGGCTATAGAAAAGGCCAATGGTTAGGGCAGAGAGCTATGGACTTAATAGCAGGCTAGATCTACAATACTAAAGTGAAATAACAACAAAAACTATAAGAAATCTAGATCTAAAGCAAGATTCAAAGATTTGAAATACAGCGGAGTTGCCAAAAACTGTTTCTTGGGTTTTCACCCAAGCATGTGCTAATGAGCACCTACTAACTTGTAGTAGCAGTCTCAATTGAAATAATAAAAAACTAAAATAAAAAAGAAGAATTAATTTAAGATATGAGAAAATAAAAAGTTAATCTAACATGTTCATGTAAAAACTTGGAAGTAAATGGTAAAGAACTAGGATCTATATGTAAAACAAATTCTTTATATATGGAAAAAAAAGATTTACAATAATCATGTTACCTCAAATGGTGAGGATGGTTGGGTTTGAGCAACTACGATGGTGAGATGCTCCAATCCTCCAAGGGTCTTTCTCTTCTCCAAGATGCTAATGGGGAAATGGCCACAAAAGGTACTCCAAAGGTGGATCTAAGCTCAAATGGAGGCTCAAGATCTCAAGAGTGAAATGGGAAGCATAAGGATAGGATGAATGTGGATGAATAGTCAGGAGCCCCTATCACCTTTTTATAGTTTTTTGGTGATGGATAATACCATTTAGGTTTAATGAAACCAATGGTATTGATAAAAATGGTTTAAGTTTATTTTTCCTTATTTTCCCTCTTTTGAATATATTTTATATTTTTATTCCTTGTTAATTCATTTTTGGGAATTTTAGACCATTTTCTAGGGTTTTTTGTATTTTTTGAGGAAAATTACATATTTTGAGGGGAAAAAGGTTGATTTTGGTCTTTTTGGTGACCCTTTGAAGGTTTTAGAGGCTCAAATGGTGGAAAAAGTGGACAAATGGGTCATGGAAGTAGGGAAATGAGCTAGTGAGCACTTTTCGGTGTTAACAAAACCCTAAAATCAACTAAGACTATTTTTCCACCCAAAGTGACAGGTACTTGGGGGACGAATCCCACCGGTTCACTAGGTCTTCTATCGAAGGTCAATGGCCAATTATCAACTGGAACAAGGTTAGGAAAACCTAAATCTCTCCAAGCATAAGGGGATAAGATACTAACAGAGGCTCCTTCATCTACAATACATCGGTGAACCACATGGTTCCCGATATCAACCTTTATCTGGAAAGGTGAAGAAGAAGGAAGGTGAGGCCCAGTTAGACTATTCCAATCAAAGGAAATGATCCCAGAGCTTGGTAGGGGTTCACTCTGCATAGATGCAGTGCCCCCATTTTAAGAAACATCTGAGCTAGTAATGTAGAAGACTTCAGGGATGGGTGCATTAGTCTCTGAAGGACTGATGGGATCTGTCAAGGATTGCATCGATTAGATCACTTCACTCTCTGAAGGAAGAGTGGGGTTGACCAAATATTGCATTGGTTCAACCACTTCGTCAACCAAAGGTTGATTAGGCTGTTGGGAATCTATATACAATTCAGGTGCATAGGATCCTTCAAACATGGACCACACTCTCCGCACCTCTAGAATAACAGGGCATAGGTGAGTAAGGTGACCTCCCTTACAATGTTTACAAGGGAACTTTGCCTTGCGTCCTATAATATTAGACTCCTTTACAACAACAGTACTCTCAGCATGACTAGCATTGGCTGATAGCTTGGCCCCAACATGACTTGCAATGGCTAGTTGCTGAGAAGCAGAAGACTTTTGAACTATGAACCACACTCTTTGCACTTCTAGAAGTACAGGGCACAGATAGGTTAGGTGGTCTCCTTCGCAAAACTTACAAGGGAACTTAAGCTTTTGTTTATTAGGTTTATTGACAATGTCAACTTTCTCGGCATGACTTGTAGTGGATAATTTAGTGTCTTCAGTATGACTCACAGTAACTGGTAACTTGTCATTAATATGACTAGTAGTGATCAATGTCATGTCTTCAACATGAGCGACAGTGGTTGAAGACATGATTTCAGTATGATTTACAGTAACTGAAAGTTTGCTCCCAGCATGACCTCCAGAGGCTGGGTGCGTGCCTCCAGCATGACTTCCAGAGGCTAGGTGACTAGGTTCAGTATGATTTATAGTGACTGAGTGAGTTCTCCCAACATGATGTCCAGAGGTTGGGTAGGTTCCCCCAGCATGACTTCTAAAGGCTGGGTGGATGCCCCCTTGCTTTGGCATCTTCTCTCTATTCTTCCTCTGTTTATTCCTTTTAGACCGTTGGTTACTATTATTACTAATTTCACCACATGAGGTAGAAGGAGGAGGAGAAGATGTTACTGGTGAAGTAGGCATAGGGTTCTGGTGCTCCTGATGTGAAGTGCTTACTTGAGAAGCATCAGGAGCATGCAAGGCAATCAGAGTGGAAAGCAACCAAACCAGTAGCCCTATAGTGAATCCTAGAAGATTGAAGGTATCCATTAAGGGAGTACCAATGTTCCCAATGAATGGAAAATCACAAGGAGCCCCTTGAACAAGGGTCCCTTGATTGGTGCCCACTGGGATGTTATCCATAGTTTTCGACTCAATGAGCCAGAAATCTCTAAGGCCAACTAAAAAACAAAAGGCACAAAGAGAACACCACTAAAAGTGTCCTACAGTGATCAAACCAGGAAAACAAAGAAAATACTCTCAGAAGCAAATATGGGATGATGAGGGCCCAAAACAAACTAATAGAGTATCGACGATCATTTACGCGGCGTCCAATGGAGGTCCTCTGGGTGCAAGCGTTTGAATCACCAAACCACCCTCCTAAGATTACTGCTCAAGAGTTACCTTCCGCTTCTGTCTGAGG
Source organism: Larix kaempferi (assembly GCA_027924585.1). Classification (NCBI taxonomy): domain Eukaryota; kingdom Viridiplantae; phylum Streptophyta; class Pinopsida; order Pinales; family Pinaceae; genus Larix; species Larix kaempferi. The sequence goes on from BSBM01000673.1 coordinate 25,501,567, forward strand.
TGAAGTGGAAATATCCTTCCAATCTACCTGTGTAGAGCTAGGGTTATGATACTAAGGACACCACCAATAAAAAAAACCTAGGGGAATAAGTGTCAGCCTAGCCAAGATGCATGGGTAGGGTAACAAAGCTCGAAATCCAAAAGCACTTAAAAGTACTAGTGGACCCCTGTACACGAATCAACTCTAGTTTATGGTTGAGAGGAAAATGAGGGGGTATCCTCAACAGTTCCAATCACCCACGGCCTCGTGCTTAACTTTGGTTTGAGTAGAGAATTCCTAGGATATTTTGATAGAGGTGGATTTACCTAATAGATTGTCTTACTACAATTGTTGAGTAATGAAGCTGATTTCGGGTAGTTTAAGGTGATTTAAACCCGAAACCCTAGCCTAATCTAGTTGATGATGTATATACCTAAAAATAAAAAATTGCTAGTTAATTTTATTAAGATTTCTTTTTAAAGGCTACTTTTATCTCAATAAGGGTAGTGAAGTGTGTGGAGTGGTTTCAATAGAAATCAAAGTGCGTATAAAAATAATGCATGAAACTTCAAAAGACTCTTTTTTTTCGTTTATATTTTCCAAAACGAGAAATAGGTAATCCTATGCAAAAAAAAATTATAATTTTACTTTTTAATTTTTCAAAGCAAACAATCTATGCTCCTTCGAAAAAGATGATAAATATTACTACTAAGCTACCGATTTCAATTTTTTGTCATTTCTAATATTTGTAAAAGAAAAAAAACTTGGAAAGGAGCAAGTAAGACCTAACACAAAGTGTGGGTAAAGAAAAACAACCTAGTGGATCAAAACAATCAAATCAACAAGACTTGAGAAAGACTTGACCTACCGAGTTGTTTCGATGGAAAAAACTCTAGGTTTGGAACAAACTGTAAAAGAAGAAAGGAAAAGAGATGCCTTCAACCCAAAGACAGACCTAAAAGGATACTCCTAAGCACCAAAACCCAAGAAAACACCTGTCAAACAAAGGAGTAGGTAAGAAAACCACAAGTAACCCTACCAACACATAGACTCAAAGGAAAAACAAACTAGAAAGTTTTAACTCACTCAGACTGATCTGACCAGATGTTCAGAAGGTATTTAGACTAAAGAACCCTTCAAAGCCACCCTAAAAACTCAAACTGCGATCAAACCCTAACAAGAAAGACAAGACTTAGTAAAAGTGCGTAACTGTTGCCACAAACAACAAGCGTTGAGAACACAGGTCTGTATGATTGCAACAAGCATCTAGGGTAAAAAGTGCACTACTATGCTTAGCAAAGAGTCGCGCATAGCCTTAAAAAGTTTTTAAAAAGCAGAAAATACACCTTAAACAAGTGATAAAGCAAGTAATAGAAAACTACAAGACTTCAGAGAGGCAAACAAGACCCAAAAAAGGCAACGATGTCTCAGTAATCAGTCAAAGAAGCAAGGTAAAATGCTAGAAGTACACCCAACCGCTTGGAAACCAAACCCTACTGGAAGGATTGAACCTATAGGAAAAGTGTGCTAATGTGTGGTATAATAACCAACACATGTCACAAGAAGTGTGATGTTGTGTTCCAGGGAAACCAATGCACAAGGCAGAAAATGTGCTACTGTAAGTATAGTAGACTAGTGAAGAGGGACTTAAAGTGAACAAAAAATCTTTGTTGAAGCAGAATGAGATGAATCAAGATAAAATAACAAGAAAACAACCTATAAGAACCTCTCAGAAAACAAAAGACTAACTAAACTGGAAGAAAACCTAGCAAGGTCCCATAGAGAAAAAAACAACCGGCTACTCCCCAGCGGAGTTGCCAATCTGTTGTGCAGGAAAATATCTTATAGTTGGGAGATGACACTACCAAGTTGTGTGGGGTGATAAGTAAATACATTCATGTTAAGCATTAGTTACTACAAATGGAAAGAGGTTAAAATTCTGAAATCCGTAGCTTTTTAACGATGGCTGGTCCTAGCTTTCACTTGATCTTCCCCAATGATGAACCTGCGAAGAAAATTTAACCTTCCTCAGTGTATCTTGACTGTAATAAATATGATGAAATCAGAAATAACTTAACATCAACTACAATTAGATATACAATCCAACAAACATTCAATCAAATAGACATTCAATCAAATAAATATTTGAATGGGACGGGAAGGGTATTTCCACCTTTTATTGTCAAAGAAATCTAGATAAGTACAGATATACCTGATCTGTCTAGACACTTCTGCAACTGAGTACTGGGCTCCTGCTCTTCACAATGACTTGGGAATTCCTCTAGCGTAACATCAGCTTATCATTCCTTCTAGGTCCATCTCTCATGGCTTCCCCTTGTATTTATGGGACAAGGTAGGCAGTTGAATTCGAGAGGTAGTTGAATTGGGAGTTCGGGGAAGTTGCAGAACCAACTTCAACTAATCTCAATTCGTAATATATTTTTTCATTTCATCTTAAGATGTTTGCATGTTTCATACAAGTAGACTAGCGCACAGTATGCAACATTTTCACTTGACAACCAACGTTTGCAACATTTTAGAGGATGTGCGCAGGTTGTCTTCAATAAGACTAGCATTCATAACACTAGATCACTATGGCAATAGTAGCGCACATGTCATGAAAACTGTAGAAAAAATAAGATTTTCAGCGGAAGAGTGTAATCTCAACAATAACTCATCCACGGTCAACCTAGCTCTTCAAGCCATAGTGTCCTTTTGTGTGATCAACAGAGCAATGTGATCACAGACGGAGAAGTGTAGATTTAACCTATAACACATCTTATAATTTCATTGGAGTTACCCTATCCCATTTTCTATTTCAAGAAAACAATATCTAAATCCATTAAGAATATGTATATTCTTATTCTTTTTCAAAGGAACAATATATAAATTTATTTAAGGATAAATATTCAGATGGACAATAATCAAACTCATCAAAGAATATAGTTATTCTACTTTCGATGTACAATATCTGACTTCCTTGAGGAATATGTATGATCTTGTTCTATTTCAAAGAACATTAAATAAATTTAGTAAAGCTATATATTCCAATGAACTATATATAAATTTATTTAAGAATGCATGTATTCTATTTCAAAGACAATATACAATTTCATTATAAAGTATGTATATATTCATATTCTATTTCAGGGACTTTATATATATTCACCAAGAATAAACGTTTGAATGAACAATATAAAAACTCTTCAAAGAATATCTATCTATCTATCTATCTATCTAAAGTACAATATCTAACTTCATTAAAAGATATGTATACTCTTATTTTATTCCAAAAAAATATCATATAATTCATTAGAAGATATATATCTCCACACAACTTCTATGCAACCATATCATATGCTCAATGCCTTTCGAACATGGTTATCTCAACGTATGAGTTCTATGCCACTAACTTGTTCATGGACTAACTTAACATAGTATCTTTTTATGTGTGTATGCATCAATGATCGCCTTTATTTCACATCTAGTTATCACTTTGGGTATAGGGAGTAAACACTTGCATCCTAAAGCAACTAAGGCATAAATAAGATAGTTTATCAAATAACATTCCTTCTCATATAAGTATACCGACATATGCACTAACTGCATCCTATTATGATTTACATTCGCTCTTTTTGAGGGTCCATAATTTATAAGATGCTTTTTGCCTGTGCATTCCCTTGCATTTTAATTCTATTGAAAGGTATTGTTTTTCTATCTTTCCAGGTGGTATTACATTAGTTTTAAAACTCTTCAGGAATATATATATCATTATTTTTTTAGATTCGCATACAATCAATATTACATTCGGGTGTAAACACATATATAAATATACTAATCCCGCATTTGACAGAACATATCATCAACATAAAGAAAATATTGATAAGATTTACAAGATCTCTATTTAAATCGCCTACAACTAATCGACGTTGGGTTGAAGGTGTTCTACACTATACATACACTATACATATCCTGCATTTTGGACGGAATATAAAATATACATAAAATAAATGATAAGATTTACTAGATCTTTACTTAATTCATCTACGACTGAATCGATAACTATTAACCAAATTTTATCAGCATTTTAATTAAGGATGGACAAATAATAATAATAATAATAAAAAAATTCCCATATGACTCGGTGGTGACTGACAGCGAATGGAGGATGAGAGATAACATGAGTGAGGCTGAGTCTCTCCATCATGCATCTTTAATAGGAAAATCATGGGTCCTATTACATCGGATCTCTAACTATTAGCGGTGGTCGACTAATCCTCTAATAAGTCACCGAAGCAGAGTAATAACCTTGAAATAACTATTTGTTTACGTGGACTGATTTACATAGGTGCCTAAGCTGAGTCGTTTTCCAAAACGCAGCGGTTACGACATGATTCAATTTTCAAAAGCTTTAGAAAGACCAAAAAGTATGGTACAGGAATTGACCTTCGCGGAGGGATTAAAGACTCGTTCTACAGTTTCCAAGATAGAGGTAATTATTTTAAAGAAAAAATAGATTAACGCAAAGGTCCAGAAAGGAGTCTATCCTTCGATTGACACGACAGAGGCGATGTTATTATTCAGGATCAATGGGATCAACGCAAACATTAAAGGTGGATCTATCCTCCAAGAGACACCACAGAGGTCAAATTTCATTCAGTTGAAATATGGAATAAACGTAGAGAAGAGAAAAAAAAGATCTTAGTTGAAATTGGGAATAAACGCAGAGATTTAAAAATAATATCTTAGTCGAATTTGGAAATAAAAGCAGAGATTAAAAATAACTCTATCCTTCAAGTGACACGACAGAGATCGAAATTCATTTGGTTGAAATCTGGAATAAACACATAGAATTAAAAGTATAAGATCTTAGTTGAATTTGGAAATAAATGCAGAGATCAAAATAACTGTATCATTCAAGTGACACAACAGAGATCGAAATTCATTGGGTTGAAATCTGGAATAAACGCAGAAAATTAAAAAAAAAGATCTCAGTTGAATTTGGAAATAAATGCAGAGATTAAAAATAACCGAGATCCAAATCAATTCATAAAGCCAGAGAACTAGATCTTATCGGTAAACCAAGCGAATTATGACATAAATAGAGGGTCAAATTCATAGGTCTATAAGACTGAGAAATAGACTAAGCTATACGAACTAAGTAATATGACCAAGTTGAAGTTTGAAAAAAAAATCCTCAAGGTTATTCATTATTGACAGAGTTTTCAAATAATTTATCTAGATCTCGATGCCATGGAAGAACTTCAGAGATACAATGATGCAACATTGTAATATAACCATTTGCTAAATATAAACAGAGTTCTGAACCTTTTAAAACTAACATCTACACCCAATAGAGAATAAGATAATGTAACTTAAATATCTATGCCATCGAAAGTATACAGAGCTCAATGATAATAGATTCCAGAATTGTTTTTCAATCTAGAAAATAAACTATTTCATCCTTCAAAATCATGACAGAAAATAAAATTTCATGGATCTCAAAATGGTTTCTCTACACAGAAATTAACATATGAAATATTCTAGAAAATAAGAACCACAGCTCCAATCGTAGGTACTTTTTTTTTCAAAGTCGCAGCTCCAATCTGTTGGCCAGCCTCCACGAATCACTGACCAACACCTCATAAAAATATGATTCTGGTGCCCTCAAGGCTCGGCCGGCTCTGATACCAAATGTAGGAAACCCCCCATTTCGGGGTTCCCAAAAAAATACTAACTATGTAATACTGACATCATATAAACATTATAAATCTTGGAAATCAAATATGAAACCATAATAAAAATGCATAACTCAACTTGTACATAATAATGGAACATTTTACCTGATTATGATGATTGTAGGTTGTTGTGGCTCACATCCCTTGCCACTTTGATCCAGACATCCAATCTCTCGATTTACCAAAGACCTCTCAGTTGACCTCCCTACCATATCGGGGGTGCTCTTCTTTCCCCCGAACCCCGAGCATTTTGGGTTCGTAAGAACACTCAATGCAAGCTTTCCGTGTGGATCCCCCAATCCCTAGAAAGCTCAACCCAACTCACAAGAATCACAAGATAATTTCTCAATTACGGTGCCCGTCCAGCACTAGGAAGCAAGAGAGTCCATTCTCCTTCTCCTCCCTTTCTTTTATAACCAAAATATCCATGCCCAAGTGTCTCTTCATGCAAAATTATTATTCAATTTAATAATTCTCAATTATTACTCTCACAAAACAAGTGTCACTTTATCTTTAAGTGTGCACCTAAATCCCTACAATGTCTCTTTGTTGTTTCCTTAGTTAATTTCTCTGATCCCCAAATCAGTAGGATGTAGGTGGATTGGTTTCTACTAGAGTCCTAGTTGTATTTTTCTTACTAATAAGTTTATTCATTAATCATTTTGCTCATATGTTTTATAGTAGATGGACACAATGTCTTCTAAGTTTTTCTCTTTTCTAAAATAAAAAATAAGAAATATTCTTTTATTAAATTATTTAATCTACTTTTAATTATTTTTCTCTTTTTCAAAATATTTATAATGAAAAATAAATTATCTCTTCTATTAGAACTTTCAACCCAGATCAATTTTTCATTTTTCAAAGAATAATAATAAAGAAATGGATTAAAATATTTCTTTTGCTAAAACTTCTAATCTATTTCAATTTTTCTCATTTTCTTCAAATATAATAAAACAAATCTATTTATTTTATTATATTTCTTTAAACATTATAGTATTGATTAATAATCTCTTCTTGTTCCTGTCTAGGTAGCCCTTCGGCAGGTCCTTCTGACAATTCCTTTTCGTTCTTCTTGTGAGGAGAACTGTGTAGCGATCGGGGATTCTTTATCGCGATCTCTCAACTACACTTCTTGGAAAATAAGGGCAACTGATGGATAAGGTTCTCCTTATCCCGCTCCTCTCAACTCTCATACGCGACCAAGTCGGTATGGTCTCACCCCTACAGCACACGCTTCCACGGGCCAGCTCACAAGCTTCTAACCCATGCGTGGAGTGCTAATTCAGAGTCAACAGTTTGTCGTCATACCCCTATGTGTTCTTTCTGTTTTTATGACCCCTATAATTCCATTGTGTGTTAGTCTGTAAATCGTCTTGCCTGACACTTCACACACACACTCAAAGCGCACATTAGTAGTGCTGAACTATGAAATATTTCATCATCCATCATAATATCTCAGTCAATTGAGCATATATTTCATTCATCATTTTCTCTCAATCAATCAAGCATATCTATCATTCAACATTCTATCTCAATCAGTCGAGCATATCTAACATTCATCATTCTATCTCAATCAGTCAAGCATATCTAACATTCATCATTCTATCTCAAGCAGTCGAGCATATCTAACATTCAGTCATTCTATCTCAATCAGTCGAGCATATCTAACATCCAGTCATCATTCATTTCGTAAATTCGCAAATCATTAAGCAAAGCATTCATTTATTAAGTAAAGTATCAATTTCTATAACTTTCATTCATTGCGTCGTTTTCGTTTAGCATTTGTCGTCATGCAAATCATCATGCGCTCTTCAATCATTCAAGCATTTTCAATATTCAAGGGACCAATTACTAAAGTTTATTCAGTCGGGTCACTTGGAAAGTGTCCTCAAGTCTATGGTCATTCAATGTACCGAGGAGGGCATTACAAAATGGTTCACCATGGTATAAGGATCGCTTATATTTATGAAAAAACTCCCACCTCAAACAAAAGGTCCTTTCAGAATTACACACCTCTCCTATAGGTGGGCACTCAGGATTCCTGAAAACTTACCATGGGGTCAAGAAGGAATTTATTTGGGAAGGTCTTAAATATGATGTTCAAAGATTTGTGGTTGAATGCTTGGTTTTCCAACAGAATAAGGGTGAAACAGTTAAGACCCCAAGACTTCTACAACCATTATACATACATTTCCATCAATGGCTGAAAGTCTCCATGGATTTTATCACAGTTCTACCCAAGTCCGAAGGAAATAATGTTATTATGGCGGTTGTTGATAGAATCACAAAGTATCATTGCACACTTTTGTGCACTCTCTCACCCTTTAAATGCAAGTATAGTAGTTGTATTCTTTATGGAATTTGTTCAGAAGTTAGATGGAAATCCAAAGATTGTTGTAAGTGATAGAGATCCAATTTTCATTGGAAAATTTTGGACTGAATTATATTCCTGTTTGGGTACTCAATTGGCTCACAGTTCATCTTATCACCCTCAATCTGATGGGAAAATTCAGATAGTGAACAAGTGTTTGGAAGGTTGTCTTCATTGCTTTGCATTTGATAAAAAAACACAGTGGGTGAATGTTTGTCTTTGGAAGAATGGTGGTACAATACTTCCTTCCATACATCATAAAAAATGTGTCCATTTATGGCACTTTATGGGTACCAACCTCCATCTATCACATCTCGCTTGAAAGGAAAATATAAATTTCAAGCTGTGGAAGATCACATAGAGCACTGTTGTAGCCACAACAGATCCCATGCTTAGCTAAGCATGGGATCCCCCAATTTTAATAAATGCAAAGGTGTTTGGGCGAGTCATCTTGAAATTTTTAGATTTTGATTTTACCTCTAAAATTCTTCACCCATGCTTTTGGTCTACTTGTTTGTAAGGGTTTGATTATTTCTTCCAGAGTGTTTTGGTCTGAAAAGAGCCAAAATTTTGAGTATTTTGTTGATTGTTATCATCATCCCGAAACCGGACATTTGGAGAACCCGAAACCCGCAACCCGATAGGTGCGGGTTGCGGGACTATTGTTTTTTTTAAGTTTTGGTTTTGGTAATTCCAAAACCCTCAACCTGACGGCTGTGGGTTGTGGAATCATTCTGTAATAAGACTGAGAAATAATTACCCCGAAACCCGAACCCCACAATGGTTGCATTTGGATTTCGGGATTGTGATTTTTTGTTTATTTGGTGTGTACTCCCAAAATCCACAACCCATAATTTCGGGATGCGGCTTTTGGGATGGTTATTTTACTTCACAGTTTAACATTCCAAAGCTCGCCACCTGCATAGTGGGTTTTCGGCTTTCGGAAATCTTTTCTCCTACTTCCATTTTTGTGAACCCGCAACCCGCAAATCCGTACTTTTGGGTTTCGGCTTGCGAGGTCTTTGAATAAAAGCTTCATGATCATACCTGAACACGATTCCGCGCCCGCTCTAGTGAATCTTAGTCATCCATTCGTTATAATCGCATAGCTGGTTTTATCTTGGTGAATGTATTTAATAGCGTTTTCACCTTTTAACGATTGAAGAAATTACGTTGTCGCATTATCATTTTACTATGGATTGCGTGTCAGGTGCCATTTTTCAATTTGTTGGTTATTTCAGGTAAGTCCACTGTTATCCTTATGCTACTAGACTGCAATTCTGCTCTATTTGAGTTGAATTTCATTTGATTTTTTGTATCAATCAGATATTGCAAAGTTCTTTCACCATGTCGATAAATACATGGTCTAAATCGTCGTACAAGGACCCCAAATTTCCTACAGCAGATGCTCTACAAGCCACACCACCTGTCTATGATAGTGAACAATCTGTGATTGAATTTTTATGGTGCCACGAGACCTTATATCATTAGAGAACAATTCTTTCTTTTGTGAAAGGTGGCGAAAAAAATTTTAAGCTTAAAAATAGCAAGATTTCTTGGATTGATGGTTAGATCCGATTTTGTAATCCCTATTTTATAGAATTTCTCCCTTTGGAAATCTTATGTAAATTTAGTGTATAAGGAGGAATGTTTTCCTTAGTAAGGGGTTGGGAGTTTTGGAATTGCAATTCAGTAGGAGATTGGACTGAAGATACTTTGTCTATCAGAGTCATTGTAATTTTTGTACAATACTTCTCTATTCATGAAAGTTATCTTTTAATTCACCTCCTATTGTTCTTCAAATTTCTTTGAGAATTGCTAAGTTAATGTTTGAAATTTGTCATCGGTTATGTGTTCAGTATTTTGCAAGACATTCATTAATGCATAAGATCACTCATATTGATTTCTCTGTATGTCTGGACTATGCTCAAAATTGTTCTATTAAATTTCTTTAATTGAACGTTTTCATTTTTTTATATTTATGCAAATAATTCGATGCAAATAAATATGTATAATCAAATGTTAATTTTTCAATTAAAAGAATGATTACAGATCAGATATTTGAATAAGCTTAAACACTTTGAAGAATTGTCACTTAATTTTTATTAACTGATAAAACTTTAATTAACAAGTGAAGAACCTGAAGACATTTATGTTTAAGGTACTTAACTACTTGTTCATCACAGTTCAAATCTGATCTGCAAAACATCAACTCTTCCTTTTAGGCTGGATCTGACTTAGAATAGATTCTTCCCTTAGGTAGGTTAAGTTAGGTTTGGTAACAAGCTTTCACACTTAGTTCTCCTTGATAGGAAAATTGATCTTTTAAGATCAAAACTTTTACTCATAGAGTGCCAGCGAAGGCCAAATATTCATGGGTGTTAACCATCCCAAAGAGCTCGAGGATAGAATTTCCCTTGCGCAGGGTCTTTCAAAGCCTTTGGCTGGGTTTTCATCCCCTGTTGTGTGCCTTGGAATCCATTTCAGCACTTTGCACTGACCCTGCACCCCCAAGGCATCAACAAATGGCACTAGAAGGAGGGCATGAACTGGCACATTGTCCACAATAAGAGATGACTTCTAGTTATTATGTTTTCATGGCTCTTTCCCAAATCCCTACATGGGAGTCTGATACCACATTGAGCCTACCAGGGCCTTTACATGAACTCCCTAAAAAGGCAGTTAAGATCTTGCTAATATTTGATGGAGAAGGTAATGTTTCTATCACCGATCATATTAGAAGGTATGAATTTTTTTTGCATTTATTTAATATCATACATGAAGACGTTGCTTGCAGATTATTCCCATTTACCTTCGAAGGTAAGACTTCTCTTTGGTTTTATTTTTTAGCTTTAAATTCAATTTCTAGTTGGTTAGAATTTAAGAATGTTTTTAGAGATTCTTTTGAAGATTATGATGTGGTTGAAATTCATCAAAATCCGATTCAAATGCAAGTACTTGATGGAGAATCAATTCGTGATTTTAACACACATTTTTGACAAGTGTATTATGGCTTACGCAAAAAACATAGACCTTCAGCACAACTCACTTTCTGTTGGTATGTTAGGTCTCTCCCCAATATTATAGCATTGTTTATTTTGCGACAAGGGATAACAGATTTCAATTAAGTATGCAAAGAGGCTCAAGTTCTTGAGATTTTCATGAAGGGGTATCCTTCAGATCTTTTTTATCCTTTCCTTTCATATGATGTTGAATTTGTTAATGAAGGATCAAATGATTCACAAATTGCTCAATTTAATTCTCAAATGAATGACATGTACAATGAAGTTATGTCCATAAAGAAGGAAAAGGATATTCAAAACACTCTGCATGATTTGAAACGAATAATTTTTGCATCCAGTTTTCACTCTGCTTTAGATACCAAAAAGAAATTAGATGCAAATTATAATAGTAATTATTCTCTTTCAAATGTATGTGGGTATGATCAATGTTTTACATCTTCCCTTCATTGTTTGGAATCTCGATCTGGAACTGTTAAAGAAAATCTTAATCCTAATATTTCTGATCTATGTAATGAACAATTTGTTCGAATAAATTTTGAACATTTTCTTTTTTCTCAATTTGATCATAATGATACAACTATCAATAAAAATGAATATTTCGAGATTATGAAGAGGATTTTTCATGTATTTCTAATAATTTTAAAAGTCCTTTTATAAGTGATATTCATTCTTCTTCATTTAATCAAAAGATGGATGTTCGAATAGAAAGTTTTGAAGATGTTGATTGTATTTCAGATTTTGAAGAACATAATGATTCTACTCATTTTACAAAATCTGGAAATCCTTCTTCTTCGTCCTTCCATTTTGATTATTATGAAAAGAAAAAAAACCATAAGTATTTAGATGATGAGTTAGCTGAAATTGAGATTGAATTTCAGAATATTTGTTCCAAATATACTTTCTCTATAAATCAAATTTCAAATGAAAAGTTATTTCAATCAAATACTTTGGAATTAAATCAATCTGACACACTTGATAGCAACGAATATCTAAAAAATGAAGTAGATCATTCACAAAATTCAAATTCCGATATTTCCTTTCAATACAATAACGATGACATATTGCTAAAAGAAATATTCTCCACTCTCAATTTTGATGAAAATATTTTGGATCATGATCTTAATAATATCCAACATACTTTTTATGATTCAATTTATTTATGGTTGGAACAATCATTTTTGAGCAATTTCCCATGTCATTTCCATTTCTTTGTAAATAAGAAACTTAGTTCATTTTTTCCTACTTTTGGACCTCTAGTTTCAAAATTTTCATTGTTGATTCATCATTTGTTTTATCTTGTAGGTTTTAGGTTACTTGATTGTCTCCGTTGGATATTCGAGTATACTTAGTTTCTGTTTATTTTAGAATAGTGTAGGAGTAAGTATAGAACATATTAGTTTTGATAAATTCTTTAATAATTAGATTGCCCTTTTAGTTCTCTTCAACAAAGTATTTGTGACAATAAACCTAATCTAAGGTGGGTTCTAGTACTGTTTGATTATAGACGATAGAGGGAGTTGTAGACACCTTCCCAGTGAATGTGTCTCTTCTCAAAAAGTATTTTGTTTGAACAATATGATGCACTTGTACATAGGTGTGGTTTGTTTTTCAATCATTTGTTTAATTGCATTGACATTTTGACTGGTTTTCTTGTTTTGTTTTGGTTTTCATGAATAAGGCTTCACACTTGTGATAATGGATTATGATCACTTTTCTTAGCAACAATTGCTTCTAAAGTTTCAGCATCATTATCAATCTTACTTTCTGGCTTTTGATCAGAATTTGATCTGAAGAATAAACAATCAAATAAGTGCAGTGCCTTTGGATACTTTTCACTTTGATCAATATCTTTCACCATGCTTTATTTGTGTAATTAAGGTATGGAGGATGGTCATCATTTCTCTATCTGGTGTTTCATGGTTGAACGACATATCATAATAACCTAACCAGTTCCGATTTCTCATGGATCCTTTTACAATCACTTTGAATATGAATTTTGTTTAAAATTATAAGTTACAAGGTGGGTGGTCTTGTTGTCAAGCCAGCCCATTAGGTTCATAGGTGTTTAAAGTGGAATGACATCTTCACATCAAGCCACCACACTTGGAAGATGACTTTCAATTCTGCTGGAAGGTGGAAGATCCTATTATAGGTTGGTCCATTCATGATCCGCAAAGCACTGGTGAGTAACATTATCACTATATTGTCACCAAGCCATGGTAATGCCTTGTAGCCGATGCCAAAATAAATTGCTTTGTCTTTCATTATGAGATTTTTGTTGTATACAAGAACAGGGGGTCATATCATAAGCCAGCCCTGCTATGATCATGGGTTTGATCTTGGACTGGAGTTATCACAATATGGTTACCAAGCCATGATAATTTCGTTTGGTCTTACGACTGGAAGATAAGGAGTCTCGTCATCAAGCTAGCCTGACCAGTTTCCAGATCATACCTGTGGATGGCACTGTTTCATCTGATCACCAAGTCAGTACAGTGGTCTTGTATCAACAAGGTGCTATGTATAATTTAATTCAAAAAAAAAAAGAGAAAGAAAAGACAAAGGAGTATATATATAATCCATAGACGATAACTAAATATACATATAATTAATAAACCAAGGGGATCTGTAATTAGGATATCCATGAGCATTTCTAAGACTATGCCCAGGTTCAACACAAGCTAGTTTTCAATGATTACATCATGGTAAAGATTTGGTATTACTCTCTAAATCTCCTTATCAGATGAGTGTTATCTTTAAAATGGTCATTGTTGAGATCTATCCATTTTCATGTTCATTGTTTCTTAGCTGTTATCTTTTGAGTATCTTCTTTGAATTGAGTTTCAAGAAATCGGTTGATCGACATGTTGTCTTTAGATGGATTTGATTGCATAGATAACTGGTTCTTACTATCCAGTCGCCATTTGTTGTAGCCACAATAGATCCCATGCTTAGCTAAGCATAGGAGCCCCCAATTTTAATAAACGCAAAGGTATTTGGGTGAGTCATCTTGAAATTTTTAGATTTTGATTTTACCTCTAAAATTCTTCACCCATGCTTTTGGTCTGCTTGTTTGTAAGGGTTTGGTTATTTCTTCCAAAGTGTTTCGGTTTGAAAAGAGCCAAAATCTTGAGTATTTTGTTGACTTCTATCATAATCCCGAAACTCGACATTTGGAGAACCCGAAACCCGCAACCCGACAGGTGTGGGTTGCAGGACTGTTGTTTTTTTTAAGTTTTGGTTTTGGTAATTCCGAAACCCGCAACCTGATGGCTGTAGGTTGTGGAATCATTCTGTAATAAGACTGAGAAATAATTACCCCGAAACCCAAACCCCGCAATGGCGGCATTCGGCTTTCGGGATTGTGATTTTTTGTTTATTTGGTGTGTACTCCCGAAAACCGCAACTCGTAATTTCGGGATGCAGCTTTCGGGATGGTTATTTTTACTTCACAGTTTAACATTCCGAAGCCCACCACCCGCATAGTGGGTTTTCGACTTTCGGAAATCTTTTCTCCTACTTCCATTTTTGTGAATACCTAGCCTACAATTCTTCTATTTTTGAGTTGAATTTCATTTGATTTTCTGTATCAATCAGATATTGCAAAGTTCTTTCACCATGTCGAGAAATACATGGTCTAAATCGTCGTACAAAAACCCTGAATTTCCTACAGTAGATGCTCTGCAAGCCACACCACCTGTTGATGATAGTGAACAATCCGTGATTGAATTTTTATGGTGCCACGAGACCTTATATGATTAAAGAACAAGTCTTTCTTTTGTGAAAGGTGGTGGAAAATTTTTTAAGCTTAAAAATAGAAAGATTTCTTGGATCGATGGTTAGATCCAATTTTGTAATCCCTATTTTGTAGAATATCTCCTTTTGGAACTCTTATGTAAATTTAGTATATAAGGAGGAATGTTTCGCTTAGTAAGGGGTTGAGAATTTTGGAATTGCAATTCAGTAGGAGATTGGACTGAAGATACTCTGTCTATCAGAGTCATTGTAATTTTTGTACAAGACTTCTCTATTCATGAAAGTTATCTTTTAATTCGCCTCCTATTGTTCTTCAAATTTCTTTGAGAATTGTTGAGTTAATGTTTCAAATTTGGCATCGGTTATGTGTTCAATGTTTTGCAGGACATTCATTAATGCATAATATATCTCATGTTGATTTCTCTATATGTCTGGACTATGCTCAAAATTTTTCTATTAAATTTCTTTAATTGAATGTTTTCATTTTTTTTTTATATTTCTACAAATGATTCGATGCAAATAAATATATATAATCAAAAGTTAATTTTTCAATTAATAGAATGATTACAGATAAGATATTTGAATAGGCTTAAGCACTTTGAAGAATTGTCACTTAATTTTTATTTAACTGATAAAACTTTAAATAACAAGTGAAGAACCCGAAGACATTTCTGTTTAAGGTACTTAACTACTTGTTCATCACACTTCAAATCTGATCTGCACAACATCAACTCTTCCTTTTAGGCTAGATCTGACTTAGAATAGATTCTTCCCTTAGGTAGGTTAAGTTAGTTTTGGTAACAAGCTTTCACACTTAGTTCTCCTTGATAGGAAAACTGATCTTTTAAGATCAAAACGTTTACTCATAGAGTGCTAGCGGAGGCCAAATATCTGTGGGTGTTAACCATCCCAAACAGCTCGTGGATAGAATTGCCCTTGTGCAGGGTCTTTCGAAGCCTTTGGGTGGGTTTTCATCCCCTGTTGTGTGCCTTGGAACCCATTCCAGCACTTTGCACTTACCCTGCACCCCCGAGGCATCATCAAGCACCAACAAGAAGTTCTCCAAATACTTAAGGACAACCTAATGTTAAATTTTCAGAATTTACTTCAATCTGATCTAGGATGATCTTAACTGAGAGAACAACATGTACAGCAAATCTACATCATATCAATCATGGACACAATAATGCATGCAGAAAATAGACACCGAGTTTACTTGGGGAAAACCATAAAGGTGAAAAACCCCAATAACTTCCTCAAAGATAGATAGAGCAATGATACAACCAGAATACATAGATAGTCTTCTCCTAGCAGCAGAGCCTCCTCCTCCACAAGTGCGCCACTCTCCCAAGTGTGAGTGAGAGAATAGAATGTGTAAAATGAGAGAGACACTCTCTCTATTTATACACTAACTTGACTTGACCTTTACTCAACTAGGTCGGCCTCAACTTAACCACTTAGCATAATGCTGACTGGGCCAACCCCCACTAGGGTGGTCTAATAACCCTTTGATCCACATGGCCGACCCCCAATAGGGTTGTCTAATAACCCTTTGACCCACATGACTTATACAGGGCCGACCCCAATAAGGTGGTCTAATAACCCCACGGGGGGTTCACTTAGTGAACTTGTTACCTAGCACGATCGTTCATACGATATTAAATAATATCCCTAATTTCATTAAATATTGGAAAATGCCTCCTAAAATTGTATTGTTGAACCCCCCTCCCAATATACCTTTCCAATTAATAAAACCCCTAGTTTCACCAGATATTATAGGCATCCATTTTTATAAACTCATTTTTAATACCCCCTTTATATCATACTATCAATTTGCAACAAACAGGAGCCCTAACACATCTTAGTATAAGCAAACATGATGATAAATAAAATACTAGTATAATGCTAATAATGATCCCACTGGGATTGGAGGGGTGACTAATCATTTTGTAGCAATGGGTAGTGGAAGACTCAACAAAATTGTTATAGGGAACAAAAAATGCGTAAAAAGAAACCCAGTCAAGAGATCAATGTAACAAAGAATGTAAAAGACTGATAGTCCAATCGTCAGTGCAATGCTTATAAAAGATGAGAATTGTAGATGTTTCATACCACAACCCGCCAATTTACCAATTTTATATAATGTAAATACAAGTATAGCCATAGATAGGTTATGTTTTCTATAAGATTAATAAATTTTGAACTCCATAAAAATGCAAAATTCAAACCCTTTTGTGGATGGACTTCCCTACCTTCCTATAAAAAAACATCATTGATGTTTGAACCCAAATGAACATAGAAAAATTCCTCTTACTTTCAAATAACACCATATGATCATGTGCATAACCTGGATTTGGATCATTCACAAGATGCAATGAATTGCCTCCACTTCCTCTACATTTATTCCTGCAATCAAAGGAATTAACAACATTTAGTAACCTTTTCTTGGGTTATATCTAGTATTTTTTTATTTTTATAGGAGAAGGAAAAATATCCATTGTTAATTTTCAATCATCCAATAGTTATAAAGATACACAGATGGTGAAACTTATATGATACCATTTCATGGTAACGATAAGACATAGGGTATGTAAATAAGGATTTTTATCTTCACATATGTTCATGTCAGTTCCAATACAATATTAAGATGGATTCCTTGAATATAAGAAGTGAAATTACAATTATGAATGTGCCAAATATAACTCACTCTAAAAACTATTCCTAACCGGCAATGTGAAAATGTTAAATAAGAATACAAAAAGTTGAAAGTAATAATTAATCAAGAAAGATTGATCTAAATTTTCTTGGTTCTAGTGAGCCAAAAAAGATTGATCTCACTTTTATTGGTTGTTGTGGAGTAAGGTTTGATTGAATCTCAATACCCACCTAAACCCAAACCTTAAAAATGAAGAGTTAGATCCTTTACTATAATGCCTACAAAAAATACAATACAATTGTTCAACTTTGAAAATCCCGATTAGCTACATATCTTAATTTAAAATATTATTTAGATAATTATCAAAAAAAGAAGGTTTGAATGTTGAGACCCAAATTGAAAGCACCATCGACGTAATTTAAAAAATATAACAAGAGATCTTTTAAAAGTCATCGATGGGCCATTGATGGCACTCAAAAGATGAGAAAATATTTTTGAAAACACAATGATAAATTTTCAACTCAATTCTAAAGAACAATTTCAAAAGCACGCCAACATGATTGTAAGTGAAATCCTAGATATGCAACTAAAGTTATTTAAAAGAAGTTGATGGTATAGAAATTAGTAAGATGTAACAAACCAAGAGAAAATTTCCCAATAAGAGGCTCAAACTTAAAGAAGAAAAACAATATAACATCAATTCAAACCAATCCTAAATAATCTATTAAATAAGATACTTCCATCGAGATTATTATTGGTACATTATTATCGGATTTATTCAAAACTTAGGATCATAAGCAATATCAAATAAAAATGGAGGGTCCTTAAGTTTTAGGTGGGTATGACTTGAGCCAATGATTTGGAGGTATGAACACATCCCACGACTTGCAGGTATAAATCCATCCCATGATTTGGAGGTTATTCCTCAACCCACCCAAATAAAATAACCCCCAATAATTATATCACTATGTCAAATTAAAAAACCCTTTGACCCCCTAATACAAGGAAATATATTTTTGAGGTTTTTAGGATTATTCAAACCCCCAATATGAATGGACGTGATATGATATTTCCTTGCTAGTGAATCCCCCGTGAATAACCCATCAGGTATAAGTTACAATACTTACAATATAAATGATGACACTTCCGTATAGAGGAATAATAACATCTCTATAGGAATACAATATACATATATGTGAAATACATTTCGAAGTTACATATACATCAACACTCTCTCTTAACTAGGAAGGTATTTCTCGACATAGGTCTGCTAGCACAAGTCTTCCTCTTTGGATCATCATCAGCGAATCATCATCCTCGAATAATTGTCATCATCACTGCTACTGCTATCTCAATCAATCTCTGAATCTACTCATCATAGGAAGTTCTACAGATTCAGTCCTTTTTCATACTGGATGTAGGCCCACCACCTGTAGGTCTTCGTCATCACTAGCCATACTGTGGAATCCTCAGGACTTATCACGTGCGTCACAAAACATCAAAAGAGCATCCCAGGTTGTTACGAGCACACAGATCTACCTATAGGATCTCCCAAGGCCATATTATATGTGACCTCACCACAAAACCTCGCAAGAGCATCCCAGGCTGTTACGAGCACACAACTCTACGTATAGGATCTCCCAGGGGCAGATTATATGTGGTCACCACAAAACCTTGAAAGAGCATCCCAAGCTGTTACGAGCACACAGCTCTACCTATAGGATCTCCCAGGGACAGATTATATGTGGTCATGGAAAAACCTCGCAAGAGCATCCCAGGACTTATTATGGGCACACAGCCCAACCTATCGGATCTCCTAGGGACATATTATATGCCATAAGACAAAACCTCAAAAGAGCTATTAAAATTTAGTATGCTAAGATATAAAATAGCAGCATTACATTCCATTTCACAATAATAGCATATACAGGATCACTGAAGAAACAACAAGCACAACATAAACATAAGAGACACAGATTTATCCTGGGAAACTCTCATGGGGTAGAAAACCCAGTAAAGCTTCCTCAATATAGATGACCAGCAAATACAAAATATGTAACCCTGAGCATAGGCTCCTCCTTCTCCATAGCAGACCTCTCTCTCATAAGTGCGCCACTCTCATGTGAGTGAGTGTGTTAAATGAGGAATACACCTCCTCTATTTATACACTACTCTGACTTGTCTTTTGCACAAAACATGTAGGCTCGTATTTAACCATTGGGTTAAATACCCCATTACAACTGACTGGGCCGACCCCTCTAGGGTGGTCTAATAACCCTTTGACCCACATAACACATACAGGGCTGACCCCCACTAGGGAATTCTAATAACCCAAGTTACCACCTTCCGACAGAGGAATAAACATCTCCATATATACAATAAGATCTTCATGGAGGAATGAATCATCTTCGAAATAATAAAGTACAAATATAATATTCTTAGAAGTTACAATATCTCAACACTCCCCCTTAACGAGAAGGATATTATAACAACATCTGCAGGAGCAAGGAGTCATTAACATGATACATCTATAAATCATTGGAAGCTTTCTCAACATCATCAGTGACTCAACCAGTTACTGGAACATCTTCAATACTAGAACATCAGCATCTTCAGTACTGAGTCCTTATCTTCTACAGCACTCAAACAGCTACATCAACATCAACATCCGAATCCTCATGATCATCAGCATCGTCATCACACGATCATCAGCATCATCATCACACGATCATCAACATCGTCATCTAGATCAACATGATCAGCATCGTCACATCATCTCGATCTACAGCATCTGGTTCATCATGATCTACAGCATCTGGTTCATCACGATCTACAGCATCTGGATCATCTGAATCTATATGATCAACATCATCGTCATCTAGATCAACACAATCAACAACATTGTCATCTAGATCAACACGATCAGCAGCATCGTCATCTAGATCAATACAATCAGCAGCATCGTCATGTAGATCAACAGTATTAGTATCCACACCAATACAAGTATACACATCATCAATACAAGTATCCACACAATACAAGTATACACATCATCAATACAAGTATCCACACAATACAAGTATACACATCATCAATACAAGTATCCACACAATACAAGTATACACATCATCAATACAAGTATTCACACAATAGCAGCATACCCTGCAACACACACGATCATATTATAGGATGATCAATCCTGGTCTCTTTAGGACATAGGTCCATGGATGATGCAATCCTGTCATGTACCTTTTGAACCGAGGTCCAAGGACGATCCAGTCCTACCATGTACCTTTTGAACCGAAGTCCAGGGACGATCCAGTCCTATCATGTACCTTTTGAACCAAGGTCTAGGGACGATCCAGTCCTATCATGTACGTTTTGAACCGAAGTCCAGGGACGATCCAGTCCTACCATGTACCTTTTGAACCGAAGTCTAGGGACGATCTAGTCCTATCATGTACCTTTTGAACTGAGGTCTAGGGATGATCCAGTCCTATCATGTACCTTCTGAACCAAAGTCCAGGGACGATCCAGTCCTATCATGTACCTTTTGAACCAAAGTCCAGGGACGATCCAGTCCTATCATGTACCTTTTGAACCGAAGTCCAGGGACGATCCAGTCCTATCATTCAATTCTCGGAGACCTCATGTCTACGGCTCAATTCACAGGACCAAAGTCTGAGGATGATCCAATCCCCTTACCTGTTCATTCAGGATTTTATTCTCGGAGACATCTTGTCCACAGATCAATTCACAGGACCAAAGTCCAAGGATGATCCAATCCCCTTACCTGTTCATTCAGGATTTTATTCTCGGAGACATCTTGTCTACGGCTCAATTCACAAGACCAAAGTCCAAGGACGATCCCCCCTTACTTGTTCATTCAGGATTTTATTCTCGGAGACATCTTGTCTACGGCTCAATTCACAGGACCAAAGTCCGAGGACGATCCAATCCCCTTACCTATTCATTCAAGATTTTATTCTCGGAGACATCTTGTCTACGGCTCAATTCACAGGACCAAAGTCCGAGGACGATCCAATCCCCTTACCTGTTCATTCAGGACTTTATTCTCGAAGACATATGTCTACGGCTCTCTTTAGGACTGAAGTCAGACGATGATCCAATCCTCACATGTCCACCAAGGACTTCATTCTCGAAGACATACGTCTACGACTCACTTTAGGACTGAAGTCAAGGGATGATCCAATCCTCACATGTCCACTAAGGACTTCATTCTCGAAGACATATGTCTACGGATCCTTCTAGAACATATGTTCAAGGATGATGCAATCCTCCTTCTTTCTCAGAGACATCTGTCTACGGATCCTTTTAGAACATATGTTCAAGGATGATGCAATCCCCTTGTCAACTTAGACCCTGTCTAAGGACCATCCACCAACCTCTCTATTGGCATTACTAATATAGGTATCCTCATCATCGACCTCACTATTGATGCAGGCAATCTCATCATGAGTGATCACATCACTCCCCCTTTCGAGGAGGGTCCTTCTGAACTATATTAATTTTGTCTCAGAAAACTTTACTTGAGGTAGAGGTTTGGTTAGTACATCGACAACTTGTTCACTTGAGGTAGAGGTTTGGTTAGTACATCGGTAACCTGTTACAAATTTGAACTTTATAGTTCCTTTCTGCACCATATCTTGGAACACTAGATTCTCTGCCATCTTGATACAACTCTGTTTGTTACATAGGATCATAGTTGGCTCTATCTCTAAGTCAAACAATCCTGAATCCATACTGCTTCATAACTTAGCAGAGCAAGCAGCCATATATTCTTCTTGAGCTAAGAGCCACACTAGACTGCTTCCTTCTAAACCACAAGATCATGGTTGATCCCAGACAATAACATCTTCTCGATGTGCTCTTCCTATCTGATACACTTTCTGCTCAATCAACATCTGTGTAGCCATCTGAGGTCATGATATCTAAGATAGCATAGATCAAAGTCTATCGTATCCTTTAGGTACCTGATCACATGCTTTGCAACTAATAGGTGAATACATCTAGTTTCCACTAGATACTGACTCAAGGTATTCACAACAAAGCATATATATGACCTAGTATTTATTAGATACATCGGTGACCCAATAATTTGTCTATACAGAGTTATATCCACTAACTCTGAAGAGTCATCCGCTAACAGCTTCAAGTTGGAATCCATGAGAGTGGCCATTCCAACACATCAAGTCATTTTTAATATTTATCGGCATATTTTCCCTGGTTGAGAAAGATTCCTTCTGAGCCTTGCCATACTTCCAGACCTAGGAAGTAATGCATCGATCTGAGATCTTTCATTTTCATTTCTGTTTCTCATTCCTTGTCAAAAATAGATCATCCTCCTACAATAATGGTATGATAGGTTCATCATCCACAACCTTAAGGTAAACGTTAGGATTAGCTTTACTTCTGGTAAAGCCCAAGCTTTGTTAAGAAGCTGTCAATTCTCATTCATTCACACTCTGCATTGAATGATCTTCTACATATCTATCTGTGCCATCTCTTGTCAGATGGGTCTACTGATATGAGCCTCAATATCATTCAAACTCTGTGGTGAGTTCCTTCTTGCATCCATGTCATCTGTGTATAGAAGCCATATTCAACCTTGTAGCAAAGGTTGAGATCCACATCACCCATGATGATCATTAAGCTCATCAATTGACTATCAATCCTGGGTACCCATACAGAATTTGATTCACACTTCTTCTTTAATTACACCATTAAGAGAATGGTCTTATCTATCCACTTACACCAAACATCTTGTCATGATTCTCTTCCTCTTTCTTAGAGAAACTTCTAGCCATGAGCCTTATATATTTTGTTTGATTTGTAAATCTTCTTGTTGAACATCCATCACTTGTTCAGTGTTCATCATTCTTCATGATCTTTCCTACAAAACAAAATTAAGTACATGATTAGTAACACTTCATAATCATGAAATCATGTTGACATGATAACCTATTATGCATACAGATATCATTTACATAGTTATGCAACTATCTTGACCAATACTTTGGCACAACACTTTTCCATATCCTGTATGCATACAGTGGCTATCTAGATGCCTTCCATCTCTACCAGAACATGCTATCGAGAGTGTGCACAGCTCTCAGCATGTCAGCAAAGAGGTTTCATTCTAGACAAGCAACAATGGAATGTTTGTCCAACTTACCAATCATATGCATATTAGTAGTATATTGTTCAATGCTCTATGAATGTTTACACTCAGCATGAATACGAATATGCATACAATCTATTTACTATTTCAAATAACAACTCAAATACTTATCTTTTATGTTTGTGTTGTTGCCTCCTGCTTGATCTTCTATATGTCTTTTGAACTTCTATTCATTCTGTACCACTGTGCATGCTCAAGTGTGCACTAGTGTTATCCTCATGATCTCATACACAAACATACATTCATTAGTATATTATAAATATTATCAAAACATTATAATTCTAAATAATCTTGAATATGTATAGTCATGATCATAGATAATAAACATTAGTATTCAAGATTTCAGGGAAGTCTTCTTTTACTCATGCATATCATCTATCAAGATAAAAGACATAGTATTCATAAACCCTTGATTACTAGCTTTATGAATAAGCATAACCCATCATACCAAGTATACTTACATAAGGGATCCTAACACAAGGTAAGATTCATAGGAGACATACCTGGATTAGTATATATGTGTAACATACCTAATCAATATCTTCTTTGTTCTCTTCAATCATTTAGAGATCCTGTGCTGGAACCTACATATCTCATAAGTTAAGCATAACAGAACAAAGTCATACATACCTCGTAAGTAGAACTTCTATGTGATCAAAGATTATGGACGAGTATTTTTCTTCATGTTATCATGGTCATGGAACGTGATTTGTCTTTCGTGATGTACCTGTATCTTGTTAGCAGACAACATCAACCTCATACAACACCACATTGCATTAGTACAATCATATAGCCCTAATAAATGAATGTCTTCTATCATTCACATGCATTCATACTGTTACTAGGGCGATACGACAATTCTAACATTAATCAAGATTGTATTGACCTGAATAATATGAGGACAAACATATTATGAACTTAATCAAGAATCAGATTTCAAGACATACCTGTATCTCCTTAAGTCATACATGTCAAGACTTCTTGTAGTCTTCTTATGTAAGGCCTTAGCCTAAACTCCCCTTGAAACATGATCTGGAGCTTGATTAGGGTTTGTTAGAGAAACCCTAAAAATTCAATCTTTGACTTTCACACTTCTGAATGGATGGAAGGATGTGTCTTGTTGAGCTGATCAAACTCACATACTTCAATTTTGAAATCTCCAAAATTTGATCCCTCAAAATTGCCTTTGAAACTTCCGGATCTTCTGGACAGGATCCCAAACTAGGGTTTGATGAAGCCCACCCTTCTGCCCAATCAAAAGGTTTGATCAAAGGCTCTAAACTCTTATTTTTCTTAGGAGCTTCCAGCCGTGGTTACAGACTTCAAAAAATTCCAACTTTTGCTGAAGCCCTAATTTTCCATCTTTCCGATGAAAATCCTGAACTGGGGTTTGATCAAGCCCGGTCTTCTACTCAACCAAAAAATTCGATCTTGGTATCTAAATTTTGATTTTCCTGAGTAGCATTCAGCCATGGACTCCGATTCCGAAAATTCTAACTTTCTCTGAAACCCTAAATTCCGAAAGCCATGAATGAAGGTGCCCCAAAAATAATTCTGTTTTGACAGAAATATGTACCTGAGTTTTTCTACTGTAACTCATAAATTTTTGCTCCACAGGGTCTGAAAACTTTTTTTGTGGTATCCTGACCTGTCATCTTTCCATCCCGACAGGTTTGACCTCAATCGGATTTTCTGAGAGAGAGTTATGCCAAGTGTTACAACGTGACCTGTTTATGGGATAAAACAAGAGAGCAAACTTGTATGAAGTGCCACGTGTCACTGGTTCAGCTTTGGCCTCTAAAAAATTTTCTTCAGATAGTGTTGTTTGTGTACTACCTTTCATTTTTTATGAAATTTCATTTGGAGCTTCCTATCCCAAGTTATGCCAAGTGTCGCAATGTGACCTGTTTATGGGATAAAAAAGGAGAGCGAACTTGTACGATGTGCCACGTGTCATTGGTTCAGCTTCAGCCTCTGAAAAAGTTTCTTGAGATATCACATTCTGTGTACTACCTGTCACCTTTTACGAAATTTCATTTGGAGCTTCCTAGCCCAAGTTATGACCTTTTTTCCTAGGTCACCTGATTTTGACTGAGATCTGGAAGAGGCAGAAACCCTAACCTGTACTGATCATAACTCACAAAGTACAACGAATTTGAGGGAACCCTTTGGAAACAAGGTACCTGGGGATGTTATTGTAACGCCCATGTTTTGATTCGGCATATTTATTAGTTAGATACACCATACTTTATTCTTATATACTCTGTTGAACTCAGCTCGACTGAGTAAACTATATTGGACCTCATTATATGATGTTACTCTGTTTTATGACTTCACCATGATTATGATGTTACTATGTTATGCGGTTATGATGTCATGATTATCGTATGATTTCCTTATTTTACGATTGCAGTATATGTTTATATGTTTTCATTAATGAAATGTGAAATATATGATTCGGTACGTGGATACCATCTTCTTATATGAATTATTGGAATGTTATATGTCATACGCATCTATGATGAGCTAAAAAGGTTACATGAAATAAAATGATAACATGGATCAATTGGCGATCAATGGAAAATGCTTTCTATAAATTGTATTTTTCAAAATACTAACCTACAGGACTCAAGGGCTATGGGATAGCCAGTTACTTGATCTGATATATATTGGAAAGGAAAACATGTTCATACAACAAACCTTAGCAGCCAAAATGAGGATACGATAACACAAACTGATAATCCCGATAGCAGTAAAGTATGAGTTGATAAGGGCGTAGGCCCAGTATGTTGAGAGGGATGGATGTGTTTCCCACCCTATGTTTCCATGAGACCCGAGGTCGTGGGAGGGCCTTGCTGAGACACGCTCCCCATGTTGTTGTGATGACGATGGTCGGATGCCTGCTAGGGGAGGATAGGTCCGTTGTTCAGCCGATGCTATCGCTCTCAAGTTCTATGTGGTCAGATCGGTGAGTCCGACATCCACTGTTGTACTAGCAGAGGAAGGATAGGGAGGATGCTGGACGTAGGTTATGATGGGAGGATGTGTTAGTTAGTACTGTTGGGGGTTTAGTATTCCTTGATTCCGAGTTAGAGGTAGTAGGCACCCTTCCTTGTACATGATTGATTAAACTAATGTAAAGATAAAGATAATGATGTGAAATCGAAAAGAACTAACTGTTAAATAACTGAGAATGTTGAAGTAATTGTACTATATATATTATGTTGTTCTTCTACATGGGGGTAAATACTACTATTAGTTAGTAGGTATGCATAGGCGGGATGGGGTTTGTCTATAGTACATTTATGGTCTGTGCATACGCTGGCCACGCATGCACACCTTGCACATGTACACTAGTATCGATATACAAACACGTAACATATTGAATACATGTATAAGTTGTCATAAGTAATTAAGTTAATCATGCATTGACTGAATTCAGATAATGGATATAAAGTTATCTAAGATGTGTAAAACAAGTCAATTAAGCTATGCATTACTCGTTGGTAAACATTGTGATATACAATTGATACAAGTGTCATCAGTTAACATTGTTGTCTGAGAATTGTTGTAAATAAGGTAATGGTACTGTCTAATTAATTAGCAAGGTTATTTAAGCACTTAAGAGTGCTTTGTTTAGAAGAACGATGATACTATGTAGATATTAGGGTACTCATGTGATAAACAAATGATGTAAAAGACATCTTTATTAAATTCACCATTATTATTACCTTATGGGGATTTAAATTAATATTATTACCTAAAATTTATTTTAATAATACTACTACCCATGTCGTAACAATTGCAAAATAGGTGAAATTTAAATATTGATTAATGAATGATTAGAATGTGATTATTTTACATTTCTAAGTTAGACATAATAGGATAACTATTTTTGGAGTGAACGTGATGTGATGGAAAATGGTTATTTAATTATTCAATGTTAATCTTGGAATTTAAACCTCAAGATAAGTGGTCTCGACGGATAAGGTAGACCATTAAGACGCATCATGTCCAAGTTGAAAAGGGTCAACTAATTATATAATATTTTATTAATTACATTAATAACAATAAATACAAGGTTTAGTGAAAGGACTTGTAATTAATAGACCTTGCCCCGAATGGATAACCTTTGGGTGATAATTCCCACTGTAATAAATACTTACGACCATCAATCCAAAACCAAATAAATTTTCCATGAGAGTAATTAATTATACATTTTTATAATGAGACGTGGATGAATGAACTAGGGAAAGGAGTAAATGTTTGAGGGGCTCGAGAGGGGGAGTTTGGGGCGGTGGAGTAAGCCCAAGGTCTTCTCGAGGATGGAAATGTATATAGAGGGGGAGAAGGTTGAAGGTTGGGGGAGGTTTTTTAGTTTGGGGAAGAAAGAAGTTGGGAGAACAGAAAGGTTTTGAGAACAGAAGAAAACACTGCTCTCGGGATTATCAGATTGTGGGCTCGGGGGCTTGGAAATCCTTTGATTTCCAAGGGCCAGCAAGATAATAGCTGGTCGGTAGGGTGGACACTTCAGTTTGGTTGTCTAAGAGGATATACAACCTGCTACAACCTACGGTTAGCATCAGCATCAGGTAATTTCTGTGTTATTTATTTTATTTGATTATTATGCTTAAACTTACTGCAAACATGCATAACTTGCTATTTACTGATTTACTAAGTTGTGAAGCATAGGCTAGAACATGATTATAGAAAATAAAATATTGATATGTTTGTTTGTTTTAAATTACGAATGTAAGGTTGATAAAACACGACAGTACACTGAATATCATTTAGACGCATAGTAATTGTTAGAAATTTACTCCCATACACTTGATAAAGTTTAAAACGTAGAAAATTAACTGAGAAATTTTACTTAGTGCTCTACTGTAAAAAATAGAGCACTACAGATGGTATCAAAGCTCCAGGCTCGGAAACTCCGACCTTAAGGGCCTACTCACAAAAAAAAAAAAAAAACTAGTCTAAGAAATTGGATCTACACTAGAAAATTCAATTAGTTACCTAGATTCGAGCTCTTGCCGAACTTAGCAAAAACAAAAAAAATTACGTGCAAAACACACACAGAGAAAGTTACACAAAATCCTTCTTTCCAATAGTTGTAAGCACCAGGAAACTAACTACCTGCACGCATAGAAAACCAAGATATAATTAGTTTTTTTTGTATATAATGCATATAAACAAAAGAGTTCTAACACAATATATATATATATATCCTGGAAATTGTAGGTATCTAGTTTTTGCAAAAGAGAAAAAGAAAATTACTTTCGTATATTTTCTGCCAAAAGGGAGAGCCTTGTAAATAGTGTTACAACATAGGCATATTATTGAAATGGCCTATTTTTTTTGTTTTTCTTTTTCTTTTTTTTTCTTTTTAACAAGATGTGTATTTTTTTCTTTTCTTTATAACATTTGGATCCAACTTATTAGATTTCAAATGAGCTACAGACTTGTTTGATTCTACTCGGAATAGAGGGCTTTTTGTCCCAGTAAAAAACAAACAAAACTGCAACAAGCTGGGCCTCTGGACTACTAACTTTTTTTTTTCGTAACAGAATATATATATATGAAACTTTTTCTTTTAAAATAGAGAGGAATCCTCCAAACTGCCCAACAAACAATGTTAATTTTGAATGTGAGAACGATCTGCCCATCTGACTATGACTGTTAATATTAATTGACTGTGACTGTGGTCGCTCAAAACCTTAGAAAAAGCAGCCTCCCCACATGTAAGAAGTACAAGGATTCGAACCTGACCCCTTAGCTTACCACTGGCTCACAACCTAAGCCCCAAATATATGCATGAAACTATTATAAAGAGAAAAAATACACAGCTGAGAACAAACAATAAAGGAACTAACTGCAATAAACTGAACTAGAACACATGAAAAAGTACCTGGTAATTTGTTGTATTTCTTATGCATACCGGTTAATTCGGATAGAAAGGAAAAACGCATAAGATGTTTTTATCCTGAGGAAAACGTGACCAGCGTCCACTTAGGGTTTCGGCATTTTCATAAACTCTTCGTCCAACAACAGCTATCAGCCGAGAGAGAAGCCCAGCTGGTGAGCTAATGTACTCTTGGATGCTGTGAGGGGCAAATTATCAATCCTTACCAGCGGGTTTTGGCAAAGTGGGTTCATTCTGTACAAATTCTCCATACCAGATAAACATTCATGCGCTGGATACATCATCTGATAATTACAACAACGGTCCTGAGCGAGTACCTCCTCAGGCCCATTCTCAAGTATAGAAGCAAGACGGTGCTTGCCCTCATGCTCATTCCCAGCACCAGAATAGGCCCAACTTTAGCACTAGGCCTTGCATCCGTAATGGGCCCTGAGTATCGACCTCTAGCAATTCATGGTATCCAACAAGCTTATTCCAACTCTCAGAGTAATGCTTGACAACAAACGTTAAGCGCACAGGAGGAAGCCCACGACTGGCAGCCACCCACGTATCACCAATTTTCCAAGCGCTGAGCCTAAGAGAATTTCATTCTTTTGTTACAAGCTGTAAACTTGACCCTTTTGTTGTAAGTTGACGAAGAAGAGTTTCTGGGCGAGTCTTTCCTACAGCTGGCTCACCGGTCTTCCTATCAAGAAACCGAATAGTGATGTTATTAACTTCTGCCTCCCTTTCTACCCTGTCTGCTTCACTAAACAGTGTTGTGACCTGAAACGCCTCGCCTGAACCCGGAAAATTACTGGTCGTGATGATGGGTGTGTGGACATACAGAAACCCATTGTTTTGGAAAAATGTATGCGTCGCATATGCAAGAGCATTACGAATTCGAGCAACCGATGAAAACTTGTTTGTTCGAGGCCGAAGGTGTACATAATTTCTGAGGAACTCCAGTGGCATTCGGGTCTTTCCAACTGGATACTTGGCAGGATCCACCGTTCCAACTTGCAAAACCTTATCAACTTTCAGTTCCACCTTATAATTCCTTGTTGATTCTGGTGCTTTTCTGAGGACTCCTTGTACTAGAATACTCGTTCCAGTCGGTGTAAGCTGGCTGAGAGAGGCAACCGAAGAGTCCACTGTAACCTGATAAATTCCATCGGATAGCATTTCTGCATCTGCAACCTTTGCATTTTTACATCTGCAACCTTTGCAAACAGACCTCGTTCGACATACTGATTATCAATCAAATTTAGCACTTTATTCAGCCGCTGATAATTTACAATCTTTCCTGCACAACGTATTCATCTCGGAATGCATCTTCCACGTTTTAACTGCTGGTCCAGACATCAAGCTTGCAAACGAGTTCGAAGATGGGAGTTGCAGAGCTAAAACTCCAGGAGAGAGGG
Organism: Larix kaempferi; assembly: GCA_027924585.1. Taxonomy (NCBI): domain Eukaryota; kingdom Viridiplantae; phylum Streptophyta; class Pinopsida; order Pinales; family Pinaceae; genus Larix; species Larix kaempferi. The sequence continues at coordinate 25,532,621 of BSBM01000673.1, forward strand.
TGAAAATGGCCGCGTCTTGGGGATTGACCCTATTTAGGGTTTCCCCCACTTTCCGAGGGTGGTGGGTTGCTTGGAGAGACCGCGTGTCCTTCATGCATACTCGCTCTTTGCATGGCGGTGAAAGGGCGCGTGGCGTTCAAGCCTTTAGACATAGGAAGGTGTAGGGCTAGTTTAAATTTATTGTTATATATTATGATAGAATATATGTTTTACGAAAATTAAATTTATTCACATTTTGGTTAGAATATATGTAAAATAAAAATTAATTTTACTTTTCTGTCATAATATAGGTTATATTAAAGTTTAAATTATTTTATATATTCTCATAGGATATATGTTTTATAAAATTTAAATTTATTCATATTTTGTTAGAATATATGTATTATAAAAAAAAATTTTACTTCCTGTTATAATATACGTGGTATTAAAGTTTAAATTTATTGTTATATACTCTGATAGAATATATGTTTTATAAATTTAAACTTATTCATATTTTGTTAGAATATATGTATCATAAAAATTATTTTTTCTTTTCTGTTGTAACATATGTTGTTAAAAATATGTTTTATAGAAATTTTAAATTTTAGTAGTAAACTTGACTATGATTGGTTGAGGGTTAACAATTAATGTTAATTAGGTTAATCTAAATTAGGTTATTTAGATTAAAGGGTAACATTTAAAGTTAACTAAAATAGAGATATTAAAAATTTTGCCGAAATTTCAACTCCTAGTCGAAGGGATGAAAGAGACCCGAAATCTCAAAAACAAGACACCATTAAGACCAGCATGACGAGCTGAACACCATGACATGATTGTTTAAATAAAAAACGACTATAGATTTTCCTGCGCTAATCTTGACAATTTGTTATCTCATGATGCAAGTTATTGAATACCTACATTTTAGTTCCGCGTATATTTGATTGAACAACTAAGGATATGATTTTATTTCAATAACTCAGGAACTATCATGGTAACAACACGCAGAGGTCGAGGTCGGGGTCAAGGTCGACCCCCGTCACCGCCACCTCCTCCACCGTCGTCGCCGCCAACACCGCTACAACCAACCTCAACACCAGAAATGCAGATCATAATGAGGTCATTGGAGGCTATTATGACCACGATGAACAGGCAGTCGGAAAGGGCCACCGAGGTCAAAACTACTCAAGTGAGTCGAGAGAACTCTGAAAGGGCACATGGCCCAAGACTGGAACCGCTTCAGGACATATCGAGGGAGTTACAAAAGATAAAAGTTCCAGAGTTTTCAGGAGGACGACCCGGTAAGCATGCAGAGGCATGGCTGGAAGGCATGAAGAGATGCTTCGCATTGAATGAGTACACATCTAGTTCCAAGGCTAGGATGGCCGTCTTTCAGCTTAAAGGTGATGCTTTGAATTGGTGGTCAGACCTCGAGAAGCAGTTGCACCTTACTCCTCTTACAACTTCTTGGGAACTGTTCGAGGAGAGGTTCCACATGAAGTATTTGCCAAATTATTACAAGGAAGAATAGGCAGGTGCACTCCATGCCTTAGTACAGGGAGACAAGACAGTGGAGGAGTATGAATCTCGATTTATGGAACTGGTAAAATATGTTCCTTACCTAGATGCAGATGATTGTCAGGTAGAGCGTTTTGTGTATGGACTTAACTACAAGATTAGAGCTGCGGTGCGGATGTGGAAGCCAACTTCAGTTGCCATGGCAGTTGAGTATGCTCGTTATGCAGCTGATATGTCAGATGGAAAAGGGGGCAGTAAGTTGACAGGAACCAATCAGTATGTTTCAGGGAAGGCGTCACGTCCTTACTTCAGGGGAGGAAAATCTAGACCTCCTCCTTATGGTAACTGGTTCACACCGAGGGGTAATACTTCAGTTAACTCAATCTCGCAGGCATCGTCCGCAACCCACCAAAGCCAGGGACGTACACAGGGAAGTTCCTATAGAGGAGCAAGGGGTTTTAGAGGAACCAGGGGAAGGAACTCATCTCAGAGGATTCCTTCGAGCAACATGCAAGCCCCTCCCAATCTCTCTTGTTGGGGATGCGGAGGTCCTCATTTCCAGCGAGACTGTCCCAAGGGTCAGTCAAGCAGCAGGCACAGGGAAGGAAAAGCACCCATGGATAGTTCGGGTAACAGTCATCGGATTCATGCAGCGGTGCATAACCACCAGGCAGAACATCAGTCTACTGTAGTAGAATCCACTGGTAATGTAAACAATGTCAAATTTAAAATTTTGTTTGATCCAGGAGCAACTGATAGTTTTATTTCACCATTTGCATTAGATAAATGTGGGTTGGCAGCCTACGAGCACGATGATTTCAAACTGGTTGAAATGGCTTCAGGAGCAAAGCAACCAGTAGGTCTTAAAGTGAGAGGTTGTGAGGTTGACTTATGAGTTTGCACCACTAAGTTGGATGCTTATGTCACCAATTTGGGGACTTATGACCTCATTATTGGCATGGATTGGTTAGAAGGCCATAGAGCTTTCTTAGACTGCTATGCGAAGATGGTGTTGTGCCTCGATGACGAGGGAAGGACAATTCAAATCCAAGGCTTGAAGAGGAAGGTATCCCTCCGTTTCATCTCTATGGTGAAAGCTAAGCGGTGCCTAAGACAAGGATGCCAGTTGTTCGTAGTGGAGGCCGTGAGCGATAGTAAAGGACCTTCCTTGAATTCTTACCCAGTACTTTCCGAGTTCAAGGATGTCTTTCCGAAGGAATTGCCAGGACTACCTCCATAAAGAGAGCTCGATTTCACAATCGAACTAAAACCTGGTGCAGAACCTATCTCAAAAACTCCTTATAGAATGACAACTCCAGAGCTCCGTGAGTTACAGATCCAGTTAAAAGAATTGCTAGATTTGGGACTGATTAGACCTAGTATCTCACCGTGGGGAGCACCAGTGATCTTCGTTAAGAAGAAGGATGGATCTCTGCGACTATGCATAGATTACAGAGATTTGAACAAAGCCACAGTGAAGAACAGGTATCCCATACCAAGAATTGATGACCTCTTTGATCAAATGAAAGGTGCGTCAGTCTTCTCAAAGATTGATTTATGATCAGGGTATCACCAGTTGAGGATCAAGGAAGGAGACATTCCTAAGACTGCCTTTCGAACTCAATTTGGGCATTACGAGTTTGTAGTGGTACCATTTGGTTTGACCAATGCTCCAGCTGTATTCATGAGCCTCATGAATGGTGTCTTCCGAAAATACTTGGACCGCTTTGTTAAGGTCTTCTTAGATGATATTCTTATCTATTCTAAGAGTGAGAAGGAGCATGAGGAACACTTGTGGTTAGTCTTGACATGCTTAAGGGAACATAAACTTTATGGTAAATTATCAAAGTGTTCCTTCTTCCAAAAAGAGATTCACTACTTGGGGCACATCATCTCAGGTGAAGGGATCTCTATAGACCCAGAAAAGGTAAAGGCCATTGAGGATTGGCCAATTCCAAGGAATGCTCATGAGGTGCGTAGCTTCATGGGGTTAGCAGGCTATTACCGGAGGTTTGTGGAAGGATTTTCTAAAATTGCAAAACCTATTACCACCTTGCAACGCAAGGGAATCCGGTATGAATGGACCGATGAATGCAATGCCGCTTTTACAGAGTTAAAAAGATTGTTGACAAGTGCACCAATCTTGCGGGTACCAGACATGGATAAAGATTTCATGGTATGCACCGATGCCTCGAAGCAAGGATTAGGAGCGGTGTTGATGCAGGAAGGTGGGGTAATAGCTTATGCATCTCGAAAGTTGAAACCTCATGAGGAGCAGTATGCCACGCATGATCTAGAATTGGCAGCAGTAATGTTGGCACTAAAATTATGGAGGCACTACCTAGTTGGTAGAAGCTTCACCCTTAAAACAGACCATCAGAGCTTGCAGTACATCTTTACCCAAAGGGATTTGAATGCTAGGAAAAGGAGATGGAGTGAGTTCATGAGTGAGTATGACTTTGGTATCTCTTACATCAAAGGAAAGGAGAATGTGGTGGCAGACGCTCTAAGCCGAAGGCCGAGACTTTTCTCCTTAATTCCCTTGAAGGTTGACTTGAGGGAAAGGGTACTAGGACAACTATTGGGCGATAGTTGGTATCTAAAAGTAACCTCAGCTATTCAGAATGGAAAGAAACAGGAATTGAAGTATGATGGGTACCATCTTGAGGAAGATGGATTGTTGCGGTATCAGGGAAGGATGTATGTTCCTAAGGAAGGTGATATCAGGGAAACCATCCTTAGAGATGCCCATAGATCGCATTACTGTGCGCACCCAGGGGTGAAGAAGAAGTATGCTGACATGAAGCAACTCTTCTTTTGGGCAGGTATGAAGATGGATGTAGTGGATTTTGTTTCGAAGTGCCTTGAGTGTCAACAAGTGAAGGCAGATCATCGTCACCCCGGCCGGTCTCCTACAACCGCATGATATTCCTATGACTAAAGGGGAAGTCATTTCCATGGACTTCGTTGTAGGATTACCACTCACATCTCTGAGACATAATGCTATTTTGGTGGTAGTCGACAAACTGACCAAAAGTGCTCACTTCATTCCAGTCAGAGACACCTATGATGTGACAGATGTGGCAAGGGTATTCATAAATGAGATTGTACGTCTTCATGGAGTTCCTAAAAAGATAATCTCTGACAGAGACCCTAAGTTCACCTCCAGATTTTGGACAAGCATGCAGTCAGCATTAGGGACACAGTTGAACTTAAGCTCAGCTTATCACCCTGAGACAGATGGACAGACAGAGAGGGTGAATCAAGTGATGGAGGACATGCTTAGGATGTATGTTATGGATCAACAGACACAGTGGGAGAAATATCTTCCTTTAGTGGAGTTTGCATACAACAATAGTCATCATAGCTCCATTGGTATGCCGCCATATCAGGCATTGTATGGGAGACCGTGCAGGACACCACTCAGTTGGGACAGGTTAGAGGATCGAGTTTTAATTGGGCCTGAATTGATTCAGGAAATGGAGGATCAAGTGTTACAGATTAGGCAGCGGCTGAAGGAAGCACAGGATAGGCAAAAGAGTTACACTGATGCACGTAGATCAGATAGAACTTATGGAGTAGGGGATCGTGTATTTATTCGCATCAGACCGAATAAAAGTACCATTCGGTTTGGGAAGGGTACCAAGTTGTCACCTCGCTTTATAGGTCCATTTGAGATTCGTGAGAAAATCGGACCAGTTTCTTATCGTCTCGCGCTGCCACCCCACTTGCATAAAACTCATAATGTATTTCATGTTTCTGTATTACGACATTACATAGCTGATGAGACTCACAAAATTCATTGGAAGGAATTGCAGGTCTCGGACGAGGGAACCTTTAGGGTCGAACCATTACGTATACTTGATCGTAGGGTTCGACAGCTCCGTAGTCGCCATGTGGACCAAGTTAAGGTCCAATGGGACAAGTATAGCCCAGGGTCTGCTACCTGGGAGGATGCAGAGACCATGCGTCGAGATTTTCCCTCACTATTTTGACCATAACTTCGGGACGAAGTTTTCCGAAGGGTGGGTGTATGTAACGCCCATGTTTTGATTCGACATATTTATTAGTTAGATACACCATACTTTATTCTTATATACTCTATTGAACTCAGCTCGACTGAGTAAACTATATTGGACCTCATTATATGATGTTACTCTGTTTTATGACTTTACCATGATTATGATGTTACTATGTTATGCGGTTATGATGTCATGATTATCGTATGATTTCCTTATTTTACGATTGCAGTATATGTTTATATGTTTTCATTAATGAAATGTGAAATATATGATTCGGTACGTGGATACCATCTTCTTATATGAATTATTGGAATGTTATATGTCATACGCATCTATGATGAGCTAAAAAGGTTACATGAAATAAAATGATAACATGGATCAATTGACGATCAATGGAAAATGCTTTCTATAAATTGTATTTTGCAAAATACTAACCTACAGGACTCAAGGGCTATGGGATAGCCAGTTACTTGATCTGATATATATTGGAAAGGAAAAACATGTTCATACAGCAAACCTTAGCAGCCAAAATGAGGATACGATAACACAAACTGATAATCCCGATAGCAGTAAAGTATGAGTTGATAAGGGCGTAGGCCCAGTATGTTGAGAGGGATGGCTGTGTTTCCCACCCTATGTTTCCATGAGACCCGAGGTCGTGGGAGGGCCGTGCTAAGACACGCTCCCCATGTTGTTGTGATGACGATGGTCGGATGCCTGCTAGGGGAGGATAGGTCCGCTGTTCAGCCGACGCTATCGCTCTCAAGTTCTATGTGGTCAGATCGGTGAGTCCGACATCCACTGTTGTACTAGCAGAGGAAGGATAGGGAGGATGCTGGACGTAGGTTATGATGGGAGGATGTGTTAGTTAGTACTGTTGGGGGTTTAGTATTCCTTGATTCTGAGTTAGAGGTAGTAGGCACCCTTCCTTGTACATGATTGATTAAACTAATGTAAAGATAAAGATAATGATGTGAAATCGAAAAGAACTAACTTTAAATAACTGAGAATGTTGAAGTAATTGTACTATATATATTATGTTGTTCTTCTACATGGGGGTAAATACTACTATTAGTTAGTAGGTATGCATAGGCGGGATGGGGTTTGTCTATAGTACATTTATGGTCTGTGCATACGCTGGCCACGCATGCACACCTTGCACATGTACACTAGTATCGATATACAAACACTTAACATATTGAATACATGTAGAAGTTGTCATAAGTAATTAAGTTAATCATGCATTGACTGAATTCAGATAATGGATATAAAGTTATCTAAGATGTGTAAAACAAGTCAATTAAGCTATGCATTACTCGTTGGTAAACATTGTGATATACAATTGAGACAAGTGTCATCAGTTAACATTGTCGTCTGAGAATTGTTGTAAATAAGGTAATGGTACTGTCTAATTAATTAGCAAGGTTATTTAAGCACTTAAGGGTGCTTTGTTTAGAAGAACGATGATACTATGTAGATATTAGGGTACTCATGTGATAAACAAATGATGTAAAAGACATCTTTATTAAATTCACCATTATTATTACCTTATGGGGATTTAAATTAATATTATTACCTAAAATTTATTTTAATAATACTACTACTCATGTCGTAACAATTGCAAAATAGGTGAAATTTAAATATTGATTAATGAATGATTAGAATGTGATTATTTTACATTTCTAAGTTAGACATAATAGGATAACTATTTTTGGAGTGAACGTGATGTGATGGAAAATGGTTATTTAATTATTCAATGTTAATCTTGGAATTTAAACCTCAAGATAAGTGGTCTCGACGGATAAGGTAGACCATTAAGACGCATCATGTCCAAGTTGAAAAGGGTCAACTAATTATATAATATTTTATTAATTACATTAATAACAATAAATACAAGGTTTAGTGAAAGGACTTGTAATTAATAGACCTTGCCCCGAATGGATAACCTTTGGGTGATAATTCCCACTGTAATAAATACTTACGACCGTCAATCCAAAACCAAATAAATTTTCCATGAGAGTAATTAATTATACATTTTTATAATGAGATGTGGATGAATGAACTAGGGAAAGGAGTAAATGTTTGAGGGGCTCGAGAGGGGGAGTTTGGGGCGGTGGAGTAAGCCCAAGGTCTTCTCGAGGATGGACATGTATATAGAGGGGGAGAAGGTTGAAGGTTGGGGGAGGTTTTTTAGTTTGGGGAAGAAAGAAGTTGGGAGAACAGAAAGGTTTTGAGAACAAAAGAAAACACTGCTCTCGGGATTATCAGATTGTGGGCTCGAGGGCTTGGAAATCCTTTGATTTCCAAGGGCCAGCAAGATAATAGCTGGTCGGTAGGGTGGACACTTCAGTTTGGCTGTCTAAGAGGATATACAACCTGCTACAACCTACGGTTAGCATCAGCATCAGGTAATTTCTGTGTTATTTATGTTATTTGATTATTATGCTTAAACTTACTGCAAACATGCATAACTTGATATTTACTGATTTACTAAGTTGTGAAGCATAGGCTGGAACATGATTATAGAAAAGAAAATATTGATATGTTTGTTTGTTTTAAATGACGAATGTAAGGTTGATAAAACACGACAGTACACTGAATATCATTTAGACGCATAGTAATTGTTAGAAATTTACTCCCATACACTTGATAAAGTTTAAAACGTAGAAAATTAACTGAGAAATTTTACTTAGTGCTCTGCTGTAAAAACCAGAGCACTACAGTTATCTACAACCTGTAAAGGTTTTATATCTTGAACCTTCTCCAAAATGTATTTATAGTGAAAGTTCCACGATGACTGGTTTTTGCTATGTAAAACCCAAACCTTCAAATTGTCGCAAGTGAAGCAAGTGTCGTAAGTGCCATACCTTGCCTTCCTTCAGGTTAGCTCTAATACCATGTTAAAATTTAGTATGCTAAGACAGAAAATAGCAGCATTACATTCCATTTCACAATAATAGCATATACAGGATCACTGAAGAAACAACAAGCACAGCATAAACATAAGAGACACAGATTTAACCTGGGAAACCCTCATGGGGTAGAAAACCCAGTAAAGCTTCCTCAATATAGATGACCAGCAAATATAAAATATGTAGCCCTGAGCATAGGCTCCTCCTTCTCCATAGCATACCTCTCTCTCATAAGTGCACCACTCTCAAGTGAGTGAGTGTGTTAAATGAGGAATACGCCTCCTCTATTTATACACTACTCCGACTTGTCTTTTGCACAAAACATGTAGGCTCGTATTTAACCATTGGGTTAAATACCCCATTACAACTGACTGGTACGACCCCTCTAGGGTGGTCTAATAACCCTTTGACCGACATAACACATACAGGGCCGACCCCCACTAGGGAAGTCTAATAACCCAAGTTACCACATTCCAACAGAGGAATAAACATCTCCGGATATACAATAAGATCTTCACGGAGGAATGAATCATATTCGGAATAATAAAGTACAAATATAATATTCTTAGAAGTTACAATACCTCAACAAGAGCATCTGCCAGATATCCCAGGGCCAGATTATATGCCATAGGCAAAACCTCGAAAGACTATCTGCAGATCTCCCAGGGCCAAATTATATGTCCTCCCAGAGCAAAACCTAGAAAGAGCATTTGCCAGATATCCTAGGGACAAATTATATGCCATAGGCAAAACCTCGAAAGACTATCTGCAAATCTCCCAGGGCCAAATTATATGCTCATCTGTACAACCTGATCCACGGCCATAGAGTATCAACCTGATATTCACCATACATCATCCTGATGTATACATGATCATCCTGATCATCATCACTGCAACATCCTGCTGCAAGTCATTTGGAAAAACATCCTGAAGCTCATCATCCATGATCATCCTGATCATACAAAGCATCTACTAGATGCATACCAAGTATCTACCTGATACATATCATCATACATGATCCACCTGATACAAATAAAAATACATGATACATATCACCATACATGATCCACCTGATCATACAATGTATCCACCTGATACATATACAGATACATGGTCCAAGCATCCAACATGATGCATATACAAAATACATGCAAATGATCCAATCGATCATATCCAGCATCCAACATGATGCATACATACATATAAATGATCCAACTGATCATATCCAACATCCAACATGATGCGTACATACATATACATATAAATGATCCAACTGATCATATCCAGCATCCAACATGATGCGTACATACATATAAATGATCCAACTGATCATATCCAGCATCCAACATGATTCCTACATACATAAAAATGATCCAACTGATCATACAAAGCAAAAACCAGAACATCATCCTGATGCTATCATCCAGCGCTTACATCCACAGCCATGTGAAGGATCCTCCTTCCAACATGCTTGGAATGTCTTTAGCAAATGTGTCCATCACTTCTTCCTCGAAGTGTCATCAATCTGAAGAATGCCAAGCCTCTCCCTAAAGTACTCGAACTTCACCCTAGCTGGTGGCTTCGTTAGCACATCTGCAATCTGCTCATCCGTCACAACATACAGGAGCTTCACAGCTCCTCTCTGCACCATATCCCTAATATAGTGATATTTGATCTCTATGTGTTTCAACCTGTCATGAAACACTGGGTTCTCAGACAGCTTCACACAACTCTCGTTATCGCAGAAAATACCAGTCGCATCCAATGGGAGATCAAATAACTCAGACAGTAGCTTCCGTAGCCATACTGCCTCACAACTAGCTGAATAGGCTGCAACATAATCTGCCTCAGCTATACTCAGTGCTATGCAGGACTGCTTCCTACTAAACCAAGAGATCACACCTGATCCCATACTGAAGCAGCATCCAGATGTGCTCTTCCTATCTGTAGCACTGCCAGCCCAATCTGAATCAACATAACCCTGTAGGTTAAACTTTTGATTCACATCATATTTGAGCCCATAATCAACTGTACCCTTCAGGTACCTCAGAATATGCTTGACAGAAACTAGGTGAACACTCCTCGGATCTGTCGGGAACTGACTCAATGTGTTCACCGCAAAGCAAATATCTGGTCTCATGTTCGTCAGGTACATCAAGGACCCAATCATCTAACGATACATAGTGACATCAACCAGTTTAGATGAAGCATCACATAGAAGCTTCAGGTTCGATGCCATAGCCTCACAATCCATCATCTCGAACCTCTTTAGGATCTCTACTACATACTTCCCTTGTCTAAGGAAGATTCCATCTGCACTCTGCCACACCTCCATACCTAGAAAGTGGTGCATCATACCCAAGTTCTGCACATATATGACTCCCTGTCATGTGTCTCAGAACCAAGTGGCTACTCCACATACACTTCTTCTTAAACTACACCATTCAAGAAAGCTGTCTTGAAATCCATCTGGTGTATCTTCTATTTCATCACTTTTATATTTCTCTATGCTGCCATCTACAGCATGCTTGATCTTGATAGATCCATATGAAAGTCATAACAAACTTCCCTTCAGGTCTTGGGACTACATCCCAAACATCATTCTTCATGACCGATATATCATGGCATTCTTTCCATATCCTGGGAACTTCAATATCTTCAATAGATAATTTTGTTGCTGAGCAAATGTTGTAGTTCTTCTTTTGTAGGTGATGGCATACGATCTTTCCTACACAACAAGTTAAATTGCATGATTAGAAAAAATCTCATAGTTTTCAGAACAAATTCTTACACATAAAGAAATATTCCATATAGTCATGCAATTATCTTAGCCAATGCTTCAATGCAACATTTATCCATATCCTGTAACTTTCTAGATGCCTTCCAATCTCTACCAGAACATTGTTAAGAGTGTGCACAACTCCCAACATGTCAGCAAAGAGGTTTCATTCTAGATAAGTAGCAATGGAATGTTGTACAGTGCCATAGGCCACTTACCCATGCATATTAGTAGTATATTGTTCATCAATGCAACTATTCTAATATGCATAATAGACAACCTAATTCTAGGAACATCAGTATATACATTATTGAACAGTATTATTTAAAAAATAAAATATGCAAGTAATGACAATTCAAATACTTATCTTTGTTTGTTTGTTGGGTTGACTCCCTCTCAGTCTTTGCTTCTTTTCTACAACTCCATTCTTATGTGGATTGTGAGAAGTGGTCAACTCCCTCTGAATATCTGTATCCTTGTAGAAACTACTGAAGTGTGCTCCTTTGCTTTCTTGCAGGAACAACTGGAGGGTGCTCCCTCTTGATCTTTGCTTCCTAGATTACCTGTCCTTGAACTTACATCCAACCTTAATCACTATGAATACTTATTAGTATCATCATTGTGTTATCGTTGAGGTCTCATACATAATCACACATTTATTAGTATAATCTTAATACTATCAAGACACAATAATCGTAAACATGTATATTCATGATCATTCACAGATAATAAACATTAGTATTCAAGGTTTCAGGGAAGTCTTCTTTTACTCATACACATTCTTATTTGATCGTAGGACTCTTCAGGTTAGTTGAATCATCAATCAAGATAAGAGATACAATATGCATAAAACCCATGATTATTCAAACCTATACCTTCATGATTCTTCTGGTTAGTCATATCATCAATTATGGTAAGAAACATAATATGCATACAACCATGATTATTCAAACCTATGACTTCATGAATAATCATTATCAACAACACAACATTATAAGATCCTAACACAAGGTACGATTCTAGCTTGATATAGGAAAAACATACCTGGATTAGCATGCTAGCTAGTTATGTCTAACATACCCGCATAATGTCTTCTGGTTCTCTTCAGTGACTTGTGCTAGTAACCTGCATGTCTCATAAGTTAACCATTGTAGAACCAAGTTATACATACCTCGAAAGTAGATCTTCTATGTGATCGATGACAATGGATGAATCTTTGTCTTCATGTCACCATGAGCATATGTTCTTGAAGTAGAACATGATTTGACTTTCTTGGTGTACCTTTTGTGTTAGCAAACAACATAAACCTCATACAACATCACAATGCATTAGTACAATCATAAGTGTTAAAACCTTAATCAATGAATATCTTTTATTAAGGTGATATGATGAGTCCAATAATTAATCAAGATTGTATTGTAATGATATGAAGACAAACATTTGATAAACTTAACCATGAAACATACCTGTAAGCCATACCTGTCAAGATTGTTTGTAATCTTCTTATGGAAGGCCTTAGCCTCATCTCCCTCTGAGATAGGAACTTCTTCACTTATGCAGGTGACTAATCCATCTTCTTCTAGGATTAACCCAATCCACTTGATTTGCAAGAACTGGTCCTGGAGCTGGATTAGGGGTCAAAGAAACCCCAAAAATTCAAACTTCCAAAAGGATAGAAATATGCGCCTTGATGAACTGATCAAGTTGGTATATTCAGAATTTGAAAACTGCAAAGTTTCACCCCTCGAAATTGCCTTTTAGATTTCCGGATTTACTAGGGAGGACCCTGAATTAGGGTTTGAATTTCCCGGAGCTTCACCCAACCAAAAGATTTGATTCAAAACTCTAAGCTTTGATTTTTCTGAGGAGCTTCTAGCCATGGGCACAGATTTCCAAAATTCCATTTTTTGCAGAAGCCCTAATTTTCCATCTTTCCAATCAAAGTCCCGAACTTGTGTTTTATCAAGCCCGACCTTCTGCCCAACCAAAAAATCTGATCTTGGTCTCTAAATTTCGATTTTGATGAGTAGCATCCATCTGTGTTCTCCGATTACAAAAATTCCAACTTTCTCCGAAGCCCTAAATTCTCGAAGCCATGAATGAAGGTACTAAAAAATAATTCTGTTTTGATAGAAATATGTACCTAATTGTTTCTGGTGTAACTCCGAACTTTTCAATCCACAGGGTCTAAAAATGTTTTCTGAGATAGCCCGACCTGTTACCTTTCCATCCTGACAAGTCTGACCTCAATTGGATTCTCTGAGAGAGAGTTATGCCAAGTGTTGCAACGTGACCTATTTATGGGATAATACAGGAGAGCGAACTTGTATGGCATGCCACATGTCACTGGTTCAACTTCGGCCTCTGAAAACTTTTCTTGAGATATCCTGACCTGTCATCTTTCCATCTTGATAGGTATGACCTCAATTGGATTCTCTGAGAGGGAGTTATTCTCAGTGTCGCAATGTGACCTATTTATGGTATAATACAGGAGAGAAAACTTGTACGGCGTGCCACGTATCACTGGTTCAACTTCGGCCTCTGAAAAATTTTCTTGCAATAATACATTATGTGTACTACCTATCACTTTTTACGAAATTTCATTTGAATATTCCTATCCCAAGTTATGACCTTTTTCCCAAGGTCACCTAATTTTGACTCAGATCTAGAAGAGGCAGAAACCCTATATTGTACAGATCATAAATCACAATGTACAACGAGTTAGAGGTTTTCCTTTGGACACAAGGTACATGGGGATCTAATATTTGACCTGTAAAAGTTTCAGATCTGAAAAATTAGCCAAAATGGATTTATAGTGAAAGTTCTACGATGACTGGTTTTTGCTATATCAAGCCCTAGCATCGTAAGTGCAACAAGTGTCATACATGCCATATCATGTCTTCTTTTAGGCTAGCTTTGATACCATGTTAAATTTTCAGAATTTAATTCAATATGATCTAGGATCTTAACTGAGAGAACAACATGTACAACAAATCTACAGCATATCAATCATGGACACAATAATGCAAGCACACAAGAGACACAGAGTTTACTTGGGGAAAACCATAAAGGTGAAAAACCCCAATAACTTCCTCAGAGATAGATAGAGCAATGATACAACCAGAATACAAAAGATAGTCTTCTTCTATGAGCAGAGCATCCTCCTCCACAAGTGCGCCACTCTCCCAAGTGTGAGTGAGATAATAGAATGTGTAAAATGAGAGAGACACTCTCTCTATTTATACACTAACTTGACTTGACCTTTACTCAACTAGGTCGGCCTCAACTTAACCACTTAACATAATGCTGACTGGGCCGACCCCCACTAGGGTGGTCTAATAACCCTTTGATCCACATGGACGACCCCCAATAGGGTGGTCTAATAACCCTTTGACCCACATGACTTATACAGGGCTGACCCCAACAAGGTGGTCTAATAACCCATCAAGTATAAGTTACAATACTTACAATATAAATGACAGCACTTACGTATAGAGGAATAATAATATCTCTATAGGAATACAATATACATATATGTGAAATGCATTCCGAAGTTACATATACATCAACACCTAACTATGTCAAAAAACAGGATGAAACAAGAATTTGATCAACATCGTCGTGAAAGGAGTTTTGAAGAAGGGGATTGGGTATTTCGCAGGCTATAGCCTTACAAGCAGATGTATCTCAAGCTATTAAAGAAGTACAATAAGTTAGCACGCAAGTATTATGGTCCTTATAAAGTGTTGCAGAAGATTGGTAGTATGGCTTACAAATTGGAGATCCCTTCATCTTCAATAGTACATCCAGTTTTCCGTGTTTCTTGCTTAAAGAAGGTAATAGAAGACAAGATCCCAATTCAAACAATCTTGTCGAAGCTTGATGAAGAAGGAAAAGTCGTATTGGAACTTGAAAAAGTCACTTAAGCAAGGACTAAATAACTACGAAATCGAGCTATTACCAAGTACCTCATAAAGTGGAAGAACTTACCAGTTGAAGATTCGATGTGGGAAGATGAGTCCTTCATACAAAGGAATCCACAACTAATCAAGCGTTGAGTAAAACACTTGTCTGAAGGGGAGGGGCATGTTAAGCCCTAAATATGGGAACATTTTCCCTATATTGTGGTTCATTACATTAGTTTTGATGTCGGCTTTGGTCCATTAGTGGTAATTATCATTAGTATGGTTATATTAGTTATGTTAGCTTGGGTCTGTTAGTTGGGATTGTACCCCTTAGTCTCCTATATATAGGAAGGATACATTTCACATGGAGTATCTTGTTTTGTCTTGTCTTGTGTATTTAGTACATTGTATGATGAGGTTTCCCCCTCGAAGAGGCTTGTTATTAATCTATTTTATTCAATCAAGTCGTGGAGTACCCTTTTTGATCTATTTCTGCTCTTTTCATACTCTTTTTGGAAATTTATTGCATCATAAAATTGCACATGCTCTATATTTTTTTACAAAAAATAATATTTAATGAATGGTTACGCATTTGACAAATGTGTAAGCATAGGTTTGAAGTATGTATTTTAAGTAGACATGGAAATCCTAGAAGGAGGATACTTAAGAAATAGTTGTGTTAGAACTCAATCCAATGTATATAGTATCGGTTTAAATTCATGTTCGCCATATTCACTCAACAAATAGTTGGATTTGAAATAAATAAGATTATATGTTCATCCTTACACCATCCACGATTTAGTTTATTGTAATGGGTTCACATATTACATCGCAAGTTCACTATAAACCCTAGTGTGTACTTGATACATTTTTGACACCCTTTGTTTTGGAATCATAGAGAAAATTAGGATTTTTTTATGGCTCATGGCAAGTTTTTATTTGGAGTAAAGACAATTATTTTCATGGAAAAAGGAATAAACAAATTCGTTATCATTCCAATTAGATTATCCAATTATATTATTAGTAATTTTGAGTATAGAAAGAAAGTTATCATGTTATTAGAGGAGTACAAATTAGGCATTTGGAAGAATTTTATGAATATGATCCTTGACAGGTGACTTCTCAAACACTTGGTGGACTTAGCTTATTTAGATTTATTGTAGGTATATTAATTTTTTTTGGATTTGGTTTCCTTGTTTAAGCATGGAGTATTATAGATTGGATTCACATTCAAATATCATAGAAGTTTGTTTACATCATCGAATAAATGGCATAACCAACTTGCATTATTATTCAAATTAGATTTCATTATTGTGACAGACCTGTAGGTGATTGTTGACTTACACATACAGTATCCAATCCAAGTTTCAATATTAACACATCAAATCTACAATAAGTACCTTTCTATATGTGTTGAAGATGAATGGTGTATATGAGAGTTTGTAGCAGCAACTTATCAACAAGAGACAACCTTCAAGCAATTATGTCTTGACTGATATACTGGAAACCACTAATTATCTTCCTCAAAGATGTACCCAATAGTAGAAGATAGTCCACGAATGGAGATTATTGAGATGTAGAAGGCTAGAAGGAAAGAATGTTATGCCCTGACACCATGTATTCCCTCTTGACACCATAAAAAATCATTATCCTTTCCCAAATAACATCGAAATTCAGCTTACAATCCCCCATGAATTTGACAATGCACATAGGTCACATACAACCATGAGAATGGTGAAGATAATCAATTATTTACCTAGCAGATAGAGTCATAAGACTTATCTATGATTGGACAAGCAAATATTCATTGAATACTCCACGATTTGGATAGTACCCCCATGGAATCTTGAAGAAATGTTGAGAGTAAGCATATATGAACACTTCTTACACATAGTAAACTACAATGAAGTATCCTCCCATTTACTCCCTGGAAATGACAAAGTAGTGCCCTACTTTCTAGTTCATTGACACATTACTTGAGCTAACATTCCTCTAGAATGGTGCACCTTTCCCTTCCCTTTATAGAATTTCTCTAGTTATGACCTTCAGTCAATACATGTCCTTTTCTTGTTGACATGGCCAAAGTCTCCAACTTCTCAAGACAATTTGTTTCATGTTGGAAGTATAAATGCCTGCATGCTAATGTGCCAAATCCATACCAAATGCATGCCAATTAGTATACACTTCCACTCTTTCCTGGATTGTTGATTAAACTTGCTCTACGAGGTGTTTTGAAATAGTAATCATGGGCTTGATTTGGATACTTGTTGTGCATGTTGTGGGTTGTAACATTCATATATCACTTGCCATTGTTTTCTTTTTATCAACTAATATAGACCTTTGAATTTGGGGCATCAATATGTGTATCACATGTACGCCCATGTTGATTTTGGGTCCTTCTAACCTAAATATCCCAACCACCGCATGTTATTCTATCAGTGGAATTTCATTTCCTTTGTCCCTACACATGTTTTCCATATCATTGCTTGGTCAATAAACCTATTTTTTTCTTCACTACTCTATTTCTCTAATCATTGACAACCCATTTGAATAGAAAATTAAGATGCTAGTTTTGAGGCAATACTCGGCCATAAGTTAAGTTTAGAATTTTCACATTGACCACTATATTTATTCATACCACCATTTTCTATCATAATTAGAAAATTGTTTATGAGATGGACATAACATTGGGTTTCTTTAACCACTCTCCTATGAATAAAATTATGAATTATCGTACTATCAATAAAAATACTAACTTTGAGGTGCTTGATGTAACCATTCAAATCCAAAGTTCAAATTTCTCACAAACCTTCTAATGGATGGAGTGAAATTTGGGATTCATCATAAGGTTCTTGTAAGGTGGATTCTTCATTTATAGGAGCGATTTCATCTTTCATTTCTATTTCAAGAGTGTATCGAATTGGGATGTATTTTTGGTGGTGTTATGGGGGTACATACATTCAAAATAAGTTTTTTTGCTTACATTTTCCCCTTCTATTTATTGACCATCCCAATTATAACAAAGTCTAAGACCTTGGAATTTGATCATATCTTCGTGGGAGAACATTTATACTCTTAAGGGATGAGATTGAGGGAGGTTAAGGATAGTTGTTGGAGGAGGGAACGTGCAAGTTCTGAATGAATTTATTTTGGTTTAGTAATTGATCATCATATCAGATTCTTGAGCTATCTCACAAGATTCCAACCAAGTAGTTGGGCACTGCATCATGACATGTGGTTGGATTGCCTCCTTTAAAATATTGACGAAACATTATTATCTAAATGGATAAAACAAATCCTTTGTGTGTATTGAACACTACTCAAAGGCTATGATAAACTTTGTAACTCTTCCTATTTGTCATAATTTTCATACTGAGTGTTGCATTCAAAATAAGCACGAAGGAGCTTCCCAAATTAGGTCCCTAAGAATTCTTATACCATTCCAACCACTACAAATATTTCTAATCCAAATATAAGAACCCCGCCTTGAGTTTCATTGGTCATCAATAATTCCATGTATAGAGAGATAACTTTTCATTAGGTAACCAACGTTAATGGATTACAACCATCAAACATGTTCATGTCCACTTTTGGGAAGCAATGCCACAAATTTCTATCCTAAAGCATTGGAATTTGTATGATGATCATGAAAGGGTTATTTTATACATATCATCCCCCATTATAATAGTCATCCCCTTTCGATTGATTTAGTAGGTCCAATTAAAGTCTTGTTCCCTTGAAAAGTGTCTTACTCTTTGTTTTGATTGCTTCCAACTCCCTAATTTGCCTTTAAATGAATATCATATCAACTCAAATTTGGTTGATTGTGGGATCTACAACTCCAATCTTTTTTATACATGATTTCATTTGTTCTACCAAGTTGTGTACCTTTTGGGCCTATGAATTATAATCATGTCCTCGACAATTTCAAGTGGATTCCATAGGGTTTAGGGTTCATCAAGTGGAGAGGGTTTGTAGGGTCCTAAGGTCAAATGAGGTGATATAACTCTTTGATATATGTGTGGTTTTCTAATTGTAGTACTTGGCACAATATTTAAAGTCTCTAACTAAGAAGGATATACCATGTCATTAATATACTATATGATTCCTGGAAACTAGACATTGTTCTCACCAAGTGTTATTCTCGATGTACTATAGAAACATAAAAGTTGCTTGTTTTATATAAGTTTGGTTTCTGTAATGTCCCAAAAATAGTAAAAATTTAAAATTTTTCTCTTACTGCTAAAAGGCCTAAATAGATGATGTGTCATAAATTAAATTCAGTACTAGGAAGTTGTATTGGTACTTGGTTTTGAAATAAAAAGAGTTTGTGATTTATAAGCAAGATAGTTTCACTATTTATGTTTTCCTACAGAAGCGATACAGTAAGTTAGTTGATGTATACGTAATCTTATGGCATGTTTATAATTGCTAGAATAGTAATTAAGGTCCTTCTTTTACTTTTAAGATTTAGATTTATGTTTGAGTTTGTAAAATGTTTAACTGGTATCTTCAGGCATGATGGACTTGTTTAGGGGAGATTGAAAATACTTGGGGAAACTTTGATGTTGATAAACATACCCCTGGAAGAGCTGTCGAGAGGTAAGCAGTAAGGAAATGGGAACTTCCTGACTTACTTAACAATTTTGCTAATACATGTGATGTTGATGTGTTTGTGTGAAAATCCTCACAGCAGATCTAAGAGATGATGTATACCTCACAAGAGTAATTCTGATTAAGCAAGAAAATAGAAGAGTGAACAATACAATATAATGAGAAACAGAATAATATGGTACAGTAGAACTCAGATAGAAGCAACAATACTTCACACACACTAATTAATTAATCACAGTATGGACAAATAAATAGTACAATGGTAGAGAGGATTCGAATGCCTAAGGTGGCAATTCGAATTAGCCTCTCAGAGTGATCATAAGATCAATAGAGTGTCATCGGAGCACAACTAGGTGTTCTCATGATCATCGGAGCACAATTGGAAGTCTTCATCATCATCAGTGGAGTCATCAATGCTCAAGTAACTGTCAACCATCATTCAAACTGAGTCTAGTAGGTGTAACTGAGTGTAACTAACTGTAACTGAGTGTAACTGATTATAACTGAGTGTAACTGAGTATAAACTGAAGACAACTGGACTGGTAGGTGAAGAAGGGCAAGTTGCTTCCTAAAATCAAGGAAGAAGGGCGCATTAAGTAACTGGAGAGCTAAAAATGAATAGTGAGAAGCTCGTGGGGGATGGCTAACTAAGGGTAGGTGCTGGACTGATGACTGGGATGCATGCAAACCCTAGAATGCATGCAAACCCTAAAGGTGCATGCATGAATGGAAATGTAAATGATCAAAATACTGGTGGGACTAGGATGGAGTATAGGAATATCCTAACACCCCCCCTTAATCCATCCTGGGACCTGGTAACTAAGACCAAAGGTCACCCAATACAATGAATAATAACAATCAATAAACCAAGGAAGTGGGAAAATTTCATGGGAAACATACCCCGTCCTCAAAAAACAGACTGTAAGGCACACACAAAAATAAATGCTCCAAACTCAAGCAAGTGTGATGCTTGGTCATATGTCTGGAGGTATCTTCTTCTTGGGAAGAAGTGGATCATGCTCAAAAAGCATGTGCTTGTACTTTCTCTTCAGATCGAAAGTGATAAGAACAAATCCAACAGTATGAGAATGATCCTTGAACCTGTGATTCGAATCAATTGAGGTAGGATCAAATCTGTGAAAGTGCATATAGTCTTTTGTCTTCTCCTTCGAACCACCATGGGTAAGATTATGCCAAAAATAACTATTACATGTTTGCTTGAAATCAAAATCAGATTTAAGACTTAAAAAACAGTTTCTTGAGATCTCCTTTGAACTAGCAGGGGTGAGATCAAAACTATCATATGCATGAGAAATTATCCCAAGCAGTAATTGCTTAGAATCCAAATTAGATCCAAGACTTGAATCATGGTTTCTTGAGATCTCCTTTGAACCATGAGAGGTGAGATCAAAACTAGTAGATGCATGAGAAATTAGCCCAAGCGAATGGCAATGGCCATATTCTTTAATGACCTTCTAAAAGCATGGAATTATGATCATATAGTAGTATAAAAGAGGAGTTAGCTGGAGAGGAGCGAATGCATTGCCTTCAAAAGCTATTTTGAACTCCGAAATAATCATGTGATCATGATGAAAACCAACAAACTCTGGTGCAAGAGAGGATTTAGGACCTTTTGCAATATCTAGAGTGTGAGCTATCACAGAAAGAGAAGAAAGTTTGAGCATGAGTGTAGAATCTGCAAGTTCTTTGTCAACAACTTCAATATGAGATGATACAGGTGCATGATCTGAGAGACCATCAAGAGGAGTGAATGCATCACTTTGTTTTCTTTCGAATGGGTTGGGACCAAGTCCTTCATTCTCTCTGCCAAATTTTCCATCCAGGTGAGCCCATATCTCTTTTGGAATCCATAACGCCTTTGGAGTTTCAACACCATTACGGCATTTGAATTGGAATTTCTGGTGTGCAAACAAAGAAAACATTATTGCTTGAAAGTGCATGTCACTTTTATTTAACCAGTCAATCTTCTCTTCAGGGGATTCAAACTCTCTTTCAAAATAACAATAAAAAAGATCATGGATCTTCAAGTCTGCTATCATTCTTGGTTTCCATTCATCATAGTTGATTGGATCAAGAGGAGTAATTCCTGATGAATACATAGAAGTTGTAGAGGACCTACAAAAACAATATAGAATAACTGCAACTGCTACTACTGCAAAAATGCAGAAACTGCTGCAACTGATGCACTCTAAATCTTGGTAATAACCTGCAAAAAACTCTCAAGAATGGAGATAAACAATACTCTCAACATGCTCTGATACCATGTGAAAATCCTCACAACAGATCTAAGAGATGATGTATACCTCACAAGATTAATTATGATTAAGCAAGAAAATAGAAGAAGAGTGAACAATACAGTATAATGAGCAACAGAATAATATGGTACAGTACAACTCAGATAGAAGCAATAATACTTCACACACACTAATTAATTAATCACAGTATGGACAAATAAATAGTACAATGGTAGAGAGGATTCGAATGCCTAAGGTGGCAATTCGAATTAGCCTCTCAGAGTGATCATAAGATCAATAGAGTGTCATCGGAGCACAACTAGGTGTCCTCATGATCACCGGAGCACAACTGGAAGTCTTCATCATCATCAGTGGAGTCATCAATGCTCAAGTAACTGTCAACCATCAGTCAAACTAAGTCTAGTAGGTGTAACTGAGTGTAACTAAGTGTAACTGAGTGTAACTGATTGTAACTGAGTGTAACTGAGTGTAACTAAGTGTAACTAAGTGTAACTGAGTGTAATTGAGTATAAACTGAAGACAACTGTACTGGTAGGTGAAGAAGGGCGAGTTGCTTCCTTAAATCAAGGAAGAAGGGCGCATTAAGCAACTGGAGAGCTAAAACTGAATAGTGAGAAGCTCCTGGGGGCTGGCTAGCTAAGGGCTAGGTGTTGGACTGATGACTAGGATGCATGCAAACCCTAGAATGCATGCAAACTCTAAAGGTGCATGCATGACTAAAAATGTAAATGATCAAAATACTGGTGGGACTAGGATGGAGTATAGGAATATCCTAACAGTTTGTGCAGGTACACCTAGGAGAAACTCCTTCCTAGCTAAACCATGACAGGATCCTAGAAAGGTCAAAGTTTAGTATTTTAAGAGGGAATAGCGATTAACCCTTGGCATAATGGTTACAATACAAAATAATGTATGGATGCTTTTGCGACTCATACTATATTGTTAAGATTTAATATGCTAAGACAGAAAACAACAGCATTACATTCCATTTCACAATAACAGCATATACAGGATCACTGAAGAAACAACAAGCATAGCATAAACACAAGAGACACAGATTTATCCTGGGAAACCCTCATGGGGTAGAAAACCCAGCAAAGCTTCCTCAATATAGATGACCAGCAATATACAAAGATGCAAACCAAAGACATGATCTCCTCCTCCACCATAGCAGACCTCTCCTCCACAAGTGCACCTCTCTTAAGTGAGTGTGTGTGTCAAATGAGGAACACACCTCCTCTATTTATACACTACATTAACATATATTTTACACAGGTACATGTAGGCTCATATTTAACCATTAGGTTAAATACCCTATTATAACTGACTGAGCCGACCCCCACATGGTGGGTCTAATAACCCTAGTTACCACAACTTCTTGGAGGAATAAACATCTCCGGAATAAATAATATACAAATATAATATTCTTTGAAGTTACAATATTTCAACACTCCCCCTTAACGAGAAGGATATTATAACAGTATCTGCACGAGCAAGGAGTCATCAACATCATACATGATACATCTATAAATCATTGGAAGCTTTCTCAACATCATCAGTAACTTAAGCAGTTAGTGGAACATCTTCAATACTAGAACATCAACATCTTCAGTATTGAGTCTTTATCTTCTGCAGTACTCGAACAGCTACAACAACATCAACATCTGGATCCTCACGATCATCAGTATCATTATCTCACGATCATCAGCATCGTCATCACACGATCATCAGCAACGTCATCACATGATCATCAACATCGTCATCACACGATCATCAACATCGTCATCACACGATCATCAGAATCGTCATCACATGATCATCATCATCATCACACGATCATCAGCATCATCATCACACAATCATCATCATCGTCATCACACGAGTATCCATACCGATACAAGTATCTTTATCTTCAATATAAGTATCCTACCGATACAAGTAACCACATCATCAATACAAGTATCCTACCGATACAAGTAACCACATCATCAATACAAGTATCCTACCCATACAAGTAACCACATCATCAATACAAGTATCCTACCGATACAAGTAATCACATCATCAATACAAGTATCCTACCGATACAAGTAATCACATCAACACACACAATCATATTACAGGATGATCAATCCTGCTCTCTTTAGGACATAGGTCCATGGATGATGCAATCCTATCATGTACCTTTTGAACTGAGGTCCAAGGACAATCCAGTCCTACCATGTACCTTTTGAACCGAGGTCCAGGGACGATCCATTCCTATCATGTACCTTTTGAACCGCAGTCCAGGGACGATCCAGTCCTATCATGTACCTTTTGAACCAAAGTTCAGGGACGATCTTGTCCTATCATGTACCTTTTGAACCAAAGCTCGGGGATAATCCAGTCCTATCATGTACCTTTTGAATCGAAGCTTAGGGACGATCCAGTCGTATCATGTACCTTTTTGAACCGAAGCTCGGGGACGATCTAGTCCTATCATGTACCTTTTGAACCGAAGCTCAGGGACGATCCAGTCCTATCATGTACCTTTTGAACCAAAGCTCAGGGACGATCCAGTCCTATCATGTACCTTTTGAACTGAAGCTCAGGGACGATCCAGTCCTATCATGTACCATTTGAACCGAAGCTCAGGGACGATCCAGTCCTATCATGTACCTTTTGAACCGAAGCTCAGGGACGATCCAGTCCTATCATGTACCTTTTGAACCGAAGCTCAGGGACGATCCAGTCCTATCATGTACCTTTTGAACCGAAGCTCAGGGACGATCCAGTCCTATCATCAATTCTCGGAGACCTCATGTCTACGGATCAATTCAAAGGACTAAAGTCCGAGGACAATCCAATCCCCTTACCTGTTCATTCAGGATTTAGTTCTCAGAGACATCATGTCTATGGCTCAATTCAAAGGACTAAAGTCCAAGGACGATCCAATCCCCTTACCTGTTCATTCAGGATTTTGTTCTCGGAGACATCATGTCTACGGCTCAAATCAAAGGACTAAAGTTCGAGGACAATCCAATCCCCTTACCGGTTCATTCAGGATTTTGTTCTCGGAGACATCATGTCTATGGCTCAATTCAAAGGACTAAAGTCTGAGGATGATCCAATCCCCTTACCTGTTCATTCAGGATTTTGTTCTCAGAGACATCATGTCTACGGCTTAGTTCAAAGGACTAAAGTCCAAGGACGATCCAATCCCCTTACCTGTTCATTCAGGATTTAGTTCTCGGAGACATCATGTCTACGGCTCAATTCAAAGGACTAAAGTCCAAGGACGATCCAATCCCCTTACCTGTTCATTCAGGATTTTGTTCTCGAAGACATCATGTCTACGGCTCAATTCAAAGGACTAAAGTCCGAGGACGATCCAATCCCCTTACCGGTTCATTCAGGATTTTGTTCTCGGAGACATCATGTCTATGGCTCAATTCAAAGGACTAAAGTCCGAGGATGATCCAATCCCCTTACCTGTTGATTCAGGATTTTGTTCTCGGATACATCATGTCTACGGCTCAATTCAAAGGACTAAAGTCCGAGGACGATCCAATCCCCTTACCTGTTCATTCAGGATTTTGTTCTCAGAGACATCATGTCTACGGCTCAATTCAAAGGACTAAATTTCGAGGATGATCCAATCCCCTTACCTGTTCATTCAGGATTTTGTTCTCAGAGACATCATGTCTATGGCTCTCTTTAGGACTGAAGTCCAGGGATGATCCAATCCCCTCAATTCCACCGAGGACTTCATTCTTTAAGACATAAATCTACGGCTCTCTTTAGGACTGAAGTCCAGGGATGATCCAATCCCCTCAAGTCCACCAAGGACTTCATTCTCGAAGACATACATCTATGGCTCTCTTTAGGAATGAAGTCCAGGGATGATCCAATCCCCTCAAGTCCACCGAAGACTTCATTCTCGAAGACATACATCTACAGCTGTCTTTAGGACTGAAGTCCAAGGATGATCCAATCCCCTCAAGTCCACCAAGGACTTCATTCTCGAAGACATACATCTATGGCTCTCTTTAGGACTGAAGTCCAGGGATGATCCAATCCCCTCAAGTCCACCAAGGACTTCATTCTCGAAGATATACGTCTACTGCTCTCTTTAGGACTGAAGTCCAGGGATGATCCAATCCCCTCAAGTCCACCAAGGACTTCATTCTCGAAGACATACGTCTACGGCTCTCTTGAGGATGACGCAATCCTATATGTCCATCAAGGACTTCATTTTCGAAGACATACGTCTACGGTTCTCTTGAGGATGATGCAATCCTATATGTCCATCAAGGACTTCATTTTTGAAGACATACATCTACGGCTCCTTTTAGAACATGTGTTCAAGGATGATGCAATCCCCTTGTCACCTTAGACCCTATCTAAGGACCATCCACCAACCTCTCTGTCGGCATCACCAATATTGGTATTCACATCATCGACCTCACTGTCGATGCGGGCAATCTCATCATAATTGATCACATCACTCCCCCTTTCGAGGAGGGTCCTTCTGGACTATATTAAGTTTGTCTCGGAAAACATTACTTGAGGTAGAGTTTTGGTTAGTACATCGGATAGGTAGAGGTTTGGTTAGTACATTGGTAACTTGTTACAAATTCGAACTTTAATTCCTATTTGCACCATATCTTGTATATAGAAATGCCAGATCTTTTGACTTATCATGGAACAGTGGATTCTTTGCCATTTTAGTACAACTCTGTTTGTCACATAGGATCACAGTTGGGTCAATCTCTAAGTCAAACAGTTCTGAAGCCATGCCGTTTCACAATTAGCAGAGCAAGCAGCCATATATTCCACTTGTGCTAGACTGCTTCCTGCTAAACCACAAGATCATGGCTGATCCCAGACAATAACATCTTCTCGATGTGCTCTTCCTGTCTGATACACTTTATGCTCAATCAATATCTGTGTAGCCATCTGAAGTCATGATCTCCAAAATAGCATAGATCAAAGTCTATCGTATCCTTTAGGTACCTGGTCACATGCTTTGCAACTAATAGGTGAACACATCTAGTTTCCACTAGATACTAACTTAAGGTATTCACAGCAAAGCATATATCTGACCTAGTATTTAATAGATACATCAATGACCCAATAATTTGTCTGTACAGAGTTATATACACTAACTCTCATGATTCATTCACCAACAGCTTCAAGTTGGAATCCATGAGAGTGGACATTCCAACATATCAAGTCCTATTAATATTTCTCGGCATACTTTCCCTGGTTGAGAAAGATTCCTTTTGAGCCTTTCCATAATTCCAGACCTAGGAAGTAATACATTAATCTAAGATATTTCATTTTCTTTTATGCAGCCATCTATCTGTGCCATTTCTCGTTATATGGGTCTACTGATATGAACCTCAACATCATTCGAACTCTGAGGTGAGTTCCTTCTTGTATCCATGTCATATATGTATAGAAACCATATTCAACCTTGTAGCAAAGGTTGAGATCCACATCACCCATGGTGATCATTAAGCTCATCAATTGATTATCGATCCTGGGAACCCATCCAAAACCTAATTCACATTTCTTCTTTAATTACACCATTAAGAGAATGGTCTTATCTAGCCATTTGGGGCAATCATTTCATCATTATTCTCTTCCTCTTTCTAGGAGAATCTTCTAGCCACAAGCCTTCTATAGTGTGTTTGATTTGAAAATCTTTTGTTGAACATCCATCACTTGTTCAGTGTTCATCATTCATCATGATCTTTCCTACAAATCAAAATTAAGTACATGATTAGTAATACTTCATAATCATCAAATCATATTGTCATGATAACCTATTATGCATACAGATATTATTTACATAGTTATGCAACTATTTTCACCAATACTTTGGCACAACACTTTTCCATATCCTATATGCATATAGTGGCTATCTAGATGCCTTCCATCTCTACCAGAACATACTATCGAGAGTGTGCACAACTCTCAGCATGTCAGCAAAGAGGTTTCATTCTAGACAAGCAACAATGGAATGTTTGTCCAACTTACCAATCATATGCATATTAGTAGTATACTGTTCAATGCTCTATGAATGTTTACACTCAGCATGATATATTATAGGAATACAAATATGCATACAACCTATTACAGACAATATCATTTACTACTTCAAATAACAACTCAAATACTTATCTTTTATGTTTGTGTGGTTTCCTCCCGCTTGATCTTCTGTATGTCTTTTGAACTTCTATTCATTCTGTACCACTGTGCATGCTCAAGTGTCATCCTCATGATCTCATACACAAACATACATTCATTAGTATATTCTCAACATTATAGTTTGAAATAATCTTGAAAATGTATAGTCATGATCATTAGTATTCAGGGTTTCAAGGAAGTCTTCTTTTACTCATGCATATTCTTGTTTGATCATAGTAGTCTTCTGGTTAGTTAAATCATCAATCAAGATAAGAGACATAATGTGCATAAACCCTTGATTAACTTTATTAATAAGCATAACCAATCATACCAAGTATACTTATATAGGGGATCCTAACACAAGGTAAGATTCTAACTTGACATAGGAAAACGTACCTGGTTTAGTATACCTACTTAGTTATGTACAACATACCTAAACACTATCTTCAATGATTTAGAGATCCTGAGCTAGAACCTGCATGTCTCATAGGTTAAGCATAATATATCAAAGTCATACATACCTCGTAAGTAGAACAAAGATTATGGATGAGTCTTTGTCTTCATGTGGAACTTGATTTGTCTTTCGTGATGTACCTGAATCTTGTTAGCAGACAACATCAACCTCACACAACACTATAATGCATTAGTACAATCATATAGCCCTAATCAATGAATGTCTTCGATCATTCACATGCATTCATACTGTTACTAGGGTGATAAGATAAGTCTAACATTAATCAAGATTTATGAAATCAGATTTCAAGACATACCTGAACCTCCTTGAGTCATACCTATCGAGACTTCTTGTAGTCTTCTTATGTAAGGCCTTAGCCTCAACTCCCCCTGAAACTTGATCTGGAGCTTGATTAGGGTTTGCTAGAGAAACCCTAAAAATTCAATCTTTGACTTTCACACTTTTGAATGGATGGAAGGATGTGTCTTGCTAAGCTGATCAAACTAGCATACTTCAATTTTGAAATCTCAAAAATTTGACCCCTCAAAATTGCCTTCGAAACTTCTGGATCTTCTCGACAGGATCCCGAACTAGGGTTTGATGAAGCCCACCCTTTTTCTCAATCAAAAGGTTTGATCCAAGGCTCTAAACTCTTATTTTTCTGAGGATCTTCCAGCTGTGGTTACAAACTTCAAAAATTCAAACTTTTGCTGAAGCACTAATTTTCCATCTTTCCGATCAAAATCCCGAGCTAGGGTTTGATCAAGCCCGATCTTTTACCCAACCAAAAAATTTGATATTGGTCTCTAAATTTTGATTTTCTTGAGTAGCATTCAGCCGTGGATTCCGATTCCAAAAATTCTAACTTTCTCCGAAACCCTAAATTTCGGAAGCCATGAATAAAGGTGCTCCAAAAATAATTATGTTTTGACAGAAATATGTACCTGATTGTTTCTACTATAACTCTGAAATTTTTACTCCACAGGGTCTGAAAACTTTTTCTGCAATAGCCTGACCTATCATCTTTCCATCCTGACAGGTTTGACCTCAATTGGATTTTCTGAGAGAGAGTTATGCCAAATGTCGCAACGTGACCTGTTTTGGGATAATACAGAGAGCGAACTTGTACGGCGTGCCATGTGTCACTGCTTGAACTTCGGCCTCTGAAAACTTTTCCTGAGATATCTCACCCTTTTATCTTTCCATTCTGATAGGTTTGACCTCAATTGAACTCTCTGAGAAAGAGTTATGCCAAATGTCGTAACGTGACCTATTTATGGGATAAAGCAGGAGAGCGAGCTTGTATGGCGTGCCACGTGTCACTGGTTCAGCTTCGGCTTCTGAAAATGTTTCTTGAGATAGTACAGTCTATGTACTACCTGTCACTTTTTACAAAATTTCATTTGGAGCTTCCTAGCCCAAGTTATGACCTTTTTTTTCCTAGGTCACCTGATTTTGACTGAGATCTAGAAGAGGCAGAAACCCAAACTTGTACTGATCATAACTTACAAAGTACAACGAATCTGAGGGTGCCCTTTGGACACAAGATACCTGTAGATGTTATCTATGACATGTAAAGGTTTCAGATCCTGAACCTTCGCCAAAATGGATTTATAGTGAAAGTTCCACGATGGCTGGTTTTTGCTATATAAAACCCTAACCTTCAAATTGTCGTAAGTAAAGTAAGTGTCGTAAGTGCCATACCTTGCCTTCCTTCAGTTTATCTCTGATTCCATGTTAAGATTTAATATGCTAAGACAGAAAATAGCAGCATCACATTCCATTTCACAATAATAGCATATACAGGATCACTGAAGAAACAACAAGCATAGCATAAACACAAGAGACACAGATTTATCCTGGGAAACCCTCATGGGGTAGAAAACCCAGCAAAGCTTCCTCAATATAGATGACCAGCAATATACAAAGATGCAAACCAAAGACATGATCTCCTCCTCCACCATAGCAAACCTCTCCTCCACAAGTGCGCCTCTCTTAAGTGAGTGTGTGTGTCAAATGAGGAACACACCTCCTCTATTTATACACTACACTGACATATATTTTACACAGGTACATGTAGGCTCGTATTTAACCATTAGGTTAAATACCGTATTATAACTGACTGGGCCAACCCCCACATGGTGGGTCTAATAACCCTAGTTACCACAACTTCTCGGAGGAATAAACATCTCTGGATTCATAGTATAATCACATCGGAGGTATGGAACATCTCCGGAATAAATAATATACAAATATAATATTCTTTGAAGTTACAATATTTCAACATATATTGTATGGGTAAACATTTGATTAGTAAATGAAGTTTGGTGCAATATTAAATGTTGCATGCCATAGTCACGTGACCTTGGGACAGCTAGGAAAAAAGGGTTTCAAACTGGGTTTTCATACCTTCATTCGTTATTTTTGTAACTCTGGCTTGGACAGTCGCTTGCTGCGTCTGAGTGGTTTTTGTGCTCTGACCTGAGCTACGCTCATGGTCAATGCACCTTATGGTTGCTAAGTGTGGAGATGAGGAGTAATGCGATAGTTACAGGTAATTTTATCACTGTATAATATCTTTTCCCCTTTTGGTTTCATCCAGCAAACAAGTGTTTTGACTCAGGGTTTAACTGTGTGTTGAATGTTTCACTGGTAGGTATGATGGGTACATTTTTCATCTGTACGGGTTGCTATTGGGTGACTAGCACTCTTTTGGCAATGTTTGGCATGAGAATGGTAATTTTAGGTGTCACCAACCCTTGCTCCTTCCTATTGCATCTATGGAGGGTGTGTTGTTTGTCTTTTCTTTGTGGGACTTTGTGAAGCCCTTTGGCTTCATTGTAACCTGTTTGAAGTCTCGAAGGGGTCGCCTTTGCCTGGACCAGTTATTAGATGTGTTATTTTGTTCAAAGAGGATAACCCTGAAGGGTTTTCAGATAGATGTAGAAGTTTTGGCCATTCGACTCTATGAAGACTTTTGTAATGGGGAATAACACCCACATTGTATAACTTGGGGTTTTAAGAGGGAAGATTATCCGCTACATTTTCTATCGAACATGTATAAATAGTATTTTTATGTGGTCTCTGCATTTTATATTGTTGCTCTATCATTCTCCATGCTTACTTGACCGGTGGGTGATATCCACCTAAAGTATTGAATATATGGTAAACTTAGTGTACAAACCTCTGCATTGTTTAGTTTCTATTTAACTAATTTGTAGGTATGAAACGTAACCCTTGATGTGAGATAAGTTGGTTACTCATTTGACTGAGGGAGAAAATGCTTTGTTCTTCATGCTACTTTTTTGATGATTTCTACAGTTTAAATGATAGACTGATAAGATGTTTAAACTCCTAGATCCTAAAGATAGAGAAATCGTGTTGTATGCATACTCTTGTGTTTTCGCTTTGGTAGGCAGAGACTTATTTTAATGGCAATGTACAGCTAAATTCATAGGTAATAGTTTTGATGTGAAATCGTTGGTGATGGAAAATATGAACATCGTGTAATAAAGTTTCGCTACTATTGATAAGGGCTTTGAAGGCCGCAACTAGATTTATTTTTAATGCTACGTCTTGATACTTTGGGGTGCATTTGATAAGACCTTGGGATTTACAGTAAACTAATTCATTTAAAAAAAAATGCCTCCATCTTTGTTTGCGATTTTTCTATGTTTAAAAGAATGGTAGGGGGCTGTGATTCAATACTTGCATCTGCATTTTTAAATGTGTTGGGTTCCAAGAAAAGATTAAGTAGGATAATATTTTTTGGTTCAGTTCGTTCACTCGAATTTATTTAAGTTTGGTTTTTAGTTTGGGGAAAGAAAACTGAATTCTGAAAAAGAATGGTAAAAGCTGTAAAAGGAATTGACCCAAATTATAAATTAAATTTGAAATACAGTATGATGTTTCAGAAATAGAAGGCAATTTAAATATATCAGTCTTTCAAGAGTGTAGTCATCAGTTTAGGTATCGATTTGGGTTTTCTAGGGTTTCTGCTAACCTGGATGTCTAGCACAAGCTAGCTAGGATAGCTCTTCTAGACCTTTAGATGGCTTAGTTCATAATCCTACTAAATAGAAATAATAATTTTAATGCACACCCAAACTCATAAAACTTAACCCGGATCCCATGCCTATTGGCCCTTGCTCTAAGAAAATAAATCAGTAAAACAATGCTGCATCATAATTACTACTTCAAGTTCCTATAGCTATTTGAATTTGAAATGGAAATTTTGTAGCTCGTACCTTATTACTTTGAAGCTTGATCCTCCTCTGCAGAACCTGCACACTCAAACAATAATTAATGTAGAAAACATATGGACTTGGCTGACCTGTAGAATGATCTTTTAACTGGATAACTTTGGGACTACCATGTTCCTCCCAACCATGACCCTTAGACCATTCCTGGTTCTAAGTGGATCCCCCCAAGCTCGTTCCAACATGCAATGAGAGAAGCAGAGACCGTAGGTTGAACTGTTGAATCAGATCTAGAAATTAACGTGGGACTGCTCAGTTCTTGTAGTAAAAATCTCCTTTATTACCACTAGAGAATGATAATGGAAAATATATCCCTCCATTGGAATCTGTTCTCCTTTACATAGGTGAGTCTTGGTTTTGGGAATATAGTTGTTTGAATAATAATATCTTTAGTTTCTTTTCTTTTTTAATTAAATTTGAAATATATTATCTTTAAAAGATATTTTACTAAATATCTTACTCCTAGTTTATCTAGGAGTTTTTTTGTTTTAAGTAGATGCACTTAAGTTATTTCATAAATATTAATAATAATAATTAAATATATTATTACTAATATTAATAATACAATTAATAATAATACTATTCATAACATTAATAGTATGATAATGTGTAGGTCCTTCCATGCATAACCTTTATGCAATATGTATGTATATGAGAAACGTTTGTCCTTTTTTTTAAGGAATCGATAATAATAATCATAATAATAATATTATGGTCAATACTATTAAATAATAATATTAACTTTGAGAGCTAACTTATGCATAGACTTTATGCATGTCATTTGACATATGAATATTTAATTATTCAATACTAGTTATGGTAATGACCTTTGATTTATTTATGTATAACTCATAATACTTCTTTTGTATATTTTAAGGACACGGTCCAACTCCTTGAACGGGTCTTTTGGTAAGCTTGGATATCTAGCTAGGTTAGGTACCTGTAGGTCTCTCTCTTGCATGTTGGATTCCCTCGTTTAACATGGTAGCTCCCGTAGTACTTGATGATAGATATAACATGATTCATTTAACTAATTTAAATAAATGTAATGAATAGAAGTGCTATCCAGAGTCTCTTCAACTCAACACTTTTAAGATCAAGTAACCCCGACTGCTCTTCAAAGCTTTAACTCAACACTCTTCACATGGGTGTTATGCTAGTGCAATTCTAAAGCGTCCTACTCAACACTAGTACTAGAATGTAGTTGTGAAGCACATCTAGAACGTGTAATGGCCTCGGATCCGGTATTCGTTTATCAAGCTTGGAGTGATCCAGGGCTCCTGCCCAACACTCAATGTACATCAGAGCTTCCGCCCAGTACATAATAAAATCCTTTAGGTACATCGAGGCTTATGCCTAGTAAGTAGGTCATCCATGTGTTCTTGAGTCCACGCTCAACACACCATATAAGTCAATCATGTAAATCATAACTCTACACAGTATGTAACAAAAGGTCATCTCAGTATATCAAGGTTTTGTACCCAATTCCAATAACAAAACATAATCAATCCATTAGGGATTTCTTGCCCAACATTTAACAATAATGCATCAGTCCAGGTCCATGCCCAATATCTAAATCTATAAAAGAAATCAATCATGTGCATTAGGGCGTTATGCCCAATAATCAAAACAAATAATATGTGTCGGGGCTGTGGGCCCAATATAACATCAGAAATAGTTCGTTAAAAATTCAGAATATTACATCCCTCTCCGCTTAGAAACAACACCGTCCCGGTGTTCTAGGGACTAGAAATGAAGTCATGAAACAAGGCGGGGTATGCCTCTTTCATGGTTGCCTCATTTTCCCAAGTAGCCTCCTCTGGTCCGAGATGCCTCCATTGCACTTTTAGCTAGGTAATGGTCCTTCTTCTAAGCTGCACCTCTCTCTTGTCCAGAATGTGGAGTGGTTCCGGCATGAACTCCCCTTCGGGCTCCACCTATAACAAGGACCAATCAATTACATGTTTAGTATCGTATACATATTTATTTAAAAGAGATGCATGAAAAACATTATGAACTTTTACATGAGCTGGTAACGTTAACTCATATGCTACTGGGCCCTTCTTGGCCAGTATCTCGAAAGGTCCACAAAACCTGGGGGTTGGTTTCCCACATCGTCCTAAGCTCAAAGAGCTTAGTTTTTCCCTTACTTTAAGGAACACATGTTCCTTGATTTGGTAGTCCTTGTCTTTTCTTTTCTTATCCGCATAACTCTTTTGGCGGTCATGTGCCCCCTTCAAGTTTTGTTGTACCTTGGAGACTAGTTGCTTCAAATTTTTTAGTAAGTCTGGGCCTAGCATAAGTCTATCTACTGGACTATCCCAAGTCACCGATGTACGACACATCCTACTGTAGAGTACCTCAAAAGGGCTCAAATTGGTAGAGGTTTGGTATCCATTGTTGTAAGCAAACTCTGCGAGGTGCAAATAATCTTCCCACTTGGTGGGGTTGTTCATGACATACATCCTTAGCATATCCTCAAGGATTTGGTTTACTCGTTCTGTTTGTCCATCGGTTTGGGGATGGTACACAGTACTGAATTGTAGCTGTGTCTCCAAATCGGAGAACAATGCCCTCCAGAAGTTGTTAGTGAACTTCGTATCTCAATTGGAAATTATTGCCTTGGGTATCCCATGCAATTGGAAAATCTCCTTCAGGAAGATTTATGCGATGTGAACGGCTTTGTACATAGACTTTACTGGTATAAAGTGTGATGCATTGGATAACTTGTCTACCACTACAAATATGGAGTCATTTTTCCTCTTACGTTTTGGCATCCCGGTTATGAAATCCATACTGATGACCTCCCCACTTCCACTCTGGGATGGGTAATGGTTCCAGTAGTCCTGAAGGGTGCTGGTGTTCTGCTTTGACTAGCTGACACTCTTGGCACTTAGCAATGACTAACTCTATGTCGGCTTTTAGTTTAGGCCAAAAGAAGTGTTTCTTCACTGCCGATATCATTTTTTATATCTCGGATCTCCCGAGTAAGGTTTCTGATGGAATTCCGTGAGGATGTTAGGTCTAATGTCTCCACCTTCTCAAACATAAAGTCTCTCTTTTGACCATAGTAGTCCTGACTCGTCTATCTTATACTCCTTATGTTGTTGGAATAACATATCCTCTTGGATCCTTTTAAGGATTTCGACATAGAACCGGTCATGCTGACATGCCGTTCTAATTCGATGGTGTAAATCTGAGTCAGTTTGATTCACGGTCACTTCATATATCATATGGGCCCCTCGACTTAACGCATCGGCGATATTGTTCTCCTTTCCCTTTATGTGTTTTAGTTCGAAATGGTACTCACTAAGGAAAGCTAGCCACCTGGCCTGTCTGGCATTTAGGTCCGGTTGGTCAAGTAAATACTTTAGACTCATGTTGTCTGTCTTTAATAGAAACTTCTTTCCCATAAGATAGTGCCTCCACATCTTTAAGGCGTGGATAATGGCGGCTAGTTCAAGAATCCAAGGAAATCTTATCCAGAATTTGTCTAAATTCGTTTTTGTAACTTAGCATGGCAAGTGGTCCACTAAAAGACAAAACTAGCCCTATTTAGCTAGTAAAATATATCCTAAGTATTTAATGGGTTTTTAAATGTTCCAACACCCCCCATTAAGCCTGAGTTTATGAGGTGAAATATCATAAATATAGGGCCCAAGCAACAAGGCTTATGGTCACCCCAATACAAAAAATTATTATTCCATGTCGGTGAGGAAAGAAGGAAAATCACTTGGGAAGAAAACCTCCCCTCAAGATCATGGAATACACCATAATAATGCTCTCCAAACTTCAAGAAGGTGAGAACTTGCTCAAATGTCTAGAGGAATCTTATTTTTGGGAAGAAGTGGAATGTGCTCACTAGACTTGAGCTTCTTGACATCAGATCCAAATGAGACTTGATGATGTCCTCCATCTTTTGTGCAATCATTGCCAAAAATCATGCAGTGAAATAGAAGCAAGGGAGAGAGAGCGAAACTAGTCACTCCAAACTGTAATTTTTCCTCCATAGAATTCAATAACACACAAAATATAAACCAAAGG
This sequence comes from Larix kaempferi, assembly GCA_027924585.1. Taxonomy (NCBI): domain Eukaryota; kingdom Viridiplantae; phylum Streptophyta; class Pinopsida; order Pinales; family Pinaceae; genus Larix; species Larix kaempferi. Next base: position 25,569,554 of record BSBM01000673.1, read on the forward strand.
AGAGGTTCTAAGTGTGTATGATCTGGAACAACTGTTTGATGATTCAAATCAGAAGACATATGAGATAACAATGATGAGAGATGGAAAAAATAGAATTCTTCAACAATAAATTTCTGTCATTTGATCTTCAGTACCTGCAAAACAAACTCTTTGAAACTCATACTAGAAGACTATTTTAATTAATAACTCTAAATGCTCTGATACCATGTGAGAATTCTATATAGGTTGAATACCATGAAATAATTCTAATAGCCAAGAATCTTGAAGCAAAGAATTCCTCACAAGAATTATTCAAAGACATGCAAGAATAAGAAGAAATGCTGAAACATAACATAAGATAAGGAACTCAATTGATGGAAATATTATCTCATGTATTATTACTCAATGTGAATACAATATATAATACATCTCAAGAGAGAAAATAGAATTCCTTAAAGGCAAGTTGTAAAGCACAAAAAGTAAGGCTTACTAAAAACATAAAAAACCCCTAGGTAGCAAAAGCAGTTTCCAAAACTGTGCTAGAGGCTCACAAATTTGGAAAGTATGGTATGGAAGCTCATGAGTGAGGTAAATGGAATGTAATGGTGGATTTAGAAGATAATATATGATGTGGAGGTCGAATTGGTCAAGTGGTAAAAGTTTCCCAATCAACTAGCTTTTCCTTATCCACTAGAAAGTAGAAAAAAACATGATAAAGTTGTCTTAATCAGGAAAGTGTCTTTCTAATTTAGGAATGGAATAAAACCAAATAGAATCCAAGGTAATATTATCCAAAATTTGTCCAAATTCATTTTTGTGACTTAGCATGGAAAGCGGTCCACTAAAAGACAAAACTGGCCCTATTTAGCTAGTCAAAACTTAGGAAATTAATCTAGATGACTAGTAAAATATATCCTAAGTATTTAATGGGTTTTTAAATGTTCCAACACTTGCTTTCATCTATGCAAACTACGAAGTCTCCATCGGGGTCGGCAATCCGTAGGATGGGTGCACTAGTCAAAAGTTGTTTTAACTTTTGGAAACTTTCTTCGCATTTTGTCGTCCAAAGAAATTTGGTTGTTTTCTTTTGCAAGGCTGTCATAGGACAAACAATTCGAGAGAAGTTCTCAATGAAATTCCGGTAGTATCCAGCTAACCCTAAGAATGATCTTATGTTGGTTCTGCAAGTGGGGGTAGGCCATTCTTCTATGGCTTTAATCTTCTCAGGGTCAACTGCTATCCCCTTCTCCGAGATGATGTGCCTCGGGTACTGTCTTTCTGGTTTTTAGAAATCGCACTTGCTAAACTTAGCGTACAGTTGGTGCTCTTGTAGTATTCATAATACAATCCGGAGGTGTTCTTCATGTTCTTCTTCATTCTTGTAGTAGATCAAAATGTCATCGATGAAGACTAGAACGAACATGTCTAGGTATTTACTAAAGATGTTGTTCATCATGCACATAAAGTTGGCAGGTGCGTTAGTCAGTCCAGAAGGCATGACTACAAACTCGTAATGTCAGTATCAGGTCCAAAACGCAGTTTTGCTGATATCTTCATCACGGATTCTCACCTGATGATATCTGGATCGTAAGTCAATCTTTCAGAAGATCTTAGCTCCTCTAACTTGGTCAAACAAGTCATCGATTATAGGGAGTGGGTATCGGTTCTTGATAGTCAATTTGTTGAGTTGGCGGTAATCGATGCACATCCACATCGTCCTGTCCTTCTTCTTGACAAAGAGTGTTGGTCCTCTCTAGGGAAACACACTAGGTTGGATACAACCCTTTTTAATCAACTCTTGTAACTGAAGCTTGAGTTCCACCAATTCAGGGTACGGGGATTTGGACACAGGTACAGAACCGGGTGTTAACTCTATCTATAAATCTAGCTCTCGTTTGGGCGGTAGCCCAGGTATTTCATTGGGAAATACATCCTTGATTTCTACATGGATTGGGAAATTTTCGATCTTCTGTTCCCTATCAGCTTCTACAGTTCAGATGTTGACTGTAAAGAGTTTGTAACCTTTCCTTACGCATTTCTTTGCTTGTAAGGCAAATATCTGTCTTACGGAAACTTTTGTAGGGATACCTTGAATGGTTTTCTGGTCTCCTTAGCTATCTATGCATAGTATGGACTTGTTCAAGAAGTCAAGTAGGGCATGATGTTCTTATAAAAAATCCATGCCTATAAGTACATCGTAGGATCCTAGTGGTAGGATGTTTAAATCCACCCTAGTTGGGAAACCATTTAGATCTATCTCATAGGTTTTAACTAGTTCAGAGACTTTCCATTTTGTACCAGTGGCTAGTTGTACCATTCATGGTTTCTCGTGGCTCACTCATTTTAACTCACAAGTATCAACAACCTTAGGGTAGATGTAACTTCGGCATGCCCCGGGGTCTATTAGGACTAAAATGGCTATGTTTGAGATCTTACCCTCAATTTCAACCATAGTGGCTTGATGGTCTGCTTGACAGCCATCAAGTGTTGTATAAATTATGGGTGTTCTTGCCCTGTCCCCTACTATAGGGTCTGCTTGGAAATTGTGTAACACTCCATCCAATTTGTTGGGGAAATCTCTGAAGTAGTGGGGCCCTTGGCATTTCCAACAAGTAACGGTTGGTGGGGCAGCCTTTGCCCCTTTGTTGAAAGCTAGTCTATTGGCATGTGGTGGGGGTGCATTTGGCCGCACATGAGGTCTGTTGCAGCCTATGTTGGCGGGGGGACTATTGTTTTGTTTCCAGTCAGATGGTGGTCTAAACCCCAGTCTACAATTTTCTGAAAAGGTTTTGAACCTTTCCCTATTTCTGTTTATGTTATCATTGTTTGGTTTCCCATGTTCATAATATAGCCTTGCTTTGTGTAAAGTCACATCTAAGGTTTTGGGCATGTCAAATTCAATATTTTCTCTGAAATTTTGTTATAGACATCCCAAGAATTGTTGCATCTTGAATTCTGCATCTTTGATGTACAGAACATAATGTAGCAGATCTAAAAATCTGTTTGTGAAAGCCTCCATGGTTAGGGAGTCCATTTTCAATTCATGGAATTCTTTGATCTTCTTGTCAAAAAATATTTCAGACATGTATTTGTCTTGGAATATTTTGCTAAAAGCGTCCCATGTTATGTCCCTCAATTCTTATCCTTTGGTGTTTTTCAATTCTCTCCACCATCTGGTAGCTTTACCATTTAGATTGAAAATGGCTAGTCGGGCTTGCATTTCACTAGAATAGTTGTGAACTTTGAAATACTTGTTCATTCCTAACAGCCACTCCTCATCCTTCTCTCCAGAATTAATCTCTCCGTCATATGTTGGGGCTCTAATCTTTCTGCATTCCCCTTGCAAACTGTCATCGCTTTCCCTCCTTTTCTTGCAAGGAGGTGGTTAACCGTCATCGTTGGAAGAGCTCTTACAGTCCTCTTCCATTGTTTCAGGTATGTGTTCCTTTTGCTCTTCTTCCTTAGGACTGGCAGATTTCTTTGTGTGACAGTTCCCCATTTTGAATGTGTTGGCTGAGAGTGAGAGCTATCCATGGGGCTTTATGCCTGTTAAGCTCTGAAGTAAAGCTTCATTTGTAGCTTGTTGTTCTTGCCTTTCCTACATGTTGTCATCTATGAAACTTTGGAATTATGCCTGTAGATTTTGCATAGATTTCATTAAATATGAGTTTAATTCCACCACGATTTCTTGCTCTTGTGGTTGAGAGTTCATATTTCCATGTATGCTGCTGCCTTTTTCTATATTCATTTTCAGACAATGATTCTACCTACAATGTTGTATAAATGTCAAGAACGGAAAATCTGTTAGTTCATTTTCACATATAAAGAAAATCATAAATGTATGTTTTCTTGTCTATGGGTATCTGCAGTAGATGTTCTTCTTGTAATGAGCCCAATAGGTCACTTGGTATTATTGTTGGGCTCTGATACCACTTGTAATGTCCCAGAAATAGTAAAAATTTAAAATTTTCCTCTTACTGCTAAAAAGCGTAAATAGATGATGTGTCATAAATTAACTTCAGTACTGGGAAGTTGTATTGGTACTTGGTTCTGAAATAATAAGAGTTTGTGATTTCTAAGCAAGATAGTTTCACTATTTATGTTTTCCTATGGAAGTGATACTGTAAGTTAGTTGATGTATACGTAATCTTATGGTATATTTATAATTGCTAAAATAGTACTTAAGGTCCTTCTTTTACTTTTAAGATTTAGATGTATGTTTGAGTTTGTAAAATGTTTAACTGGTATCTTCAGGCATGATGGACTTGCTGAGGGGAGATTGAAAATACTTGGGGAAACTTTGATGTTGATAAACATACCCCTCACAGAGCTGCTGAGAGGTAACGAGTAGGAAAATGGGGACTTCCTGACTTACTTAGCCATTTTTCTAATACATGTGATGTTGATGTGTTTGTGCAGGTATGCCTAGGAGAAACTCCTTCCTAGCTAAACCATGACAGGATTCTAGAAAGGTCGAAGTTTAGTATTTTAAGAGGGAATAAGGATTAACCCTTGGCATAATGGTTACAATACAAAACAATGTATGGATGCTTTCGCGACTCATACTATAGTGTATGGGTAAACATTTGATTAGTAAATGAAGTTTGGTGGAATATTAAATGTTGCATGTCATAGTCACGTGTCCTTGGGCCAGCTGGGAAAAAAGGGTTTCAAACTAGGTTTTCACACCTTCATTCGTTATTTTCATAACTCTTTGCCTTGGACAATCCCTTGTTGCATCTGAGTGGTTTCTGTGCTCTAACCTGAGCTATGCTCATGGTCAGTGCACCTGATGGTTGCTAAGTGTGGGGATGAGGAGTAATGCAACACTTATAGGTAATTTTATCACTCTATAATATCTTTTCCCCTTTTGTTTTCATCCAGCAAACAAGTGCTTTGACTCAGGGTTTAATTGTGTGTTGAATTTTTCACTAGCAGGTATGATGGTTACATTTTTCTTCTACATGGGTTGCTATTAGGTGACTAGCACTCTTTTGGTGACGTTTGGCATGAGAATGTTAAGTTCAGGTCTCACCAACCCTTGCACCTTCCTATCGCACCTATGGAGGGTGTGATGTTTGTCTTTTCTTTGTGGGACTTCGTGAAGCCCTTTGGCTTCACTGTAACCTGCTTGAAGCCTCGGAGGGGTCGCCTTTGGATGGACCAGTTATTGGATGTGTTATTTTCATCAAAAGGGATAACCCTAAAGGGTTTTCAAATAGATGTAGAAGTTTTGGCCATTCGACTCTATGAAGACTTTCATAATGGGGAATAATACCCACATTGTATAAATTGGGGTTTTAAAAGGGAAGACTGTCCCCTGCGTTTTCTGTGGAACATGTATGGATAGTATTTTTATATGGTCTTTGCGTTTTCAATTGTTCCTTTTTCATTCTCCATGCTTACTTAACCGGTGGGTGATCTCTGCCTAAAGTATTGGATATATGGTAAACTTAGTGTACAAACCTCTTGTTGTTTAGTTTCTATTTAAAGAATTCGTAGGTATGAAACGTAACCCTTGATGGGAGATAAGCTGGTTACTCATTTGACTGAGGGAGAAAATGCTTTGTTCTTCATGCTACTTTTCTGATGATTTCTACAGTTTAAATTATATCTACTGATAAGATGTTTAAACTTCTGGAACCTAAAGGTAGAGAAATCGTGTTGTATACATACTCTTGTGTTTTTTCATTTGTAGGAAGAGACTTATTTTAATGGCAATTTACAACTAAATTCGTAGGTAATAGTTTTGATGTGAAATCGTTGATGATGGAAAATATGAACACCGTGTAATAATGTTTCACTACTGTTGATAAGGGCTTTGAAGGCTGCAGCTAGATTTCTTTTTAATGCTAGGTCTCGATAATGTGGGGTGCATTTGATAAGACCTGGGGATTTACAGTAATGTGATTCATTTGAAAAAACAATGCCTCCATCCTTGTTTGCAATTTTTCTATGTTTAAAAGAATGGTAGGGGGGATTCGAGACTTGCATCTGCATCTTTAAATGTGTTGGGTTCCAAGAAAATATTAAGTAGGATAAGATTATGTTGTTCAATTCGTTCACTAGAATTTATTTAAGTTTGGCTTTTAGTTTGGGGAAAGAAAACTGAATTTTGAAAAGAATGGTAAAAGCTATAAAAGGAATTGACCCAAATTATAAATTAAATTTGAAATATAGTATGACATTTAAGAAATAGAATGTAGTTTAAATATATCAGTCTTTCAAGAGTGCAATCATCAGTTTAGGTATCGATTTGGGTTTTCTAGAGTTTTTGTTGACTTGGGTGTCTACACAGGCTATCTAGGCTAGCCCTACTAGACCTTTGGATGGCTTAGTTCGTAATCCTACTAAATAGAATAATAATTTTAATGCACACCCGAACTCATAAAACTTAACCCGGAGCCCATGCCAATTGGCCCTTGCTCTAAGAAAATAAATCAATGAAACAATGTTGCGTGATAATTACTACTTTAAGTTCTTATAGCTATTTGAATTTGAAATGGGAAGTTTTTAGCTCGTACCTTATTACTTTGAATCTTGATCGTCCTCTGCAGAATCTGCACACTCAAACATTAATTAATGTAGAAAAATTATGGACTTGGCTAACCTGTAGAATGATCTTTTAACTGGATAACTTTGGGACTACCATGTTCCTCCCAACCATGATCCTTAGACTGTTCCTGGTTCTAACTGGATCCCCCTGAGCTCGTTCCAACATGCAATGAGAGAAGTAGAGGCCCTTGGTTGAACTACTGAATCAGATCTGGAAATTGATGTGGGATTGCTGAGTTCTTGCAGTAAAATTCTCCTTTATTACCACCAGAGAATGATAATGAAAAATATATCCCTCTATTGGGATTTGTTCTCCTTTATATAGGTGAGTCTTGGTTTTGGGAATATAGCTGTTTGAATAATAATATCTTTCATTTCTTTTCTTTTTTAATTAAATTTGAAATATATTATCTTTAAAAGATATTTTACTAAATATCTTACTCCTAGTTTATCTAGGAGTTTTTTTTGTTTTAAGCAGATGTACTTAAGTTATTTCATAAATATGAATAATAATAATTAAATATATTATTACTAATATTAACAATACAATTAATAATAATACTATTCATCACATTAATAGTATGATAATGTGTAGGTCCTTCCATCCATAGCCTTTATGCAATATGTCTGTATATGAGAAACATTTGTCCTTTTTTTTAGGAATTAATAATAATAATATTATCATTATTATTATCATCAATACTATTAAATAATAATATTAACTTTGAAAGCTAACTTATGCATAGCCTTTATGCATGTCATTTTACATATGAATATTTAATTATTCAATACTAGTTATGGTAATTTCCTTTGATTTATTTATGTATAACTCATAATTTTTCTTTTGAATATTTTAAGGACAGGGTCCAACTCATTGGAAGGGTCTTTTGGTAAGCTTGGATAGCTAGCTAGGTTAGGCACCTCTAGGTCTCTCTCTTGCATGTTGGATTCCCTCGTTTAGCATGGTAGTTCCCGTAGTACTTGATGATAGATAGAACATGATTCATTTAACCAATTTAAATAAATGCGATGAATAGAAGTGCTATTTAGAGTCTCCTCGACTCAACACTTTTAAGATCAAGTAACCCTGAGTGCTCTTCAGAGCTTTAACTCAACACTCTTCACATGGGCGTTATGCTAGTGCAATTCTAGAGCGTCCTGCTCAACAATAGTACTAGAATGTGGTTGTGAAGCACATCTAGAATGTGTAATGGCCTCAGATCCGGTATTCATTTATCGAGCTTGGAGTGATCCAGGGCTCCTGCCCAACACTCAATGTACATCGAGGCTTGCGCCCAGTACATAATAAAATCCTCTAGGTACATTGAGGCTTATGCCAAGTACGTAGGTCATCCGTGTGTTCCTGAATTCCATGCTCAACACACCATATATGTCAATCATGTAAATCATAACTCTGCATAGTATGTAACAAAAGGTCATTTCAGTATATCAGGATTTTGTACCGAATTCCAATAACAAAACATAATCAATCCATTAGGGCTTTCTTGCCCAACATGTAATAGTAATGCATCAGTTCGGGTCCACGCCCAATATGTAAATCTATAAAAGAAATGAATCATGTGCATTAGGGATTTATTCCCAATAATCAAAACAAATCATATGTGTCGGGGCCGTGGGCCCAATAAAAAATCAGAAATAGTTAGTTCAAAATTCAGGATATTACAGTTTCAGTGGCACCTAGGGTACTTCTGATATATACAAATCCATGTGGGAGTGATATTCCATATATGGGTGTTGTCTTATGTTGCACTAAGTGAAGGAGTACCAATAAATATTACAAGGGTTTCCAATAAGATGAACTTACTTGTATTTATTGAATGTATTCTTCCCCAAAAATAGGTTTTCTTCTATATATGTTATTTAAAGATGTTGGAAAATGTCTCTAACCTAAAAAACAGTTTCTAGAATGTTTGGATGGAATAATGTATTTTCGATGGAGTCCCTTTATGTGTTTGGGGGTTTGAAATGACCATGGATTCAACCATAAGAATCTCCATTGAAACCAAAATAATTAAATGTTGCATCCAATATCAATGTAGGGACCTATCTAGGTCCTATTTTTAACTAATATGAATCTATCTTGTTGATGTTATGATTGTTTTCATGTTACTCTATTTTGTTCATTGTAAATAAAGAATTTGTGCAGGTGTAAAACAAGTTTGATCTACCCTAAATATCGGTATAAATTAGAATTTTAGATACATGTATAATTAATTTTAAGAGCATATTCCTTGAAGTAAACAACATCCAAGTTTTCTTACAGAATATAAAACTAGAAACAGTAAATCAAATACATGTAGGATAGCCAAACCCTTAGAAAACTCAATCACCGAATCCATCTGCCACTCGGCCAACTAGGATAGTCTTACCTACCACCTAGCTCCAAGAAATGTTTCTTGGACCTACAAGCCCAAAACCTGGGTACCAGTCCAACCAATTCTAAGAGTTTCTCCCTTTCATAAATTCCATCGTCCTTTCATAAATTTCTCCAATATCCAAAATATCCCCCTCTCCAAAATCCACCCCCTTCCTCATCTCCTTTCCTACCGAATCTACCTCCTAAGCATTTACTATGCTTCTCTCCTCATTCAATTCACAACTCTCTTGTCAAAATTATTTAATTGTCGAACAATCTTCCATTCAATTGTCAAGCCATAAAGCATATTCATTTTTTTTACTTCATTAAATAATTATGGACATGGTTCACAAGCAAAATTTAAAAATCCTTAAAATAAGGATCATCGCCACCATCCATATCAATCATGTCATAGTTATATTTTATCAATATAATTTCTTCTTTACTTCAATTATACAACTATTATTAATTAACCATTTAACATAATTATTATTAAAATCCAACTTTGTCACAACTTAACATAATTATTAAATAATTATTAAATAACGAAACTATTAACATAACATAATTATGTTAAACTATAACATTAACATCATATCATTTAACATAATCATTAAATAATGAAACAATTCCACATAATTATTTAACAACTATGTAATTTAACTTAAGATTGACATGACAACTTATCGTCAATATTGTACACGACATTAATTTGACCTCAAATATTTTATCACAACTAAAACTTAATTACTAATTTAATTAATCAGTTAATTAATACCCTTCTAGAATCTCCTTATCATTTATTTAATGTTTAACACCAACAATCAATAGCCAACCTCAGTTACAATTAAAACATTTTTAATACTTATTGACCATGTTAATAATAATCCAGTTAATCACCAATTAACCTTAACCATGACTAAACCTTTCATTAATTTTTTGACACATTTGTATAAATTCATTACTAATTAGTAACATTTATAATATCATAATTAACAATCACAATACATTCAAGCCCAACTATAATAGTATAATAGATCATTCATACGATATATATATGTAGACGAGTTATGTAAGCATAGCTAATGCTTACATGCATCGTATAGGTACACCAATAGTACTCAACCGCTCATCACACATAATCACTCAAAGTACTGTCTGCTGACACACACTCAAACATGAATCTGCAACGTCTAGTCATTTGCACTAACTCATATCATAATAATCTATGAAACAAGCATAACATAATCAGTTACAATACAAGAATCAAGCAAATGTTTCAACACACATATTTAATTAAGTTTTCTCCCTATGACTTAATGACATTCATATCTACCTACTACCTTCTATCTAATTCACAACTAGATTCCACATCCTATCATTCCTCTGTTGGACTACCCTAGAGCTTCAAATACATTACCTAACTCTAGTTAGAACCCATAAATGTAAGTGTCAACTACATCGACCAAACTTCCCCAACAAACACGCACTAGTCATCATCTCACACCTTGGGGAGCGCGTTGTAGCACAACCCTCCCATTTCTCTGAGTTTCGGAGGATAAGCAAGGGGTAATGCCTCCACCCCTATATGGAACAAGGGACTATGTGTACATCGACATAGTGACTGCATTGGGACTATTGTACTCAAGTTTTGTCATCGAATAACCAATTTGGGTAGTTGAGTTTCATGAAACCAAACACCTACCCACACATCATGATAATAACACAATACTCATGCTAAATAATAATGCATCATTTGCATACCATTTATCTTTCAGAATTCATGTCCCAGAGGTACTCCCACCTCGTAGGACCCACCTACCACTTAGCTCTTTTAACCTATAGGTTAGTTTCCAAACAAAAGATCGAGAATATTGTGTAATCATTAACATGTATATACATTTCATTAGTAATGAACAATAATGCAAATCATTTTGTTATGTACCATGTATCTGGTATCATATCCATCCATTCAACATATAAATTTAACTTGTTATCCACGTACTCATCATTTATTAAATTTGCATGCTAGAGACATAATCAAAATATCAACATAACTCATAATATTAACATCACACACATATATAATTTCCGCAAAATAATAAATCCATATGTCCACAGTGTCATCAAACTGACGAAGTTCCACAATAATAAACAAATACAAATAGGTAATAGTAGTTCATGTGCTAAAGTCAAAACAGGGCATTCCAATAAATATATTAACATTGGCGTAACTGAAATATAAGCACTCTATCAAAACATGTTCAATTTGCATTCCATGTGACCATCACTTCGCTGCCATTGCCACCACGTTTCTGAAAAACTGTTGAAGGCATAAACAAGGTGCTAATCAGGTATATGAAATCCTTTAAAAATGATGGACGAATACTATTTTTTTTAATTAGAGATTGTCGTTGCTGGACTGAATTTTATGTGCTCATCTATTTATGACTTCAAACAAAATATGCAACGGAAAACTTTCGAAATCATAGCCAAACTATTGAAAATTTGTATGAGAAATTTGACTTTTTATGGTAAACCGACAAAAATATATCGGTGTAACAATAGTAATGCCACTGTGCACTATAACATTTGGACTAATTTTTCAATGGCAAATCGTCGATTGTCACACACGATTTTGTAGAAGAATCGATAAACCTTTTTTTTCACAGAAAAATATAACTTACTATTAATATATGAAATAGTAAATAACATTAGTTGTCAGAATCATACAAACTGCTCACAAGACCTGCCCTAGAGAGCACATGAGACATGCCAGACAAGTTTCCATATGTGCCATCATCCACATCAGAAAAGTCCAATATAAAGTGCCATATGTCCACAAATTATATCATGAATCCCTCCAGTAGGAGAAACGGATCCATATATCACCAGAAACATCAAAGTGTCCAAGCATATATAAAAAGGTCACAAGTACAGACAGCCACAGCTGCCGATCACCAAAAATATCATATACATAACCAACAGTGCGATATATATCAAAGCGCAGCCAATAACAACTGTCAATATTGCCGCAAAAAAGTGGATGTATACAAAAACGTCCAACAAGTAGTTGGAGCCAGCCCCTAAGAAAGATCTGCACAAAGAGCTAACAGAACATATAAGTATAACAACCCGCATAATATAGAGCAAGAAAGCATCATAATAACATATAATGGAAATAATATGAACAAAAAGCATCATGTCCAGTGTAAGTGATAAGATCCCTATGTAATCAGAATTTGCTCCCACCATTCATGCCACATGATGACCCCAACCTCAGAGGTAAGTGCCTTCTTAGATAGCATGTCTGCCCCCATATTAGCTTCTCGGTATACATGATCAAAATGTATGTGTTGGAAGTCTTGAATAAGCATCTGAGTCGCATCCATCCAGTGTTTAAGAAGCATAACATTGAGTGTTGTATTGCCTCTCGCCCAAGAGATAATAGATAATGAATCTCCAAAAACCACAAGAGATGTGATCTTACGCATCCGAGCCCAGAATAGTAAGAGCCAAAGGGCACATAACTCACTCCTAGTATTGGATCCATTGCCCATATTCAGCCAGATATGAATGGAGACATCGTTGGAAATGTGTATAATGGCACCCGCTCCACCCCCCCCATACCGGCCCACAGTATCCCCATCAAAGAATCCGCATGGGAATATCAGCATAGGGGGGGCATAACGAAGATTCCTTTCCGGTTTATCTCTACCCCTAACAGCTCTGTGGATAGAGAGAAATTCATTATGTGCAGCAAGGGTCTTATAACATATCCCATCCCTAAAGGGAACTCTATTCTCAAAAATATAAAGGTTTCGTGCTTTCCAAACTTCCCAGATCATAAAATATGGGAGTTCTGTACACCCAATAACATTGTGAGACCAAGCATCAAGACAATCGTTTAGTGAGAAAAAGTTCCAATGAAAATGTACACCAGCTTTGTTTGCAATTGAGGTCCAGAGGTCCCTTATGAATGAACAGGACGTGAAAAGATGGTCGACCGTTTCCTCCTGTGTGCAACATAGGGTGCACCATCCTGGGCCGCAGAAGCCACGCCGACAGAGATTGTCCCAGGTTAGAATCTTGTTACACAACGCAAGCCAGACAAAGCATTTTATCTTGAGGGGCAAGACAAGTTTCCAAATAATTTTATCCCACCAACGGACCAAAATCCGTGACTCAGCAAATATTGCATCATATGCCAATTTTGCTGTAACGTTCCCGCCAGCCACATCTGACGTCCAAACTAATCTGTCAGCTTCATCGGATAACCTCATATTAGATTGATATATTGGCCTGATGTACTCATCCCATTCAATCCTCAAGGACCTCGTTAGTCCCAATTGAGTAGCCGAGATCCACTGAGGTCGCCCGTCCCCATACCTTCCAGCCGCATGTGCCAAAGTATAGTAGCCATTTGCACTGAGATGTGTCCTCAATTCCAACGATAGAGTATGTCTCGATGATCCACCCAAGATCGAATCCAGTCCCAACTTTATATCACGTCCATTGCCCAGCAACCAAGCAATCCAATGTACAATAACCCTGAAGGCACCCATCAGACCATTCCAAATATTTGAGACACCCACAGTTGCAGGTATGTTCAAACGCATCCATTTTGTCACCGAAATATTTCTCAGATATTTGGCTCTTATGATCCTTCCCCAAATCGAGTGATCAAAAAGGACGCGTGAGAGACTTTTTGCATGCAAGTCCATAACAAATAATTCAATATCCTTAATGTTCCATCCCCCCAAGTACCAAGGACGAGCCAATACCCTCCAATTCATTAGATGAAATTTCTCCTGATTTCCACCACCCGACCATAAAAAGCTGAAAACCTTCCTCCTGATAATATTTAGGATGGTTCGAGGGATTTTGCACAGAGAGCCCCAATATACACCTAAGTTCTGCAATACGGCTTTCACCAGAGTAAGCCTGCCACCCAAGGATAGTTGCCGAAAGCTCCAGTGACTAATTCTCATTTCAAATCTTCTGACAAGCCATGACCAATCATTTATCAAGTAATTTGTTGGCTTGATGAAGAATCCCAGATATTTAGTACCAGCTTCAAGATCATTGAATTTTAATGGCAGAATATTGTTGATCGACAGTTGCACATCCTCCACCAATGAGTGTTTCAAGAAGAATGATTTAATATAGCTGATAATCATGCCATTAACCAGGCATAATAGGTCAAGTATTTTCTTGTATTGTATCCATTATGCAAGTATACCCATACCAAAAAGCATAACGTCATCCACAAACAATGAGTGAGTAACAGATATCTCCCTTGTTATTTTAATGCCAACAATCCCACCCTCCCAACATGCTTTGTGTATGGAAAAACTCAAACCTTCACTGACCAGCAAAAACAGAAGTGGTGAAAGGGGGCAGCCCTGTCTAAGGCCCCGAGATGCCTTAAAATATTCAGCCGAGATGCCTTAAAATATTCAGTAGGATGTCGATGAACCTAGGGTACTTAAACCGTTGGTTGAGAAATTGTCGGTTATTGGAGGGATTTGCTTTTGGTATGAAGACCGACGAAAACAAAGACACGAGTCAACCCCAAGGTCAATGTGTCAAATTATGCTGCCGTCGGTTGACCAACATATGGATGTCAGTTACCCACACAAGTTTGTCAGTTGACGCACACTGGTTTATCGGTTGACCGAGGCAATTACTGTGTTTGTTGGACACAATACCGTCGGTGGAAAAACGTTCACTTTTGGCCCATAAATCATTTCCGTCGGTTTACCAAAATATACACGCCGGTTCACCGAGACAACACCATCGGTCTACCGACGCTTAATCTTTGCACTTTTCAATGGGCATCGGTTAACCACCATATACCTATCGCTTACTCGACCCTATTTCGTGGGAGGAGAAACAATATCTTTTGGCAAACTAGATCTGAACCATCGGTAGACCGAGAGTAGTACGTCGTTTTACCCGTTAAAATAATTAGCTTCATTTTAATGTGGTGTCGGTAGACGACCACATTTCCCTCCCCATACGAATAGAAGTCCATTTTTCCACCAATGAAACTATATTTACACTTTTCTATTTGTCTTAGACCGAAAGTGAACCATTCTTCGACCAATGAAAGTTCATCGTTAGACCATCGTTACGTTTGATACGTATATGTATATGTTCACTGATAAAGGGAAGACAAAACTGCTACTTTCATAAATACGAATTCAGGTGTAATATATAATATAATTTTAAAAGTTTCTTAAACTCACGATCTTTATCTTCATCCATAAGGTGACAACAACGTACAAGGGACTAACATAGAATTCTTATAATATAGACCCTTAACCTTTTTCATAAATTGAATAGAAATTAGCTATGGTCTTCAAACTAAAGGTTTAATTTATAAAACCCCAAAGTTATTGCTTTGGACTCCCATAACCTTTTTCTTGAGTAATTGAAAACCTCATCAATGACTTCCCTAAACAAGGGTTTCAATACAAACTACATCATATGTAAAGTCAAAGCTTACAAACTATTCTTCAAGTTCAAGGTGTAATACCAAATGTAACACCTGTTGTTTACAATAATCTTTGGGATGCAATTTGTTTTTGATGCATCTATAAGTGGGTCCATATATGCCCCTAGGATCCAAGGTTTACCTATGAATACATGATGCCATATGTATTATAATATCATGACCGATCTTCATGTCCCAACATAAGACACCGCCATTGCAATCTATATGTGTGACCATGGGATGCAATGACATAACAATCTTGCATTATCAATCTTTACAATAATGATATCCACTCCATAAGTTACAATAGCTAAGTAGTATACTTCATTTATATAAAAATATTGATTACAACATCTAGTAACAATTCTAAAGGTATTCACCCTTTATAACTAAGTCCGATATTCTCATTTATAAAATATTAAGTACAAATGGCTAACTACCATTCTAAAACATCCACTTTTTTTTACAAATCCACTATTTATAATATAACCAAATATGGATTAACATACCAAAAATTTAATTGAAGCTATATATAACAAGAAACAGTTGTGTTGTAGCAAATTCCATACCATAGGGATAACGAGGTTTATGGAAAAACATATGCAACAAAAAGTGATGAGTAGGAGATGGTGTTGGAGATAAGCGTTGGAGCGCAAATCTATAGCGCTCTACGGTGTTGACACATGGCAGTAGAATGAGAATTTTTTACTTAATGCGTAGTTAATAAGTTTAACGAGTGCATTGTGGGAGGGTAGTGCTCGACGGTGTTGGACATAAGTGTCAAAGCACAAAGGGATAGGCTCGATGGTGTTGGAAATAAGCACAAAGATATTGTGCTCTACAATGTTGACAAAAGTGAAGACAAACCAAAACAAGTAAACATCCAAAATATTATGATCTACAATTAGGTGAACCCTTCACATGATCTATAATCAAATCTATATCACAATCAAGGTAATGGAATCAACACTAAAAACATATATCATAATGAATCAAATCTATATCACAATCAAGGTAAAGACGTTAATGAAACATGTGTCATAATGAAGATTTCAGATTTTAAGTTTTATTTTTCTTTTATTTTGATGTAGCAAGCCAAGATGGAAAGAGTATAGTGAAATTTATGGTAACACGGGGACCCGCTAATTAACCAATGAAAGAAACGTGGCATTAATTCTAATCTAGGAGTGGAGGGATTTATCGAGTGGTACTAGCCCAATAAATAAAATAAAATATTGTATTTAAAAAATTGTTAAATTTATTTTTATTTTTCAAAATATTATGTTTAATAGTAAAATATTCAAAACATTATAAAGCATTGTAAAAAAATTTGTTTTAAAATACCAATTAATACAACTCAATGCAATTTGACTTTGTATCTCGAAAAGTATATCCCTGCCTTGGTAGGGAATAAAAAACAATAACTTAAGTCATACACTCATACCATCTAAATAAGAAATTAACCAAATTAAACACATAAATAAATAAATAAGATGATTCAACAAAATTCTTGTACACCCAAAAGCGGATTCTCTAATTAGCTAACATTTGATGCAAACAAAAAAGACAAATCATTTACTAAGATCAAGTATGTGACAAGGATAAAAAGATCAAGATAACCATAATCCCACATTTGAATATGAATCATAGAAAAACACTTTAAAGAAGAACTTTTAACACATATAAGTCATTATAAAAATAAATTGAAACACCTTCGTATAACCTTTGTATTAGAAAAAGTGTTTTTCCAATGTGAAGCAATATTGAAATAATTGTCAAGTAAAAAATTACTTGCATTATTACATCTTATGTAAAATAATAGTGAAAGAAAATGTGAAGTAAAAAGAGTAATTAAAAGTAATGGTAAAGTAAATGTAATGTAAAAGGAGTAAAGTAAATTTTTTTTTAATATGCATTGGAACTAAGACACTGTTATTGTTTTCTTCTAATTTCGACTTCCATGAACCTAGTTTTGCAAATAAGTTTTAAAGAATTTGTAATGTGACTTGTTATTTTGGAAGTTGGATTGTAACTAAATGATGGACCAACTTTGTAAACTTTCCCATAAGTTTGATGGTAAGTTGAAGAATTGCATATTCATGGGATATGAGGTTACATATATGAGCCTTTAAAATTTGAAAGATTAAAGGATTTGCTCAATAGTTGTGTTCAATATTGTTGGATAATTAAGGGTTTGCTCAGTAATTATGATCAATATTGTTATTGGATAATTAATTAATATGATGCTAATAAATACTCTCACATATGTTAAATGAAATTTTGTTTTAAAGTAGAAATTTATGGGTGAGTATAAAAATAGTATGATATTATCTTCAAGTTGTGTGAAATTGGTCAAGAAGAATTATTAAGAATTATTGCATGTTGTCTTATAATCTAAGTAAAATTGAAATTTACAATAATATATTATAATTCATTTTTATACTCAGCCCCCCAAAAGAGATTATTTACCAACTTTCCTCGACCCTGAAAATGCTTTCTCACTCTGTAGCTCATGAAAGTGGACCCACTCTGCCTGGACCAAATGGTTCTAACCATCGTCATTCTGTCCATAAAATTTATGTCCAATAAATGACACCGCGCATATATCTACGGACCAATATGTAAGTGATACGTGTCGCCCATATTGAATGCGCCAAAATTCAAATGCCCTCGCTATAAAGGGTCCACCTTCAAATATTCGAAGCTTTCTTTCGCAAGCCTTATTTAGACCTCTGTCATCTCATCTCTTGCATGTGCATTGCTCCACCAATACCGAAGTTTTCATCTGCTTAAAAGGCTTGGAATTATCAACATGGCCTCTACTCATGAATCAATATCGACTTGTCCGTATACTAGTAACCTATCTAGCTAAGAGGATAACCTAACTGTGAGTCATTTTGACATCTACGACCCCATCTTATCCATAGCCAATCTTCACCAAATGTCAAGAGAAGTTGAATAGCATGCCAAAGATGGAAACAATTATCTGAATCTATGGAGCTCTAGTCTATCTAGGTTGATACTACCCAGAGATTGATCGTTCCCTAAACTGGTATAGTGGTGTGTAGAATTATATGATCCAATGAAGAGGGCCATCATTTCTAGGCTTGGCTCATTGATCTGTCTGATCAATAAATATTTTCTCTGTGAGATATTGGATATTGAAGGAGACCTAACTTGTTTAAATTTTTATGAGGAATCCATGAATACCAAACTTAGAGAACTATCCACCTAAATCAGGGATGTCTTCCGCAGATCGCTCTTGCCTCATGGGGATAAGCCACCTTCAACACCATCACCCTACAAGATGGAAATATTATCACAACAAACTCAAATGGCTATATCCATGGAATCGAATGCGAGGTTCTAGGTTACAATTACGACCTTATAGTTGATGAAACAGTCTTGGGCTTATTGCTAGTGATCAATTTGTCATGTCAAGGCTCATTTATTAAGTTAGATTTCATTGCTTTTATCGTAGAGATGATGCATGATCAATTGCAGAAATTTGTTTCCATGAAATATTTTAGGTACCAGACATATCTGCTATACATGATTTTATTCCACAATAAGCACTTTGTTTTATCAAACATGTTGAAAATAGTCTATAGCTCAATCAATCAACAAAGGGTTCCTAGACTTTTCCAATAATTTTATGTCAAAATTTTATGCCTTGTTGTTTGGTTTCCCCCCACTAGGATCTTCCCAGAATGTAAAAATATTCTTCAATTGAATTCAGAATCTCCCATAGGGGACTAGTTTTCTTACGAAGATCATATTGAAATACGTATTTATGGGTCTAAGTTGGCACCATATTAGCTACATATCTTCTTAACTCCCATATTATTTTCCCTTGATTATATATGTCAGAGGTTCAATTGTGATGCATTTTATTTTGTAAAACATAACAACACCAAGAATTTTAGAGTTCCCCAAGAAGCAAGCTCATTCATTGTCAAATTCAAAGCAACCCAATCCATGGTTGAAGAGATGCTAACTATCCCCACGGGGGGTTCAGTTTAGTAGGAAATATCCTATCACATCCATTCATAGTGGGGGATAATCTAAGATACAAAAATGAGAAAATATATTGCCATGTATTAAGGGGCCAAGAGGGATTAACTATGTTATATGGAAATACAAATATTCAGGGTATATTTTATTACATTTCATGTAGAAGCAGTGAAGGGGAGGCAGAGGGAAAATCAGAGGACAAGGGAACGTGGTATTGATTTTGATGGTCAAGGGATACTCAAGTTTCTAATAAGATATGGACATCTGGATCTATATTATTTTGTTGAAGTTGGTATGCATAGTTGTGTAAACTTGTATGGATTTGGTATAGTTATTTTCTAGATTATTGTTACGATGTCCTTTTTTTTATAAATTCTCATCTTAAGTATAATATATTCTACTGATTTTTGTTACTTGTATCTCATTTTTCTTTGGTAAATATGTATGCTTTCATCTTCTTAATGATTGGAGTGTTATTTCAGGCAGGTTTGAAGTAATCTTGCTATCTAGCACATTTCTCGGTTGTTTTGCTCTCAAGTCTTTTGTTACAAGTAACCACCACCTATTTGTCATTTACAAAATTATTGTTATAGTTTATCACTTGTTATCCAATGGTCTCATTTCATGATTTGCATGGTTGTTTTGCAGGCTTCCTTGTCACCTCGAGCACCCAACCGACTGGAGGTGGCAAAATCCTTCCGGAAAAGGTATCTTGAGTTCCCTTTGTGTCCATGGCACTGGGTTTTCTTTATGTCCATTGTAATTTTTATATTGTTAATTACCATATGTATTAATTTTAAAAAAAATACAATTATTATAATCATAATAGCCTCCATGGTTGAATGCAAACACGTCCCTGCACCACAAAATTTTTTTTACTAGCAAGTTTCTTTGTTGTGTGAGTTTTTTTTCTTATGATTTGTTTAAAATAATACATACATACATACATACATACACACACACATATATATAATGTGCGTGCATGTCAAATAATTTTTTTTTTAGATTGTTTTCAAAATATTTAATATTTATGTTGAATAGAGTTTTATGTAATGTTAAGTAAAGTTAAATGTGGAAAGTAAATGTAGAAAGTCAAATGTAATGGTTATTTTCTTTTTAAGAAATATCATCGTTAAGTAGATTTTTCCCACTTTCAAATCAATATTAAGTACCAATAGAATTTTATTTATACTTTATTAAGTCCTTAATTAATTTATAAAATGAAGTCTTAGTCTAGGATTTCAAGTTCCATCAATGTCTCTAGCTTCCAAGGGTCCTTCTATATGATCATTTGAAAAGCATAGATAGTAATTAAGTAGCAATAGAATTTTATTTATATACTTTATGAAGTCCTTAATTAGTTTATAAAAGGAAATCTTAGTCTGGGATTTCAAGTTCCATCAATGTGTTTAGCTTCCAATGGTCCTTACATATGATCATTTTACATCAATAGATAGTTACTTTTACATTCTTATGTTATTAATAATTACAAATTATTATATGAAAAAACTAGAAATATGACCTATTGCAATTTTGACTTGTTGCAGAAAATTTTTGTGTTGACCTTTTTACGTAAAAGCAAGAAGCCCCCCCCACTTAAAACGTCATTTCCCTAGCGCCTAATACCGTTTCATCGGATCACCATTCTCCACTATGATGTTTGTTTTGATAGGTAGGTAGGGAAGTCCATTTGTGAAAGGGTTTCAATTTTGCATTTTTATGGAGTTTAATTTATTAAGCGTATAGAAAACATGAGCTCTATATGGCTATACTTATATTTACATGATATAGAATTGGTAGATTGGCAAGGTGTGGTGTGAAACATCTACAATTCTCATCTTTTCTAAACATTGCACTGACTATTGGACTATCAGTCTTTTACATTAAATGTTACATTTATCTCTTGAGTGGGTTTCTTTTTACTCATTTTCCTTCCCCATTACCATTTATTTGGGTCTTCCACTATCCAACACTACAAATTGATCAGTCTTCCCTGCAATCCTGGTGGAATCATTATTAGCATTACACTTTTATTTTATTTAGAATCTCGTTTGATTATATTAAGATGCGTTAGGGCTAATGTTTGTTGCAACTTGATAATATAATATAAAGGGGGTTTTAAAAACCGGTTGATAAAAATGGATACCTACAATATCTAATGAAACTAGGGGTTTTCTTAATTGGAAAGGTATATTGTGAGGGGGGTTCAACAATACAATTTTAGGAGGCATTTTCCAATATTTAGTGAAGTTAGGGATATTCTTTAATATCCTTTGAACAATCATGCTATGTAACAAGTTCACTGAGTGAACCCTCTGTGGCTAGCCCAAACCTTCCCATAGCTTTTCAGCTAGAAATATGACCCTAAGGGAATTATATATGAGAAGAGAAGGTTCGTAAGATTGTCAAAATATAAGCATGAGCCACACCATGAACTTGACATAATTTGCATCTTGGAAAGTTGGGATGAGATAAATAAAATCTTGTTTTCGGACTCCCAGACAATATCCCATATAATCCCAACTCCTGATAAGACGAATCCATTGGGTAAGAAGTCATTGATTGAAATAAATTTTGATACTAAAATGGTAGAATATGGAATTTTTGGGTCCTGGACTAAATATTCCAAGTCTAAGAAACAATTTGGAATGGTGATACATCAAAGGGAAACTCCAACATCCCTGGCTCTAGGTATACATGACAATTTTACATTAGCCACATGGCCCGAGGATCAAGGGTCATCTTCACAACAAGAGACATTGGCAACTACTTAAACTTCCCTAGTTAAGGTTGGGCCATTTGGTGTTTATGCTCAAATCAAAGAATACATTGGGGATTCGTAGAAGGCTCTCTTTCCAACAGAGGATATTACCACTCGACAATATGCAAGGTTGTTACCAGCTCTGGATTTGAGGCAGGGAATGCTCAAAATGGTTATTTTAGGGCCAACTGTTCCTAGAGGGAAGAAGATATCACCCAATTATAAAAATACTAAGGTCACTCTCAATTTGGATGATTTCCATCCCAATGAAAAAATAGAATTAAATAGAGAAATTGGAGAAGGAGTATATCAAGATGTTCTAAAATATACCATGAGCACTAATAAATTGTAGGTTTCAACCAATAGGCTGGAACATCTGGTTAAGAATGAAAGGTCATCTACCAAAGAAAAATAATTGAAGATTGGGGTGCTAGAGAAAAAATAGAAAATATGGTAAAAGACCCTACTAATTCATCCCCTGTACAAGATTTGTTAAAAGAGAGAGATAAAGAGATTATAGACTTGAATAAAAGGTTGAATTTTCCTATGAGTGAGCATGTACAAATGGCCAAACTAATAGTAGTCCAAGAAGAATAGGACATGCTGACAACTGAGAAGTAGGTGCATAAGGAAAGAATTGAAGTACTCACAAATCAAGTTGATGAATTGAAGCAACAAAATCAATAATTGTTGTTAGAAAAAGCTACCACTTTATAGGTTGCATCTTTAGCAAACCCCATAGACCAGCTTGCCAAAACCATGGCATACCTAAGCATTAAATATGCTCAAATAAATAATCTCAAGAATGATGTTAGATAGAAAGGGGATTAAGTACGGGTTCTCAAAGATACACTAGAGAAGGACATTGAGTAGTTGGACAAAATGATAAGTGGGAAAACTTTGTTAAGTGCATCCAAGCATATGATCTGGGATCATATATTAGTTCAAATGACCAAGAAATGGAAACACTTTGCTATTTCCTAGGAGGAATAGGATTTGGCTGTGACACCCTTTCATGATGCATGGAGCATACTCGACCATCTTGATAAGAACCCAGAGACTGCAAAAGATTATATAGATCTCTTGAATGAAAAATCTCATGAACAGCTCCAAGTATTCACTATAAGAGATCAAACCAAAGTCGTTATTGAAGCAAACAAAGTGATAAACAAGAAAATATTGGCTGAAAACATGAATGAGTTGGAAACTCAGTTATCTTGGTATGTCAACTCTTTCAAATCTATGTTCACCAATCTTATCAAGCAAGGTCTTCCCCTCCATGGGATGGTAATGGAGACTTATATCCAAAAGAATATTATAATTTTTTTTTGGAATCTACCTGCAATTCCAATTTTATGTTTGTAGTTATTGAATCATAAATGGATGGTTGAATTGTTTTTAGAATCTACATGAATATTTCAAGCTACTTGCAGTATTGTGGACTATTTTCCAAGCTCTTTTCAAGCCTACTTTTGAACATTTCACTGATTTGGACGCAACCTTGAGAGAAATGAATATTTTTTAGTACCCTATGGAAAGGACTAGAAAAACATTACAAATTTCCTTACCCTTAGATAGTAAGAATATGCAATTTTTGTTGCAGCCACTTCAACCACCTCTTGACCAGGCTCAACATCCACATCATCGAGGAGGACCACAAAAAACTTATCCTTCTAGTGAACATCAGTTCAACTAACAAGTTGTTTTGTAAAGTAGTTTTTCCAGTCTATACTATAACATAAATATGTTATCTAACAGAAATGTTTTTGTAACAAATTGTAAATATTAATGCTATAAATATAGTCAAAGACCTATGCTATAGGCTCGACAATTTTTTTGGCTAATTGTAACTTCTCAGAGAGTCTGTTTGATCTAGTTTGTTTACAAGAACTATCTGTTATTTTGTAATTGGAGTAGTAAGGATTTAGAACTTTGATGATTACATTGGGGATTCGTAGAAGGCTCTCTTTCCAACAGAGGATATTACCACTCGACAATATGCAAGGTTGTTACCAGCTCTGGATTTGAGGCAGGGAATGCTCAAAATGGTTATTTTAGGGCCAACTGTTCCTAGAGGGAAGAAGATATCACCCAATTATAAAAATACTAAGGTCACTCTCAATTTGGATGATTTCCATCCCAATGAAAAAATAGAATTAAATAGAGAAATTGGAGAAGGAGTATATCAAGATGTTCTAAAATATACCATGAGCACTAATAAATTGTAGGTTTCAACCAATAGGCTGGAACATCTGGTTAAGAATGAAAGGTCATCTACCAAAGAAAAATAATTGAAGATTGGGGTGCTAGAGAAAAAATAGAAAATATGGTAAAAGACCCTACTAATTCATCCCCTGTACAAGATTTGTTAAAAGAGAGAGATAAAGAGATTATAGACTTGAATAAAAGGTTGAATTTTCCTATGAGTGAGCATGTACACATGGCCAAACTAATAGTAGTCCAAGAAGAATAGGACATGCTGACAACTGAGAAGTAGGTGCATAAGGAAAGAATTGAAGTACTCACAAATCAAGTTGATGAATTGAAGCAACAAAATCAATAATTGTTGTTAGAAAAAGCTACCACTTTATAGGTTGCATCTTTAGCAAACCCCATAGACCAGCTTGCCAAAACCATGGCATACCTAAGCATTAAATATGCTCAAATAAATAATCTCAAGAATGATGTTAGATAGAAAGGGGATTAAGTACGGGTTCTCAAAGATACACTAGAGAAGGACATTGAGTAGTTGGACAAAATGATAAGTGGGAAAACTTTGTTAAGTGCATCCAAGCATATGATCTGGGATCATATATTAGTTCAAATGACCAAGAAATGGAAACACTTTGCTATTTCCTAGGAGGAATAGGATTTGGCTGTGACACCCTTTCATGATGCATGGAGCATACTCGACCATCTTGATAAGAACCCAGAGACTGCAAAAGATTATATAGATCTCTTGAATGAAAAATCTCATGAACAGCTCCAAGTATTCACTATAAGAGATCAAACCAAAGTCGTTATTGAAGCAAACAAAGTGATAAACAAGAAAATATTGGCTGAAAACATGAATGAGTTGGAAACTCAATTATCTTGGTATGTCAACTCTTTCAAATCTATGTTCACCAATCTTATCAAGCAAGGTCTTCCCCTCCATGGGATGGTAATGGAGACTTATATCCAAAAGAATATTATAATTTTTTTTTGGAATCTACCTGCAATTCCAATTTTATGTTTGTAGTTATTGAATCATAAATGGATGGTTGAATTGTTTTTAGAATCTACATGAATATTTCAAGCTACTTGCAGTATTGTGGACTATTTTCCAAGCTCTTTTCAAGCCTACTTTTGAACATTTCACTGATTTGGACGCAACCTTGAGAGAAATGAATATTTTTTAGTACCCTATGGAAAGGACTAGAAAAACATTACAAATTTCCTTACCCTTAGATAGTAAGAATATGCAATTTTTGTTGCAGCCACTTCAACCACCTCTTGACCAGGCTCAACATCCACATCATCGAGGAGGACCACAAAAAACTTATCCTTCTAGTGAACATCAGTTCAACTAACAAGTTGTTTTGTAAAGTAGTTTTTCCAGTCTATACTATAACATAAATATGTTATCTAACAGAAATTTTTTTGTAACAAATTGTAAATATTAATGCTATAAATATAGTCAAAGACCTATGCTATAGGCTCGACAATTTTTTTGGCTAATTGTAACTTCTCAGAGAGTCTGTTTGATCTAGTTTGTTTACAAGAACTATCTGTTATTTTGTAATTGGAGTAGTAAGGATTTAGAACTTTGATGATTACAAACTATGTTAGCTTCTTTTGTGTCTACATATCTTCCATCTTCATATAATTTCCTTATTAAGTATATAATACAAACCCACGAGGAAGCCTTTCATTCTCCATTTGGGTCAAATGCCATTCTAAATGTTTCCCTTTCTTGTTAATACATTATGATATTTTCATGATGCATTATTTGAAATTAAAGTTGGTGTCCCTATGAGTATTTGTTCACTCTGTAATTACATTTCTAGTTAAACCACTGAATTCAGTTACTTAGTATGTTTTCTATTAGATTAAGATTCACTTATATAAGTACCTTTTCTCATTCCATTCATTCATTTCATTCATATGTTATTGTATGTAACTTCAAAATTATGCCCACCATTTCCTTTCCAATTATATATATAAGTCAGGTTGATTTTTAATTCAAGAAATTTCTGAATATTCTTGAATATTATATTTTTGCTCATTGAGCAGACCACTCCACATAAAAATACAAATTTGCTGATGCCCTATAATAGTTCCAAAATAGCCTTGCAACATCTTAGGGACTAACATATTTTCTAGAATTGTTGATGGAGAATGAAGGGATGAAGCTTATTTTTCCTTGGCGACAATGACTATCATACACTCTGATTTCTTGAGGTGAAGAAGAATCAAATTGTTAGCAAGGAAATTCACCTAGAAACTCCACAAAGGAAAACTTGGCATCTGGACGAAGGCACACTCAACCTAATCCAAACCACAAATAATTTCTAGCCCTACAAGATCTTGTTACTTGGAGGAACCAACATGGAAGGTACCAATCATACGCACCAAGTAATCCTTCTAAAATATTCTCTCCCCCTCTTTTTGGTCCTTGATTTTCTGAATATGGATTTATTTTTGAAACTCTTATATATAATTCTCCCCTTAAAACTTTGGGCACACCTTTAAATATTCCTAACCCTCCCATCATTATTGTTGAAAGTGGGGAAACCTCGTCCCATCCTAACCCTCATAATTCTTGAACTCCCATTATCCCATAGGCTAAGAAGTTAATCATTTAACACCTAATGGTTGGATGAGGAGGAGGAGGAGGAGCCAATCCACCGCCACTACCCCCACCACAAATTCATCATTGGGTTGCAAGTCATCATGGGCCCTCGATATTTCCCATACTTCTCAATGATATGCTCGATCATTATCTAAAGTTTCTATCGAAGTATGATGGTAGTAAAGGGACCTTCGTAGAAGATCATATGGAACGTTTTTAATATTTTACTAGTAATATCTATATTGAAAATGCTAATGTGTATATGAGGGTATTTCCCAATCACTAGAAAGAGGTGTGCGTAAATGGTTTAGGGAACTAAATCCTACCTCAATCGGGACCATGGAGAAGTTAGAGAACATTTTCATGAAGAAGTGGGGAGAAAAATAGGATAACTTGTATTATTTAACTGAGTTTTATGCCATTAGGAAAAATAGTTTAGAATTAATGGTTTTTTTCATGGCAATATTTAACAAATTGTTTAACTGGATACTTGAAGATATATGGACTACTAAAGCAGCTGCAAGGGCCACTTATGTAGTTAATTTACCATCGGACTTCGCCATCATGTTGAGGGAAAGTAGATCTGTCTCTCTCCTCATTATGCAAGATGATGCGATTGATGTAGAATGTAATATGAGGGCTGGTGGAAAAATCAAGCCCATTAATGATCTAGACCAGAAAGACAAAGGGAAATCCAAAGAGGAGGATGGTTCTTCTTGAGGAAGAAAATACTCTCAAGAAGCCAATATTGAGGAGATTACTTGTATCATAATGATCCTATCCATCAAAGTGACTAGAATGGAATTAGAAATCAGTAGTTCGAATCGACCTCCTCTAGCTCGTAATACTGCTCAATTCAAAAGACCCTATAACCCATAAATGATGTATAGGAGAAGAGAAATGAAGAGAAACCTCTTTGAACTTCATTCAGGGAAAATAATAATAATCCCCTTGAACCAAATGATGAAGAAGAATATGAAGACACTAAAGAGGATGTAAATTGGATTCAAGATTAATCCAATACTATCCAAATCACTCATGATGATTATGAGAATTCGTTACTCTGCAATCAAGTTTATGGATATCAAGAATGTGACAAAATATTTTATTAGTCCTCTGCTCAGTACTAGTTTTTTGCAGATATCCTACATGCTCAAATCCAAAGGAAGTATGACCTCAAGCATAGACCTCCTCCAACCACTCAACTTGATAATCCTCCACCCAAAAAGTCTCCTACAAAAAAAACCATTGATAAAAATCCACATGGATCTCCTTCAGTCAAATCCAATAATCAAAGGAAAAAATCAAAGATGAGAAAAATACTTCAATTCCCAAGAAATTTGATAAACCCTTTCCAAGTAAATCCAATTAATATCCTAAATATTTTCATAAGAATCTTATAATTTTAATTTGGATCATGAGTTCAGTAAAATCAAAATTCATGTCCCTTTGATCGAGTTGGCTAAAAATCTTGTATATCATAAAAAAATGGAAAAACTATTCCATAGAACTGAGTTGTTAGACCAACAATATACCATTAATTTAACTGATTAATCCCTTGTTGTCCAATGTGGTCTCCATGTGAATTAAACATAAGAACCTACAACTCCTTTTTATGTCATCCTTAGTATTCATGATAAGCTATTACATAACTGTATGTTGGACTCTGGGGCTTCACATCACTCAATGCCAAAGATCATCATGGATCATTTTGGTTTAGAGATAACTAGACCGTATCATGTCCTTTACAATTTTGATTCCAGGAAGGTGAAATGTGTGCGAACGATAAAGGACATGGTGGTTACCCTTGTACACTACCAACGAAGATCATCATGATGGATGTGGTGGAAGCCAATGTACCCACAAAGTATGAGATGTTACTATCCAAGAGTTGGGATAAAAATCTAAGACGCACCATGAAAATGGACATGAAGTATGATATAGTTCCTATTTTTGCAGGAGAGACTAGAAGACTATATCAAGAAGCTAATTTCGCCTACGTTATAATTAATCAAAATAGTTGAAAGAACTACCCTTTGTATGTTGCAGATGAAGACATGGGCTGCTTCATCCTCTCTAGAAATGAAGCCTTTGAAGAAGAATACTTTGAGTCATAGATAGCTAACATTGTTGAATACTAGACCAATCAGGTTTGGAAATTGTATTTTGATGGGGCCTCAACAAAGGATGAATTAGGAGTTGGTGCACTTCTGATTCCTCCTTCTACTAAAAAGATTACTCTGTCTTATAAAATGGAGTTTGAGACTACCCACAATGTTATTGAGTATGAGACTCTCATTTTGGGTGTGTAATCTACTAAAAATATTAAACTTACTAAATTGGTTGTCTTTGAGGACTCATAAGTATTGTTCATAAATAAGATGAAAGGTTTTTATCAAACTAATCACCCAAGAATGAGGGAATCCAGAAATTTGATTTAGGATATTATAGAAAACAAAATTGACTCATTCAACATAACCTTTGTCCCCACAGGCCTCAATCATCAAGCTAATTCCTTAGCTTTAGAATTAAGCACTTTTAGGCCACCTAAAAAGCCTAAGCTCAAATATGAATTTTGAGATGTGGTATATTCCCTTGATCACTGATAATGTGAAACACTGGAAATTTTTCGAGGACGATATGCATATTAAGCAAATTTTGGAGCTAGTTGGTGAGTTTTCGGTCACTAATATAGATCCATGTGATGAAGACGAAGCTGATAGTTCAACTAATACCAATGATACATTTGCTCCAAAAGTGGTACATCAAATTTCTAGTCATAAGATACTTCAGCTAAAGAACAATTGTATACCAAAATGTCTATTGCCCTTGGAGCATTTATTTGATAAAAACGATGTGCCCATTAAACCAGGTATTCATGCAATGGCAGAAGTTGTAGAAGAATTCAACCTTGACACCCAGGAGGACCCACAGTACATTAAAATTTCAAAGTCCCTGACAGCTAAACAAACAATACATATGTATCCCTTTTTAAAGAGTATTTGGATGTTTTTGCCTAAAAGTATCAAGATTTGAAAAACCAAAAGATTCTCTGAAATTGTGAAAAGGAAATACCAAAGAAGGCGAGTTGCTAGAATTGATAAGACTCCACTATCCAATGGAAAAAGGGGCTCTAGTCAATAGTTCTCAGCCTTTTACAAAGAAAAAGGTTGTCCCCATTGAAGTCAATGTTGGTACTAAGATCTTCTCTAGATAAAAATCAAGGGATCTAGTGGAATTCAATCCAAATGCAAAGCTTATGCTCTCGTATAGCATGGGAGAAAGTCGTGATTGAGTTGCATCTCTTATTGAGGTGAGAATATTGTTATGATTAGCGTCTTGGTTGTTTCCTCAGTAATGATATTGATGACCCAACAATACAACCAAAAGTATTTCATGAGATCATTGCATCCTGAACAACCATCCAACATATGGGGGATTGACAGTGTAGAACTGATCAAGTGAATATCGACGACAAATACAGTCTCAATATCTTCAAGATGCACAAATGTTAATGTGAATTCAGGATCTGAAACTCTAAACTATTGATCCAGGTGTCAACACAAGAGCTATTTAGGGTCTCAAAAGTGGTCTATATATACCACCTTCTCTCGACCCTAAAAACACCTTCAGAAGAGGACACCATTGTATTGCAACCTCACAAGTGCTAGGTTGAAAGAGAACTAGTTAGGCCCCTTTGGTAAAAATTAGCTCAACCAACATAGGTTCAAGAGATCTCAGGTCATATGATCGATGGTCGAAAAGGATTCAGGGTTTAAAGTTGCAGGAGGATTAATCCAAACCTCGACAAATTCTCAAATTGAAACCATTGATCCATGTGTCACTGTGAGAGATCATCAGGGACCCAAAAACAATCTTTATTTACCATCTTTCCTTGAACCTAAAACCACTTTCTCACTCCTTACCTCATGAAAGTGGATTGATTGTGCATGGATGCAATGGTTCTGACCATCTCCATTCTTTCCACAACATATTCGGCCAATAAATGACCCTTTTTCTCTATCTATTGACCAATTTGTAAGTGATGCATTCCCCCCATATTGAATGTGCCAAAATTCAAATTCCCTCTCTATAAAGGCTCCATTTCAAATATTCCAATAACTGTTTCGCAATCCTTATCCATACCTCAATCATCCAATCCCTTGCCTGTGTAGTGATCCACCCCTACAAATTTTTTCAACCACTTAAAAAGCTTGGAATTATCACCATGGCTTCACTCCCGAATCAATATCTTCTCTTTCTACTAGTAACTCGTCTAGATGAGAGGATAACTTGACGAATAGTCATTTTCACATCTATGACTCAGTCTTAGCCATAGCCAATCTTCACCAGATATTAAGAGAAGTAGAATACCATGCCAAATCTAGAAATGACTATCTGAATGAGATCTAGTCTGGCTAGGGTCATACTACCTAGAGCTCGTTTGTTCCCTAAACTAGTATAGTGGTGCATATAATTATACACTCCAAAGAAGAGGGCCATCATTTCTAGGCTCAGCTCATTGATCTATCCGATCAATTACTAATTTATCTAGGAGATTGTTACACCATATTTCGCCACCTTGTGAGCATTAGCACTCATTGGCCTCCATTATCCATTTATGGACTCATAACCACTTTTTTGTCCTCCTGGAACCTTTGTTTCCCTATTTTTACTCCTATACATGAGCTACTTCAATGCAACTCGCGCATATGCAGGCTGCACCATTATAGCCCGGGTACATCGAGTTAATTGGTAAAAATGAGTAAAATCTCACTTTGTCACTCCAAAACGCCCACCATTGTGACCTTTGGCCCTCCATGTATCTCGAAATGACTCGATCCGATATTTCACTTTCCTTTGGAAGGTTATATATTGAGCCATTATGCATGGTAGGAGGCAGGAAGAAAGAGAAGAGCATTGAAACTCTATTGGAATTTTGCCATTGCTTGATCCATCATCCATTGATCCTAGTTGTTGTGAACCTTTTATGTTCACCTACCAAAAAATTCCATATATTGTGAGGGATTTTCTCCTTTACTCGTGAGTTTTCCATTGTATGGGGGATTGAAGTGGTGGAGGCACAAGTGGAGGGACCTATTTCTTGGTTCATATGAGTTTTTGATAGGAGGTTGTATCTTGTACTTCTTGTTCATATTAATAGAAATAATCGTTTTCTCGTCCAATTGGTATTGTGAATGATTGTTTATTATCATTGGGTACATTTAATTTTATATATCATGGACTATGCTATTGTTTATGCTAACATCTTTCATATATCATATGCACTTTCTTGTGTTTATTGTTGAGACTAAGCTGTAGGTTCAAGTGTGTTGATTCGAAAGCTCAATGGGGATCTTCATCGAACGTCCGGATTGAGGTTGGTATTTTATTCCACTTCTTAGCATTTACATGTATATAGCATGCATTGGGAATTGAGTTGATTTCTGGTAGTCATCTGTTTGTTGTGGTCTACCCCAAGCCATAGGAAGTTTTTCTTCGTAACAGAGATGATGTAGATCGAAGAAGACCTAACTCATCTAAATTTTGATGAGGAATCCTTGAATGTCAAAATCAGAGAATTATCCATCGAAAGCATGGATGTCTTCTTCAGATCGCTCTTACCTCTCGGGGCTAAGCCACCTTATGCACCATCTCCCTACAATCTAGAAATATTCTCATAACCAACTCAGGTGACTATCTCCATGGAATGCTAGGTTCTATGTCATAATTAAGACTTTATAGTTAATGAAATAGTCTTGATCTTGTTGTTAATGATCAATCTGTTATGTCTAGAGTGGTCTATTAAGTTATATTTCATTTCCTTTATGGTAGATATGATGCATGATCACTTAAAGAACTTTGTTTCTATGAAATCATTTAGGTACTAGACTTATCTACTATACATGATTTTATATAACAATATCTTGGCACAGAGTTAGACCGCATGAAGTGTGGAAGTCGACAGCAGCAAAGAAGGACCATCCATGAAAGAAACGACCATTCACAAAGAACAAGTTCCATGGAGGCCGATGTACTGGTGTCGGATGAGGAGGAGCTGTTGGACGAGGTAGGGGACCAATCATATGTTACAATTGTGGTTAGCAGGGGAATTATAAGAGAGATTTCTTGAATCCAACCCCATAGTGAACTTACTACAGTGTTGTGGACCATGGTGTCGAAGACTGTCCTCAGCTCATCGTAAAGTGGAAAACTAAGACCCTACGCCCACCTCCACCAAATCAGAATTAGAACCAGAATCCGCCACCAACGGTACACAAGATATCAGTAGAGGTCAGAAGTCATATGTGACTATCTGAATAGTGACCCAAGGAGGATCTATGATAGGAGCCGACAGGTCATAGGATAACATCTGACCAACAGCAAGAAAAAAAGTCACATTCGATGTAGAAGTAGAAAGGGATATTTTATTGAAAGCACAAGAGGCAATGAGGCAATTTAGGTAGCCACCTCTTTACCATAAATAAGTTACTTATGACATGTTGCTGACATTCGACATGATGAATTCGCAAAAAAAGGATAACACCTTAAGAGCCTTCGTAGAGAGTTTCCTGGAGCTGGAAAAAGATTACGACGCATTGGAAGAAATATCTAGCCTACCGCATCGACGAGAGGGTGCACGATAGAAGCGAATGATCCATCGAATACATAAGAGAAAGACAAGAAGAGAAATACAGATGTCTGCGCAAGTCAGAGCATTCGATGTCGACTCCATTATCTTGGACTTGGTGTCAGATGTAAACATCCTGATGAAACAGACCTGGGAAATGATGGGGAAACCATAGTTGGCTTGGTCCCCAGTACAACTATGACTAGAAAACAAAAGTAAGGTCACCTCGATCGGTCGACTATGCCAATTCCCCGTTCAGATCGAAGGACTCAAAACATATGCAAATTTTGAATTGATAGAGATTGTCGACAACACAAGCCCCTATCTAGTGCTTCTAGGGATAGACTGGGGGATGGAAAATCAGGGTATCATAAATTTCAAGAAACAAACCATCTCATTTAAAACCACAGGATGAGGCTAGTCGCACCTCTTGACCCCACAGAAGGGAAGAGATATGTTAAGCCGACAAGGGATGAATTCACTAACGGATGGGATAGTCTCTATAACATATCAGAAGATTGTATCAACCCTACTGCAGATGGAGAGTTAGGGTGGCACAGTAGCAGTTCAACGTCGTCAGATTCGAATAAAGCACTTGAAAATTGGTAGAATCAGCTGCATGGAGTATCCATTAGGGGGCATGCATGGATCACTCAGTCATTGCAATGGATAGCTACAGAAGAATGAAAGCTAGCAATGTATGAGGGATTTCCCAACTTGGCTGCATTTATCACTGAATTTGAAGAAAAAGTGGTAGAACCACAATGACTATTGGCCTTGAAGGAAGCCGTTAAGGCTACACCAGCGCGATGGTGGGCTGTGCACAAGTCCACTATAACTAACTAGCCACTATGTCGACACCTAATGACAGTTAGGTTCAGCGACACTGAAGGATACTGCGGAAGGATGTACGATGGAATACGAGATCCGAAGGAGCATTTGAATGAATGTGAAAGGAAATGGGGACCACGAGCGAAACATGAATGGGTCCACACATTTATTCACACATTGGATGAAGTACCGCAAAGTTGGTATATTGTAGTAGAACTGTGACATGGAACAACCTCATGGGAACAAATAACAATTGGCTTTATCCAAACAATCAGTTTCTCTAACGAAAACCCCATCATCCACAGTGCATTACAGGAGGTCCAGGAGAAAGTACTCGACGCAATTATGAAAGAGAAACCTATGGGACTTCAGTGGACTACGACACCCGAAATGCTGATGGAATGCTACAACATAATAGGAGAACCAGACGATGAGGATGATCCAAGGGATACTTATATCCTAGAGTTAGAAGGAAGTCGCAGCATCGAGGCACTAGATATGCCTTCCGACAAGTTTCAGCAGCCATTGCGAATCAAGAAAGTGAACATTGGGCCAGAATAAATCCCAAGTTCATGAGCATAGGATACTACTAGGATGACTCGACCATTGCGAATATGACTGACCTATTGCATGAGTTTCAAGACCTCTTTCTGAAAAAATTCTCGGAGATGAAAGCGATTTCGGGGGACCTAGGTGAGATGAAAATCCCACTGAAACCAGATGCGAAGCCAGTAAAGCAGCGGCCTTACAAGTTTAATCCACGGTATAAGGAGCATGTGAAGGATGAGATTGAGAGAATGCTAGAAGCAGGAATTATAGAACCGGTAGAGGAATCAGAGTGGATCATCCCAATGGTGATCCAAGATAAAAAATCCAGCAAAGTCAAAATGTGTGCTGATTTAAGAATGCAGCTGAGCCTAAGGTCCCAGGAGCCCAAAATACGTGAATGGGATCGACTCCAACAAAGGATTGGCGTCGCAGAATCAATTACGACATTGTAAAAAAAAATAAAAAAAAGGAAACAATTATGAAAAAAAGTGGACATGGCAAGATGGGTCACTTGTCAACGGTTAGAGGGAGGGAGTCAAGTCAGATCATGATTATTGTGGCTAAGAATCAATGGAAGAAGGTGGAAGCATATGATGACACACTTGAGGAGATAATTTTAAGAATACCTCGGAGATTTAGCAATTATGCGTCAAGTTCATGAGGAATGAGCATAAATACAGGTGAAGAGATCGGAAGATCAAGGCTTATGAGTAGTATGAATAAATCCAGTAATTCGACTGAGAGAGTCCGAGGAAGCTGTGGAAAAAGGAAGTGAGATAGTTGCAATGGTGAATTTCGTTTCCAGCGGAAGTACCCAAGGTGTGCTAAGGGAAAGAATGACAAGTGTTCAGGAGCAACCAACATATGTAGAGGCACCAGGTATAAGGAAAAACAAAGATGATGTGTTACCCAAGATGTCTAAGCAAGTTTCAAGTGTTAGAAGAAAAGTGGTCCCTCCAACTGCAGAAGTACCAAGAGAAAAGGCATGCCATCACTAGCCAAGGATGATCAAATGTGTGAAACAGATGTGCTAGACCGCTACGCCCATTCCACAAGTTGGTGCTATCGAGAAACTTATGTCCAGTCACAAGCCAGGGTCAAAGGTAACAGACGACCGCACAGGAATAGATGATGAAGGTTCCAAGAGACTGGAGGATGATTTCGAGAAGTACATGACAGTGACCAAGAGACTGGAGAATGAGTTTGAGAAGTACATGACATCGAGCCCCAGACGAAAAGAACAATCTCAAAAGTATAGGAAAACGAAGGATGAGAACAATTCCAATAGAGTATTTGACGGACAATCCACTCGAGCAGACGAGAGCCTGATCTCCCTAGCTCAAAGTGAGTCTAGAACAAATAGAAAAGACTACAAATGACTTTCCTAGATCTACTTAAGGATCAAGTGCTAGATGTATTACCTTTAACTTCACGATCCTTTCTCCTAGGTGTTGCTCCACATCTCGTGGTCATCAGATCTTAGTTGCAAAACCTGTTAAGACACACAGAACAACATAAACGAGTAAAGAGCATCTATACCATAAGAGATCTAAGTAAACAGTTAAGCAGCTAAACTACTCAATATCATCACACATAAAAAATATTGGTGGAAAGCATTTGTATTACTATAAAATCGGGAAATACATAGTAAAGAACAGACTACAACCAAGGCTTAACGTTGCAGTCCTTCTCCATTCAAGCCATTTTCCATATCCTTCCAAGGAAGTAGAGTCTCTCAATGGATGAGTTAGAAATCTCTCAATGATGATTTCACCAGCATGTAGACACCATAGACTTCCTCTCTTTGGAGAGGGGTAGAGCTTCACTTATATAGGACTAAGTGGATAGGATATGGATAGGGTAGGTTGAGATATGGTAGGAGAGAGATAGGGGATCCTTCCAAGAGGTTAGGAACCGAGTGCTAGCTCCCCCAATAGGTCAGCGATAAGGATACAAGTTAGCAGACTTCGAGAATGAGCTCAAAGAAGCTATTTTTTCCCATTAACTGACTCTGTTGCACCCTGTAGTGTAGCAAGGTGCGATGTCGCAGGTTGCATGAGTGGAGCCTACAACAACCTCTCAAAACCTAGCATAAATGCAATGAAGTCCTTTCCAAGTAAATGACTTAGCCAATGTAATTTTAGGCGTGTATACACTGAATATCATTATGGTAGGATTTTAGGTGTAATAGAATACCCCCGAAAGCATGAAGCTGTTGAAATATTGGATAGGTGAAATGCTTTGACAGAAAGAATGGAAAATGGACTTGTCGGATGAAGGACACTGCTGCAGTATAACTGACTCTGAACTGACAATCTCATATGATGTACAACATGTATGCCGACCAATACAATGCATATCCATGGTAGTAATGACCGACTGAACACAATCATGGCTACTAGACACAAGCGTAGATCCATGATGAGATGATAACACAGCCACAACCAATACAAATGTGGATCTGTGTAATATGACTCAAATACAAACTCCATCGCAACTTGGGAAAAACATGACTCCCCAGAGTCTTCAAGCTGAACCCGCAATGATACGAATATATCCATCTGATTACAAATGTCTTGACGTCGAACATAGAAACCACTTGATTACCGGTCATTGATGTATACCGTTAACAAGTGCGATGGAAATCATCGTTGATGTCAATGACCCCCAAGGTATCACAGTAAATATCACTTAGCGTGAATAAATGAGCTGAAGTCGAACGCAAGATGAAATCTTTCAATCAAGAGTCAATGATGTAAACTCATGTTGAAAGTGAGGTAGCCTGCCATTGAGGCATGTAGGGCCAAGGTACTTGGTTGGTTTCTAGATTCAATCCCTGGATGATGTGTTGAAGTCGAAAAGGATGAATCTGTCGAAGGAGGGCCATGATGAATCCCCCATCATCGACATGAAACACGACAAAGGATGTGTAGAGTGGATTTGATAGTACAGTAACATGTGTGATTGACTCAGAGTAAACCGATGGAAGGTGTGCAGACTGTAGATAATGAATAGTGAAAGTATTCTTGAACATGGGCATGGCATGAATTGGCAGTATTGACATGACGAGTATGACACTAACTCCTAATGCAACTGATGATGGAAGCTTTCTTTGAATGACGCAAAGGAGTAACAAGACTCAAGAAGTAAGCGGAACTTGAGGAAAAATAGATGATCCAAGTATTGTATGAAAATGCAAATGCGTGCCATGTTCAAGAATGACTAAGCACTACCACAGATAAAGGTGTAATACAAAAGATTTCCTTTTTCCCCATCATGAATGATGAGTGCCTCATGTGTTTTTTACGAGCTTGATGAGGGTAACCAGATGCTCGGTATAGCTCATCTCATAGATGAGTCCAATCCCAAATATTTTCCAAACCTGGGATAGGAGGGGTTCGTCCCATGGCGGGCCCTTCAATGTGAAAATTTAACGAGTCCATAGAAGGTAAACTCGGTCATCATTTCATGTTTAGAGAGTCTGAAAAGAACTAAAGAAGACTCCAACGATCCTTGTTTGTAAAGTTAGTGTCATCGCCCAAAAAAAGGGTAAAACAACATGGGAGAGGACTCTTCAAGTCATGATTGGCTGGAATATACCTTTTACATAAGTAGTGTCCCCTGGTCCGAAAAAGGGGTAAACTATCACCAGGAAGATGGCCATTCAAATCATTTACAAGCGTGAACGCGACAAGTTCACTTGGCAATATTTTTGTATTTCGAGAGCCTGAAAAGAGCTTAAAGATAGACTCTGGGGGGGTTCCTTTTCCATAGGAGTTTAACGAGCTCGAAAAAGTAATAAATCGTAACTCAGTAACGTATTCTCATAGTTTCAAGAGCATGAGAAAGAACAAAGAGTAATCTCATAATCATTAAATAATCACAATCTAATGAATGAAAAGATAAATGACAAAAAATTCACAAGGGGTGTTCATACCTGAGATGACCATTCCAATGTGAAAATGGCATGAAAAAGACACTTAACAACTCCTGCACACTCAAAAACTAGGTCAAATAGTCAACCGAACGTTTAAATATGATAACATTGATCCAAACTATATCAAATGGTATAAAGGCATCAAATATTTGAAAAAGGAATATTCCATTTTGTTTATAAATAGAAATAAAAACCAAATATAGTCACCATTGTTCTATTTGCCAAGTTTGGGAGGAGTAGTGCCATTTGGAGCCAAAACTTCACTCGTTGATTTCGGGAGCTACAAGCAGCCCATTCACCTGCCGTCTAGAGCATGTAACCCTAAAAGTCAGCCATCATAAATGTAGTGGTTTACATTTTTTAATTTTGTTCAGTTTTTTGGGTTTTGGATTGGTTTGGGAAGGG
Source organism: Larix kaempferi (assembly GCA_027924585.1). Lineage (NCBI taxonomy): Eukaryota > Viridiplantae > Streptophyta > Pinopsida > Pinales > Pinaceae > Larix > Larix kaempferi. The sequence goes on from BSBM01000673.1 coordinate 25,608,926, forward strand.
CCATTGCACCCTTGTCTCGTCGCAGTCTTCCCTTTCGGGAATTGCGACAAGATTGAGTCATCGCAAGGGTCGCATACTTGGATTGCGACGACATTGCACTGTTTGCAAAAATGAGGTGCGACGATGGAAACGTCCATCCCCAAACTCATGCCAATCTCAAGAAAGGAACATTTGGTGGTTGAAGCAAGTTCTAACAATGTTAAAACTCTCCTTTTGGCAGGTTCCAAGTAGCCAAAATGGTTTTGGAGTGGCATAAACGGGAGCATGAGTTAGATGATGAACAAGCTGCAAATGATCCACGATGTGTGGAAGCACTGAGGAACTATGGGCTCCTCAATTTCTTCGAGATTCAAGGGATGAGGTCCCAAATCCCACTACTGACCCAACAATACTTTGTGATCGGTGAGAACGTGCTTACTATAGATGTTGAGGACATCTACTTCTTGACTGGATTGTCTTGAAGAGGGGATAATTTGCTTCTGACTGGATCATGTGGGAGTGATTGGACTGTGGGTGACATGATCCTGCAGTATTGTATTCCCAGCACTGTTGCTTCTAGTGGGAAGATTCCCATAAAAAACGTGCATGGACATCCATTGCGCACCATACTCTTCACCATTACGAGGATGGAAAGGAGCCAAGCTCCTCACTTATCCACTAGGTCACAGATTTTATATGTGGAGGACTGTATGTCTCTGAAGATCTTTAACTGGTGCAAGGGACTCCTCGCAAACATGCGAGCTCATCTAACCAAGTGTTGGTGGGGAGAGCTCAAATAGTTTGGCTATGGTTTGATAGTTATCTCATTCTTATTGGAACGGGTTCCCCTCTTGCATCCTCAGGTACCACTAGAGGATAGGGATCCTAGGGATCCACACATGGCTAGATGGATAGGGGTGATGACCCGTCATGGTGGGGGTCCCATCATTGGATATGGTCCTGAGTTTTTCACTTGGTTGGAGGTCCAATTACTGATGGTGGAGGACTTCCCGTACAGTGGTATGGACTTTAGAGATGACCCGGACTGGCCACTGCCAGAAGGAGAATCATGGGGAGACCTTGGTACGAAAAAAAAACCCTTGTACTTTTTAAGTTTTGTGCATTTATGATTTTTTTTTGTTATAGTGTTGACAAGTTAACAACATATGTTTGCAAACGTGGGTCCCGTATGACCAGTGGGAGTCTCTCTTCTTGCGAGGAGAGAGAGACAAGAGGGAGCAGTCGTGGGTCCTGCCATACATGTTGCCATTGCAGAGATGGAATGGGTCTATGCCAACCTGAGCAGGTTGATGTTAGATGTTCCTGAGTCGATGGTAGATGAGGTGTCATGGCCCATGTAGGTATACATTGTTGGAGAAACTATGCACTTCAATGTGCTGCTTCGCAGGGTTGCGAGAGTAGTTGACTATTTCCACACTCAGCAGGCTAGAGCTATTAGACCACCTAGGGTTGTACGGGCCAGGTGCTAGGCCTTATGTTGTTACTATGTACATACTGAGAGCTTGGAGACCTCATATTTTGTACTACTGAAAGCTATGAGGCTTCATATTTTGTAGAGACTCACTGAAAGTCGTCGTGCTTCATATTTTTGTACCAGCACTACCCTTTTTGAGATATATATATATATATATAGACATTCCAACGATTTATACATTATGTGTTTCAAAATGGATGAATGGTGTGGTCTTGTTATGTGTTTGCTTATATAAAATGAGTTATTTACATGTTATGTCTACTTTTAACAATTCATGAATATATGCTTATGTTTGTGCAATATACCAATATAAGATGAATTTGGCCATAGAATCGACAACCGTGTTAACGTCTCGTGGAATGTGCAGGTATTGAATGGACTCGAGGGACCTTTCCAGAAGATTGACTCGTCAATAGAGACGGAGTAAGGTAGGATCACGGATGGCGCAAACTTGGTTAAGATGAGAGATCACTAGTTGAGAATCCAAGTGGATGACAACATGGTCCATACCCAAAGAAATGGCATCAGTTAGGGTTCCAATGACTGCTTGATATTCTACAACATTGTTGGTCACGAAACCTAGACATACCCCCCCTGAGCTGATGAGCTCGCTAGTAGGTGAATAGAGTACCTAGGCTGCCGAAGCAAGGTTGCGGGTATGTCGGCTGTCCCCGTCCGTGAATCCATAGCACATTGCCATTTGCACACGAAAACAGAAAATGGTATACGAAAAAAAAAGGACCTAAACACGAAAGAAATCAAAGCGTCACACCACACAGAAAACACACACACGCCATGTACAGTATATACAAAAGTAGTCATGCGTGAAAGACTCAAGCATAGTACCTCTTCAGGTAAATCCCATTACGGGGTTCACCCAAAGATATCCTGTCATAATCTTCAAGCTCATAAGCTCCCTTCTCTAAGATGTGTTTCACTATGTAAGGCCCATGCCACATGGACTCAAACTTTCCGGCCCCTAGCTTATCATGTTTCTGGTCATATGTGAGGACCAAATATCCCTCGCTATAGGCACGAGGTTCTACCGACTTCTCGTACTACGCTTTGATGTGTTTCTTATGAGCCTTGTTGGAAAGAGTGGCATCTCAGCGAGTCTCGTCGAGCTTAGCTAGGTAGAGGAAGTGTTCTTCCTCAGTAGTAGTGTTTGGAGAGAAGTTCGATGGTGAGCTTGAGAGACGGGATCTCGCACTCTATAAGAAGGACCACCTCCAATCCATACACTAGTTGGAAGTGAGTAAATCCAGTGGTGGTTTTAACAGAATTTCTGTAAGCCCAAAGTGCATAGAAGAACATATTATGCCAATTGGCCTTATGCTTATCTACCATTCATTGGACCATAGTTTTCAAGACCTTGTTAATGGCCTCGACCTATCCATTCGATTATGGGTAGTATGGTGTTGAGTTCATGACGAAAACCCAATCTTTTGCTCAACTCATCGACCATATGGTTCATGAAATGAGAACCATGGTCAGTAACTATCACTTGAGGAACTCTAAACCGCGCTATTACATGGTTAAACATGGAGAGTGCGGTGTTCTTACCATTGTTCGTGTATGTAGGCATTGCCTAGGCCCACTTTGTAAAGTAGTCCATAGCTACAATGATGTAACTATGCCCCTCAACCGAGGTAGGATTACAATGCATGAAATCGATGCCCCATTTAGCGAAGGGGCCAACGGCAATAACTCGGTGTAACAGAGTGGGATGTGTGCGCTTTTTCATATGAAAATGTTGGCATGGAGGACTTACGGACTCAATACAATCTTTGAATATAGTCAGCCAATAATATCCTGCACGCAAAATATTCTGGGCGGTAGCCATCCCAAAGAGGTGACCGCCACATGCCCCATTGTTACATTCATTCAGAACGTGTTCAGCCTCATCATGAGTCAGGAAATGTCAAAGGATAGAGTCGATACCACGACGGTACAAAGTATCACTAATGATCAGATAATACTTTGCATGGTGGCGTATGCGACGACAGTCATCACGAGACAATTCGAGGCTGAAATGTTGGGTTTGAATATACAATGTGATATCTCCATACCACGGGTCAGACATACTGATAAGAAACAATGACTCATCTGGAAAGGAGTCATTGGGCTCATAATCGACATTAGTATGGGGGAGGTCGCAGATAAGCTCAGTAAACACCAAAGACTTTTTCGACTTGGCCTTTTCGAAAAGAAGATCAAACTCCTGTAGTATCATGATCCAGTGTGAATACTTTCCCCCAAGAACTTGGCGTGTCAGAACATGTTACATGGAATTCGAATCGGCAATGATGGTGGTTGTGCGAAGCAAAATGTAAGGTCAGAACTTCTACATCGCTATGATCGCCACGAGGGCGAGCTTCTCAACATGTGAATAGCGAGTTGCAGTGTCAATGAGACCTTTACTAGCATAGTATATCACATGTACTTGGGCGTTCTGATCTTCCTGTACCAAAACCATGGTGATAGTGGTGTCGGAAGCAACGAGATATAGAATATAATCTCAATATTAATTCGGCAGTTGGATCATAGGGGCATGCGTGATGTCATGCTTGAAACTATCAAAAGATCGTTGAGCCTGGTCATCCCAAATGAATGGGACGTCCTTTTTCATCAATCTCATGTAACCTTGCGTCTTTGCGTGAAATTACAAATGAAGCACCGTAAGTATGTTTCTCTGCCTTGCAGACTCTGAAGTTCCGTAATGTTGGTTGGAGGCGGAAGAGTGACGATGACTTCCACCTTCGAGGGATCAATATGGATCCCATCTTTTGAGACGATAAAGACTAAGAGGCATCTCGACTCGAAACAAAAAATATTCTTGTGAGGATTCAGGCTGATGTTATACAACCTGCATTTGAGGAAAACGACCGTTAGATGATCAAATTTGAACTCCCATTGCTTCGAATGGGCAGGGAGGTCATCCAAGTAGGGTTCCAAAAAATCTTGCACATCGTGGAAGGCTTACAACATGGCCCGCTGGAATGTGGTGCCAACGTTTTTAAGGCCAAACGGAATTTTGCGATATGAAAACATTCCCCAAGGACATATGAAAGCAGTCTTGTGTTGGTCGGTGAGGTGGATCTCGATTTGGTTGTATCTGAAAAATCCATCCATGAATGAAAAAATGACACTTCCAGCACAATTGTCGATGATCTAGTCGATGAAGGCATTCGGGTAGTTGTCCTTGGGACAAGCCTTGTTGACATCCCGATAATCGATCCAGACATGGATGGTCCCCTACTTTTTGTTCACAGGAACGACGTTTGAGACCCATTCTGTCAAAGGGACAGGGTAAACGATGCCGGCCTTCAAGAGTTTCTCAATCTCTGCCTTGATTACCGCAGTCTTTCGAGGGTGTACATGTCGTAGCTTTTGGTGGATAGGTTTGATGTCAAGATATGTTTTAATCTCGTGTAAAACAATGGAAGGGTCTATCCCAGGCATCTCCTCATAAGTCCAAGCAAACACGTCTCAGAATCGCTTGAACAAGGCTGTGGCGGTGATGACTTCTTTAGGGGAACACTTCTAGCCTAACTTAATGTGTTCCATTGCACCAGGAGTAACCAAAATGTCTATCAAAGTGGTAGGCTCAACGTTGGAAAAGCTTCCTTAAGAATCCATTTGACACGCGAGTATCAAGGGGTGAGAGCCGGAATAGACATCCGGTGTAAAGATGGTGTGAATGTTATTCTCCACAGTATCCAACAAGGGAAGGAAAGATGAATGATGGTGGAGGTATTCCCATGGCAGATCATCTGCAGTCATGATTTTCATAATGGACTTGTTTGAATGAAAAGTCCATAGCAAAGGATCGGATGATTGGATGGCCTCGTAGATGAGTTCAGCGGGTGACAGAGGCATAGTGTCTCCAATCAGGTGTGTGGTGGCTTCATCAGGTAATAGCCATGAATCAATGGAGCTAGGGGCAGATGAAATCTGCGAGGAGATCATGTTCACCATGGCAACATGGTTTGGGGGATTAGAGGTAGGAAAAACACCCATAAGGGATGAATCCTTAAGGAGGCCAACCCCCACACTCTCATACTTCTATGAATATTGTCCAATCAAAGGAACGTTATCACCTGGGTGAGAAGTAGTGTCAGGTGTGCAGAAATCCAGTTGGTCGACTGTGACAATCTGGCCTTGACCGGGGGATTGCACTATGTAGGAGACAGATGAGGAAACCATAGTCATGGCATAAAACCACTTACGACCAAGTAGAATGTTATAATGGAACAGGGCATCGACTACTTCCACGTTAAGGGTTACGGTCTTTCCCCCCAGCTCGACTGGTAAATCTTGTAAGAGCCCATGGGGTTGAAATCCACGTCCGTCGAAGGTTTTCAGAGTGGTAGGAGAACGATTCAACTCGAGAGAATCAATGGCTCTCCAACATGAGATCGACATGACTGACGTAGAGGTACCTTCGTCTAGAATGGTACAATGGATTGTCTTCATAGCAATATTTGTAGCAACTTGAAATGCTAATTGATGGGAGAGCCTCGGTTTGAAGTATTCTAGCCGGAACATAATGGTATTCAACGAATCCGGGTCAACTGCATCAATGGCAGCGAGGAGAGTCTTGCGCTGATTTGGACAGTTTTGCAAGACCTCGAGCGTTGACATAGCACAAGGATCTTGTGCTAGGTCCTCTATAATGTTGTAGTTTTGAGCATCCCGAGCATTAGGATTGAAAACCGATTTTGTAATCGTGCTCTTGGGCTGACGCAACACCGACTAAAACGAGGTCTTCTCAATGGTGAGAGGAGTAGCTGGTATAGTGACATCAAGCATCGAAGTGGAAGCTTTTTCAGTATTACTTCCAACGGATTCCTTAGCTGGAACAGAGTCATACAAACGAGAATGGGTGTTCAAGTTGATAGTTTTGCTACGCATCATGAGAAAATGTGTAGTGGTGGATGTTTCTCCTGGGGAAGAAGAAGTGTGAGCGATCGACTGTTGATTTTGAGCAGGGAAGGGATTGTCGAGAACTGCGGGTGTGGGTTTTCCCTTAAGAAACTTTTGAACTTCGTCTCTATGGGGGCACTCTTTAGAAAAGTGATCGTCACCACACAGTAGGAAATGATACTTCAACTTCATTTTCTATTTGGTATCATCAGGGGTGCTCTTTTTTTCCTGCTGGGTGGAAGATTTATGAGGTTTCCCTTTTTTTTTTTCTTACCACCAGACTTTTGAGGTGAAATTGATGAAACAGAATTCACTTCTTCGGTGATAGTAGGAGTGGATGATTTAGTGGTGTTGTGACCAGCCCGTGTTGGTGATGGGAAAGAAGCTTGTGGGTTTGACGATCCAATAGTTCGGGAAGAGGGCTAGGTGGTAAGGGATCCAATAACGCCATCGGCTTGGGGTCCCTTAGGTTGTTTTGTTGTTAAATTTTGAGCATTAATTCACAATACTCTTGGATATTTACTGAGAGAATAACATATACAGTATATCAATGCATAACAATCACAATAGGCATGACAAGCATCACAAGAATCAAAAGCATGAGAGACAAGAGACATAGAGTTTCTGTGGGGAAAACCCTAAGGTGAAAAACTCCACAACTTCCTCAGAGATAGAGAGAGCAATGGCTCCACCAAAGTACAACCAAAATACACTTGAGATAGTCTCCTAGAGCAGATGATCCTCCTCCTCACTAGTGCGCCACTTTCTGAGTGAGATGATCCTCCTCCTGATCTCTATTTATACTAACCTGTTTGCCCAGTTACATTATGGGGCCAACTTGTCTATCTAGATACATCCACAATATAATATATATTTCAGGGCCGACCCCACACATGGTGGTCTAATAACCCATCGACAAGTACACACACTTGCGACACTTGTTAATCCACATGACGACACTTCGTTATAGAGGAATAACACATCTCTTATAAGGGTACAATAAATATATATGAAATACATACATGAAATACAATCCGAAGTTACATATACATCAACACTCCCTCTTAACAAGGAAGGTATTTCTCAACACAGATCTTCTAGACAAGTCTTCTTCTTGGGATCATCGTCATCGTCAATGCTGCTGCTATCTCAACCAATCTCTGACTCTACTCGTCACAGGAAGTTCTACAGAGCCAGTCCTTTTTCATACTGGATGTAGGCACACCACCTACAAGTCTTCGTCATCACTGGACATAAGGTGGAATCCGCAGGACTTATTATGTGTGTCACAAAACCTCAAAAGAGCATCCTAGGCTGTTACGAGCACACAGCCCTATCTATAGGATCTCCCAGGGCCATATTATATGTGACCTCACCACAAAACCTCACAAGAGAATCCCAGGCTGTTACGACCACACAACTCTACCTATAGGATCTCCCAGGGACAGATTATATGTGGTCACCACAAAACTTCGCAAGATCATCCCAGGATGTTATGAGCACACAACTCTACCTATAGGATCTCCCATGGACAGATTATATGTAGTCATGGCAAAACCTCGCAAGAGCATTCCAGGACTTATTACGGGAACACAGCCCAACCTACCGAATCTCCTAGGGACAGATTATATGCCATAGGACAAAACCTCGAAAGAGAATCTACCAGATATCCCAGGGCCAGATTATATTCCATAGGAAAAACCTCGAAAGACTATCTGTAGATCTCCCAGGGCCAAATTATATGTCCTCCCAGAAAAAAACCTTGAAAGAGCATTTGCCAGATATCCCAAGGCCAAATTATATGCCATAGGAAAAACCTCGAAAGACTATTTGCAAATCTCCCAGGGCCAAATTATATGCTCATCTACACAACCTGATCCACGGCCATAGAGTATAAACCTGATACTCACCATACATCATCCTGATGTACACATGATCATCCTGATCATCATCACTGCAACATCCTGCTGCATATCATCTGGAGAGACATCCTGAAGCTCGTCATCCATGATCATCCTGATCATACCATGCATCTACCTGATGCATACCAAGTATCTACCTGATACATATCATCATACATGATCCGCCTGATCATACAATGTATCCACCTGATACAAATACAAATACATGATCCACCTAATCATACATGATACATATCAACATACATGATCTACCTGATCATACAATGTATCCACCTGATACATATACAGATACATGGTCCAAGCATCCAACATGATGCATATACAAAATACATACAAATGATCCAACTGATCATATCTAGCATCCAACATGATGCGTACATACATATAAATGATCCAACTGATCATATCCAGCATCCAACATGATGCGTACATAAATATAAATGATCCAACTGATCATACAAAGCAGAAACTAGAACATCATCCTGATGCTCATCATCCAGTGCTTACATCCACAGCCATGTGAAGGATCCTCCTTCCAACATGCTTGGAATGGCTTTAGCAAATGTGTCCATCACTTCTTCCTCAAAGTGTCCTCGATCTGAAGAACACCAAGCCTCTCCCTGAAGTACTCGAACTTCACCTTGGCTAGTGGCTTTGTCAACACATCTGCAATCTGCTCATCCGTCGCAACATACAAGAGCTTCACAGCTCCTCTCTGCACCATATCCCTGATATAGTGATATTTGATCTCTATGTGTTTCGACCTGTCATGAAACACTGGGTTCTCAGACAACTTCACACAACTCTGGTTATCACAAAAGATACCAGTAGCATCCAATGGGAGATCAAATAACTCAGACAGTAGCTTCCGTAGCCATACTGCCTCACAACTAGCTGAACAAGCTGCAACATACTCTACCTCAACTGTACTCAGTGCTTCGCAGGACTACTTCCTGCTAAACCAAGAGATCACACCTGATCCCATACTAAAGCAGCACCCATATGTGCTCTTCCTATCTGTAGAACTGCCAGCCCAATCTGAATCAACATAATCCTGCAGGTTAAACTTTGATTCACCTCATACTTGAGCCCATAATCCACTGTACCCTTCAGGTAGCTCAGAACATGCTTTACAGCAACTAGGTGAACACTCCTCGGATCTGTCAAGAACTGACTCAATGTGATCACAGCAAAGCAAATATCTAGTCTCGCGTTCGTCAGGTACATCAAGGACCCAATCATCTGACGATACATGGAGATATCAACTGGCTCAGATGAAGCATCGCATAGAAGCTTTAGGGTAGATGCCTTAGGTGTGGCCATGGCCTTGCAATCCATCATCCTGAATCTCTTCAGGATATCTATTGTGTACTTCCCTTGACCAAGGAAGATCCCACCTGCACTCTACCACACCTCCATACCTAGGAAATAATGCATCATTCCCAAATCTTTCATATCGAACTTAGCAGCAAGCTTCCTCTTAGTATCTGCAATCAATCTATCATCTCCTGTTACAAATAAGTCATCCACATACAGGAGTAGAATCACAGGATTCCCTTCCTCAACATTGTAGTAAAGGTTGGAATCCGCTTTACTCTTGGTAAAGCCCAAACTAGATAGGAAACTGTCCATCCTACCATACCAAGTTCTGGGAGCTTGCTTCAATCCATACAAGGCTTTCTTCAATCTGCACACATATGACTCCCTGCCATATATTTCAAAACCGAGTGGCTGCTCCACATATACTTCCTCTTCAACTACACCATTCAAGAAAGCAGTCTTGACATCCATCTGGTGTATTTTCCATTTCATTGCTACAACCAGGGCAAGTACTGTTCTGATGGAAGTATACCTAGCTACAGGTGCAAAAGTTTCTTCAGAATCTACTCCCTCTTTCTGAGAGAAGCCACGAGCTACAAATCTTTCCTTGTATTTCTCTAAACTGCCATCTGCAGCATGTTTGATTTTGTAGATCCATTTAGAAGTCACAATAGACTTCTCTTTAGGTCTTGGGACAACATCCCAAACATCATTCTTCATTATTGATTGGTATTCCTCAACCATGGCATCCTTCCATTCTTTCTTTTCTGCTGCTTCTTCATAAATGGAAGGTTCTTTATTCATGATGTCACAGAGTAAACCAACATAGCTGGTATGTGATCTGGTTCTCTTCTTTGCTTTGTATTCTTCTTCTGGAATGCCAAATCTTTCTGCATCTTGAATGAGCTCTCTAGCCCATGTAGGTTTCCTCTTGTGAGAGTTATCCTCATGGGGTGGATCTACAGGTTCTTGTGGATCTTGAAACTAACGAACAACTTCTGGAATTGCTTCAGGCGTGGTAGTGTCTTGAAATCTAGTTTCCTTAGGTTCTTCATAAACTTCGATAGGTTCCTTCCTTGATTTGATGAATGTTGAGTTTTCATCAAATGTCACATCCATGCTGACATCAATCTTCTTGAACCCTGGAAAGTATATTCTGTAAGCCTTCGAGCTTTCACTGTAACCCACAAAATACCCTTCTTTCTTGAAGGATATAGTTTGGTCCTCTTTTCCTTTGGGACATGAGTGTATACTAGACAACCAAATATTTTGAGATGGCTGACTTCAGGTTTCTTACCAGAAAAAGACCTCTTCTGGTGTCTTGTTGTCCAATATCTTGTGGGGTGTTTGGTTCTGCACATATACAGCTGTTCTAGCTGCTTCTGCCCATAGATGCATAGGAAGATCCTAGTCATGTAGTATTTCCCTTGCTGCTTCCATGATTGTTCTATTCTTCCTTTCTACAACCCCATGTTGTTGAGGATTATAAGGAGTAGTCAACTCCCTCTTAATCCCTGAATCACTGCAAAGCTTCTTGAAGTCACCTAAGGTGAATTCTCCACCATTGTCAGATCTGAATGTTTTGATCTTCTTGTCAATTTGATTCTCCATCAAGGTTTTGAATTCCTTGAATTTATCAAACACCTCATCTTTGTTCTTCAAGAAGTATACCCAAGTCTTCCTGGAGAAGTCATCAATAAATGAGACATAGTAAACATACCCACTTAGAGAACTGGATGACATAGGACCACATACATCTGAGTGGATGATTTATAGGATATCTTTTGCCTTGCTTTCACTGCTTGGGAAAGCCTTCTTAATGTTCTTACCTTTTTCACATCCTTTGAAAACACCCTCATGTTTGGTCTTGATTTCAGGAAGACCCTCTACAGCCTTACTTGCAATTGGAAGTGCTCTGTAGTGCATATGAGCAAGTCTTCTATGCCAAAGTTCACTTGGCTCCATGGATTCATGAACCATGGCATGTTCAGGTTGACCCTTCAATTTATACAATCCTCCCTCTTGCTCTCTAATCACTACTGCATCATCGATTGTTTTACCCTTTGGCCACATTAGGACTTGGCCATCTACAAATGCAACCCTCATGCCTTTTGCATCCAATGCAGAGATGGAGAGAAGATTCTTCTTGAGCCCAGGTACATAAAGGACTTCTTTCATCTTCAAAGATTTTTCAGAATCTAGGTTATAGGAGGCTTCACCACTTCCTTTAATTGGGTATTGATAATCATCCCCAAGTTTCACCTTATGGGGTGATTCATGTTCAGATAGGTTTACAAAAGATTCCTTAAACCCAGTCATGTGTTTGGAAGCCCCACTGTCAATTAACGAATCATTACAACCATGGGAGATAGTACCTATGAGAGCAAAGATTAGAACATACTCTTCTTCACTTGATGAGTCATCATCACTATCATCACTTTCTACCCTAGCCTTCTCCTTTGGAGGTTCATCATCCTCTATAGTATGAGCATGGAACTTTCTTTTGCTGCTGTTCTTCTTCTTGTTGGAGTTGTTGTTATTATCCCTTTTGTTCTTGGGACAATTTGAGCCAAAGTGACCCTTCTCATTGCATGTGAAGCATCTTAGATCCTTCTTATTCTTTTGTTAGGATCTCTTGTAGAGAGATTGCTCCTTCTTGGGATTTCTTCTTTTGGTGTGAGCTGCAAGAGCTTGATCTTCACCTCCCATATTTTCCTCATGAGCTACAAGTCTAGCTTCTTCTTGAGAGCATTCCTCCCACAGTTTACTGAAAGAGATCAATTTATTTCTTGCACAGATTCCTTTAATAAAGGAGTCCCATGACCTAGGTAGGCCATTCAGAGTGTTCATAACAACTTCACCATTGTCCACTACTTCATCCACAGCTTCCAGCTCTTCCTTGATCTAAGAGACCTTGGAGAAGTAAGATTGAATGGTTTCTCCATTCAACATCTTGACCCCTTTCAATTGATTCTGTAGAGTCATCTTCCGAGTTATGTTCTTCCCTTCAAATAGCTTGGTCAAAGAGTCAAACATCTCCTTGGGTGTCTTTAGAGAAGACACATGGGGTATGAGATGGTCTTTGATAGAATCAACAATGATTCTCTTTTCCTTGACCAAGTTCTTCTTATGCAATACCTTGGATTCTTCATCCTCTGGGATAGGGATGTCTTCTTTTATATATGAGTCCAACTCATTTTCTTCTAGTATTAACCTAATCCTATACTTCCAAGCTCAGAAGTTATCAGCCCCTTCAAGCTTATCCTCAAGCTTGGTGTGGTGATACATCTTAAAGAGCACTTCAAATGGAAATAGAAAAGATTTAGGTCTTACCACTTGAAATGCTGAAAACTGGATTTGGTCCTGGATTAGGATTTGTCGGAAAAACCCTAAAAATTTAAAATGTGAATTTCAACTTTCTGAAAGGATAGAAAGATGCACCTTGATGAGCTGATCAGCCTGGTGCATTGAGAATTTGAGATCAGTAAAGTTTTACCCTTCAGATTTGACTTTTTGTCCTCCTGAGTTCACTAGGGAGAGCCCTGAATTAGCGTTTGAGTTTCCTAGAGATCTACCCAACCAAAAATCTCGATCAAAATCTCTAAACTTCGATTTTTGCAAGGATCTTCCAGCTATGTCTTCAGATTTCAGAAATTCCTATTTTTGTGGAAACCCTACTTTTTAGGGCCAAATCTGAAAAAGCTCAGAATTGAATTCTGATTGGACAGATAGATTCTCCTTGATGAGTAGAGTCAATCTACTATACTGCTTTTCCAAAATCTATGGAGAGAAACCCAATAAAAAAGAAACTCAAGTTTCCATCACTGCAAAATGTCTTCTTCTCAGGTTAGCTCTGATACCATGCTAAATTTTGAGCATTAATTCACAATACTCTTGGATCTTTACTGAGAGAATAACATATACAGTATATCAATGCATAGCAATCACATTAAGCATGAAAAGCATCACAAGAATCAAAAGCATGAGAGACAAGAGACATAGAGTTTCCGTGGGGAAAACCTTAAGGTGAAAAGCCCCACAACTTCCTCAGAGATAGAGAGAGCAATGGCTAAACTAAAGTACAACCAAAATACACTTGATATAGTCTCCTAGAGCAGATGATCCTCCTCCTCACTAGTGCGCCACTTTTTGAGTGAGAGAAGTGTGACTTTTCGAATGATGAAAATAGAGATCTCCCGATCTCTATTTATACTAACCTATTTGCCCAGTTACACTATGGGGCCGACTTGTCTATCTAGACACATCCACAATATAATATATATTTCAGGGCCAACCCCACACATGGTGGTCTAATAACCCATTGGCAAGTACACGCACTTGCGACACTTGTCAATCCACATGACGACACTTCCTTATAGAGGAATAACACATCTCTTACAAGGGTACAATAAATATATATAAAATACATAGATGAAATACATTCCGAAGTTATATATACATCAACATTCGTGGGATCGTAGGTGCTACAGGGGGCGTCAGGAAGAATTTCAAACAATGTGGCGGATTGGGCATAGACCAAGTCTAGCAAATGGGCACGAGCGATAGCTTGCTCTTCAGTGACAACACCTCCCATGGAAACATCTCGAGCTATGGTGGGAATGAGAGACTTCGTAAACCAGTCTGCTACGAGTTGATCTGGAATAGGGGCCTTAATGCGATGTCGTCTCATCTGCCACTTATGTATATGATCTGATATATAAGTAGTGGTATTTGGACGGAGCTAGGTTAAAAGCTCTGTACCAGTCTCATACTGTATAGGTGGTGAGCTCTCAGAATGGATGCCTAATGAAGGCAGCTACACTAGGAGCCTACTTTAATTATCAACCCAGGGGAGATACAATCTTCAGAGGTGCAGGAACTATATGTGCTCTTATGAGATCGTCTTTGTCGTGGTTGGGTGTTGGTATTAGTGTTTAAGGGTTTGCCTAAAATAGATCAAATAAGTTGAAAAAGGATTGCCTAATCTATGGATGAAAAATACCTATGCTAAGAAGTCCAAATACTGAAGACAATAAATCTATATTAAAATATTTAAATGCTGAAAATGGTAAATATGTTCCTAAGAATTGACTTGCTGAAAATAGGGAATTTCTACTATGAAAGTGAATGCTGAAAACATAGAAAATCTATTCTAAAATAATGAAGGATGGATCTTTAATCTAAGAAGCAATTACTGTAAGTCAAATGCATAAAACTAGAAGTCTTGTCTAACCTATTCAATTGCTAAAACCAAGTTCAGAATGCCATTATCTAATTCTATGAAATAATCAGAACTTTAAGGAGTGAATATCATTAATTAACCACAATATTGAAAGTGAGCAATCTCTATGAGCAACCATAATAATGAGAGAGTGAATAAGCTTTAAGATATGGATCATTGTTTCAAAATCAATGCGAGTACGTAAGGAAATAGATGCTTAAAATATACCTTGGAAGAATGATGCTACAGGACTGCTGAAATAGTATTACCAAACTACAAAATGCGTTATAAACTACTACGGAATCAGACTGTTCGCTTTACTACATAAATCAAATCGTACTATTTAACACCATTCAAATGCTTTCATATGCAATATAGAATTAAGTAAATGACAGTAAGATCTCCTTACTTAAGTGTTGGAGGTGCCCTCTCCAACCCGTACTCATGAGTGAAGGAAACCTATAGATGATGAATTGAAAGCAACATCAAATCTTTATTCAAAATAGTAGCTTCATAGTTTAACAAAATTCTGTAACTCAAAGTATCTCGATAGTATAAAAACGTAAAACATTAATGGTCCTCAAAAATGGCAACAAGATCCTCTCGCTAGCCGATAGGCCAGTATATATATCCCTCTAATGCTTAACCTAACTTAAATGTCGAATTACCGATTCTGTTTGAACAAGTGTTCTCTCTATAAATCAGGAAAAAGGCATTGAGCTTTGCATGAACTTCCAGTCCTCTGCTTGATCTGCATGTTTGTCCTTTAATGTACCTGGACCTACTCAATCATACTCAATTTTCACATAATTAGTTTATTGAAAACGCATTTAAACATACAAGAATGATCTTTAAAACAACTTCATTAAATAATCAAGGTAAATCATTTCTCCCACAAAACAAGTGTATTTCTTCACCCCTTCTTGTGCTTTTTCTGTGGGGAAAGGCTATCAGATACCTGTATCTTGGACTCATCAATAGGAAGCTGGAAATGAGTCAAAAAGTTCATAGCAAAAGAACCAAAACTAGAAAAATAATGGGGTGGTAGTTCAATGTACCACTTTGCAGTTGAACCAGTGAGAGTCCATTGAAACAACCTAAGATGGATCAAGTCGTCCATCAAAGAGTTGGATGAACACCATAAGTAGTATGTCATCACGTGGTTTTTGGGATCCTGACCCAACTTGCCATCGAATTTTGGGATATCTGATGGAAGTTTCACCGGAACAGGTGGCTAATTAGTTCTGTGGTAGATGGGGTCATTGGTCAAATGAGATAGGTCGGGTAGGTCCAAAGTAGCCAGAAAGGGCAGCTGTGGATTATACTGCACATACAGATAGTACGGATAAGGCATGTAAGGACCAATGGGACCTTATGTCGACTGACCATAAGGTGTTCCTGGAGGAAACTAACCATGGGGGTATGGGATGCCCAGACCAAATGTAGGTCCGTCGCCATAGTAAGCTGGTCCATAACCATAATAAGGTGGCCTATTTCTATAAGGTGGGGGACCGCCTCTACCGCCATGAGGGGGTGGGGCACCTCCAAATGGTGGGGGTCCGCCACCACCACCGGGGTAGGATGGGACACCACCACCTCCACTGGGAGGAGGTGGTGGTCCTCTACCACCACCGAAATAGGATGGGCCTCTGACACATCTGCCGGGAGGTGGTGGTGGGCCACTGTTTCCGTTGGACGGGTAAGAGCCTCATCCACTACCTCCACCATAGTAGGGTGGTGGTCCACCACAACCGCCACTATGATGGGAAGGTCCTCCACCTCCACTACTGGGAGGGGGTGGTGTTCTTCCGCCGTCGACAAGATAAGATGGTCCTCCCCCTCCATTGCCGCTAGGGGGGGTGGTCTTCCATCGCCTCCACCAGAAGGGGGTGGGCCGTGATGACTGAAGTGAGGTGGTCCTTTGCAAGAAGGTAGGGGTCTGCCTCCTCCAGAGTGATGTGGGGGCCCGCTGCCTCCAATGGGAGGTGGGGGTGGACCAAACGAGGGTGGAGGGACTATAAGTGGGGGTCCATGTTGTAAAACATTTTGTTGTCCCCATAGAGTGTAAGGATTACCAAGGTAGGGTACCCCATAGAGTGAGTTTCTGGGATTAAGATGACCCGGCATAGGGTTAAGATGACCTAGATACGCTTGGCTCGATGGAGGTTGAATTACGTTGGACGGTCCCCCAAGATGGGATAGTCCCATGGTGGAAGGTCTAGGATGTAGGAAATTTCCAACGGCAGGTCCGATGGGAACTCCCACTGCAGTATTGTGGTTTAGATATGGGGTTTACCCCCCAACAACAACTTGCTAACCACTAGGTGAAGGTTGACCCAACAATGGTTGTTGATTATCACCACAGGATTAACGTTCTCTGTAAAAAGGGTAGGGGGTAAAGAGTATCCTCCTCTCGAAGTTTGGGGTGAGGGAGGAACATGTAATGTAACCGTGGTGGTCACAAGTGTGTTGGACTGTTTCTGTTCAACAGGTTGGGAAGTAGGAAGTACTTAGCTGGTCTCCTATCTATGAGATGTATGTGTAGGAATGGACGGTTGACCAGTTTCAGTAGTGGTCACGTGTTGCGTGGATAATTCCGGTGACTCAAAAGATAAAATAGGACTTGGGATTGGTTGGTAAGAGTATAACAGTGGGTCTTCTACCCTTTGTGGAAGACTCTGTCTTCGAAGTTCATCACCCCTAACATGTAATTGTTCCAAAGGATCATGCATGGGTGCGAATATTTCCTCA
This sequence comes from Larix kaempferi, assembly GCA_027924585.1. Classification (NCBI taxonomy): domain Eukaryota; kingdom Viridiplantae; phylum Streptophyta; class Pinopsida; order Pinales; family Pinaceae; genus Larix; species Larix kaempferi. Next base: position 25,626,540 of record BSBM01000673.1, read on the forward strand.
GATGTAGGCCAACTGGGTGGGAATGCAACGGAAAAATGGGCCACCGGGTGGCCTAAAGAGGATGTCCAATTAGCTGCTGATGGACCAACAGCTGCTGTGGGTCATCCTGGGGTTGATTTATCCATTCTAACGATCGAGGCTCTGCCAGTGCAACGGGAGGTAAGTCTTGTGAAGTGGGAATTTTTGCTTCTTCACCCTGCGGGGGATGAGAGGTAGGTGAATCTAGAGGAGTATGCGGAAACAAGAGTCCTCCAACATTTAAAGTGGGGTTTTCCACTTCATGTGACCCAACCTTGGCATGTGGATCCATTCTTACCCTTGAAATTATCTCCTAGTTAAGGGGATATTCGGGTGGCAAGTTCTGAATTCTACGGGACCTTCTCCAAGGAAAGTAAGCCAGAGTGACTGAAACAAAAGTTTCTCCCAAGGAAAGCTAAAAAGAAAAGAAGACCAGACAAAAACCTACACAAACTAAGGCAACAAGCAAACTTATGTTATAAGAGTGGATTCAATGGTCTGGAACCTCACAACATTGTTAAGGCTTCGCAACTCGCGATATATTGCAGGGTCCAACAATATGACGTGACAAGGAGGATTGGGACCCTTTCCTGCATACCTGAGTACCTGGATGGTACATGCGTAATAGCTCCTTGAGTGCTGTTCTCGGTGTATTGCTCCACCAAGACGACCAAAAGGTTAACTCAGTTGGTTTCAGGAATCCTAAGGGTGTCTCCCGATATACACAAGGTATGTGGGAGCTCAAATCCATAGTGGTGCTGTCTAATGCACAACCATTCAGCAAGAGACCTTCCGATATACTATTGAGTACGTGATACACCCTTCGATATACGGCAAGTAATCAAGGTGACATGGTCGGTACGTGGAAGACTACAATACCCCCGGGATACAGTGCTAGCAAATAAAAATAGCTTCCACACTTAATGACGTCGGAACCCGTCTCTAACTTACACACAAGTTGCTAAAGGTTTTACCCTAGTTCTACTGTTAATTTTATCTGGACAGTTAGGTGAATGCATGAGGTGAGTACATAATCGGGAACATAATGCAGGCCCTAACTACATGCCAAAATACACTTTTCTTTCAATAAACTCTATATATGGGAAGGAGAAATTTTCTTTCTCTTCCCAACAATTTTACCAAAGCAATGCAATGCAAACAATCGCAAATCTACCAAAAATGACTATGAAGTATTATTTTCCTTTTCAGTGAAACATAAAAGACACAACACTACTAAACCAAATCAAAACATGTTTTTTCTTTTTCTTTTGTCTTTTCAAAACGAAAATGATGCTAAGTAATGAAAAGAGAGAATTTTCTAAGTAGAAATATGCAAGCTTTTCACTTTCACTATGATGGCCTAAAAGCATAAAGATCAAAAGATACAATGCAACTTTCCAAGCATGGAAATACTTTTGCAAAACTTGATTCCTATTCGAATTTTTACAAGAAGATGAGCAACTCATAATTCATGAAAAAACACATCTAATGCAATTTTCCTTCAACTTTTCCAAAAGATTCATAAATGAATCATTCCAATGCATGTACAATTCTTCAAATGATCTCGAAAAATAATGGAACTGAAGTATTTTCGATCTTTCAATGAGTGCATCAAAATGACAATTTGATAACAACTATGCTTGTAAAACATGAATACTTGAACCAAAAAGATGACTTGCAACACTCTAACAACTCAGAAAATCTCAAGAGAAAGAAATCACTCAAAGGACTGAAGATACACACAAACACTCAAAATCAAATAGTAACAAGCAGCACTAAAGCAAGCAAAGCTCACAAACGTATGCAGAATGAGGTATGGAACTGATCCAATACACTTGATCATATAAGGGAAGGAGAGGATGGAATGTAAGGGTGAGTGGATGCAGGTGGTAAGACAAGAGTGTCTACCACTACCAAATCTCAGACTTGTCCAAGATGGAAACCAAAATGACTCCAAATGAAAACAAAACATCTCAATCACACAAATCAAAAAAGGGATCTCTAACTGGATCTTACAGTACAGAGGGAGTTTGCACACAAACCAAACTCACAATAGAAAAGGAGAAAGGGTGCATGTATGTCAAAAATAGAAGATCGGCTCACTCTGTGCTTGTACACAGTGCGATGGCGCAGTTCACCAATGCGGGAAGTGCGACAGCATTGCAGTAGACCAATGGAAGGGTTGTGACGACAGACTAATAGGCAAAGAACATAGATAAAAAATAACACAGTGTCGCTCTGGGTACACTGACAAAGTGCGACAAGCGAGATCTAAGTTAAAAAATGAAGCAATTCTCCAGATAATGAGCAATAAACAGGTCTACAAATGAGATGTGCAAACTCAAAGGAAGCTAATCAGACTCTTCAAGGTGAATATCTAATGGTGAAATCAACTTCAAGAAGAGAATGAAAAAATAAAATGGCTTGGTAAGAAATCAACTGAAAAACAACATTCAAATGAAAACTAGAAAGCAATGTTTTTCCCCAGTATGGTCTCTAGATTTGTTTGATGGAAAATCCACTCGAGCAGTTGTGAGCTGGATCTCCCTAGCTCAAAGTGAGTCTCGAACAAATAGAATAGACTACGAACAAATTTCCTAGATCTTCTTAAGGATCAAGTGCTAGATGTATTACCTTTAACTTCGTGATCCTTTCTCCTGGGTGTTGCTCCATGTCTTGCAGTTGTCAGATCTCAGTTGCAAAACCTGTTAAGACACATAAAACAACATAAACGAGTAAAGAGCATCGATACAATAAGAGATCTAAGTAAATAGTTAAGTAGGTGAACTAATCAATATCATCACACATAAACAATATTGGTGGAAAGCATTTGTATTACAGTAAAATCGAGAAATATATAGTAAAGAATAAACTGCAACCAAGGCTTAATGCTGCAATTCTTCTCCATCCAAGCCATTTTCCATATCCTTCCAAGGAAGTAGAGTCTCTCAATGGATGAGTTAGAGATCTCTCAATGATGATTTCATCAGCATGTAGACACTATAGACTTCCTCTCTTTGCCGAGGGGTAGAACTTCACTTATATAGGGCTAAGTGGATAGGATATGGATAGGGTAGGTTGAGATATGGTAGGAGAGAGATAGGGGATCCTCCCAAGAGGTTAGGAACCGAGTGCCATCTCCCCCAATAGGTCAGGGATAAGGATACATGTCATCAGACTTCAAGAATGAGCTCGAAGAAGCTATTTTTTCCCATTAACTAACTTCATCACACCCTGTAGTGAAGCAAGGTGCAACATTGCAGGTTGCATGAGTGCATCCTATGACGACCTCTCAAAACCTAGCATAAATGCAATGAAGTCCTTTCCAGGTAAATGACTTAGCCAATGTAATTTCAGGGGTGTATACACTGAATCTCATGATGGTAGGATTTTAGGTGTAACAAAAAGCCAGCCGAGGTGGCTCGAGGGCGAGTGACAAGTTTGTGCTGAGGGCCTATTCGCACGGGGTTAGACAACATGAAGTGCAGAAGCTGACAGCAGCATAGAAGGGCCATCCACGAAAGAAAGGACCATTCACGGAGAACAAGGAGGCGACAAAAGTGCAAGATTGGTTTAGCTAGTTAGAAAGGGTCATTTGGACCATTTTGTAACTGCCATAGTTGGCTATAAATAGGACTATGAATGTAATCCTAATGACATCCTAGCATGAGAGGACAAGTTGATCAATAACCAAGCGAATGACTGGTGTGATTTTTTTCTCTGTTTTCGACAAGTTTGTATGGATCTGCGATAAGGTGTTTTGAACTATCCCTGCGAAGGCTTTCCCGTAGTTTTTTGATGAGTTAATGCATGAAGATATTCGTATTTGTATCTTTTATCTCTTTTTATGTCGAATGACAAATACTGTGTCACATTTGAATGTTGTTGTTCTGTAATTTCTAATTGATGCGATCACCAGTTTTAAACATGGTAATGCGAATGTTGATTACATAGTGAATATGCGAATGATGAGTATATAAAGCATGTTGAGAAGGTAAATCTCTGGTTTCTATAGCAATGGAGGATGAATAGGTGCATGTCTTTTCCCAACTACGGAAACCATGGAGCATGATATCGAGTGAGACTTCAATCGATTCGTGGGTGTTGCTGGAAAGGGTAAAAACTTTCTGGGCCGGTGCTTAAGGATGTTTGGTTGGTGTTTGTTGACGACAGTGTGAAGTGAACCCCTATTGACAGAACTGTGTCAACGCAATATGTACTTCTTTGATAAAAATATTTAAAATTTTTTATAGCTCATTCAACCAATGAAGGGTTCCTAGATTTTTCCACTATTTCAAAATTTTATGCCTTGTTGTTTGATCCCCCCCCCAAGATCTTCTTAGAGTGTAAAAATCTTGTGCAAATGAATCCATAAGCTCCAATAGGGGACTGGTTTTGTTATGAGTATCATACCGTAATATGTATTTATGGGTCTAAAGTACAAGGATAACAAGAGAAGCTGAACATTGAGAACCATGTGAATAAGGAAATAATTTAAGTACTAACAAATCAAGTTGATGAATTGAATTGGTAGAATCATGATTTTTTGTTAGTAAAAGTTATATCTTTACAGGATGCATCTTCAACAGACCCCACAGAACAACTTTCCAAAACCATGGTAGAGTTGAGAATTAAATATGCTCAAATAAATAAGATCAAGTATGAGATTAGATAGAAAGGGGATTAAGTGTGGATTCTCAATGAAGCAATCAACAAGAATGATGCAAGCATGGCATATCTACAACAGTCCAAAGATACACTGTAGAAGGACATTGAGTGGTTGGCCAAAAGACTAAGTGGGAAACCTTTGTTAAGAGCGTGCAAGCATCTGATCTTGGATTAGATATCAATTCATATGACCAAGCACTGGAAAAACTTTTCTATTTCCTAGGAGGAATGGGAGCTGGTTATGACATCCTCTCATGACATGTGGAACATACTCGGTCATCTTTATAAAAATCCAAAGTCTACAAAATACGTAATAGATCTCCTGAATGAAAACTCACATGAAGACCTCCAAGTATTCACTATAAGAGATCGAACCAAAGTCATTATTGAAGCAAAGAAAGTGATAAATAAGAAAATATTGGCTCAAGATGTGAATGAGTTGGCAACTCAGTTGTGCTTGGATGTCATCCCTTTCAAATTTGTTTTTACCAATCTCATAAATCAAGGTATTCCCCCTCCATGGTATGGTAATGGAGACTTATATCCAAAAGAGCATTATAATTCTTTTATAGCCTCTTCCCGCAATTCCTTTTTTAAGTTTGTAGATATTGAAGGGGAGATGGAAGGTTGAACTATTTTTTAGAACCTACATGAAGATTTCGAGTTTCTCATAGGATTGAATACTATTTCCATGATCTTCTAAAGCCTACTTTTTAACATTTCACTAAGTTGGATATGGTTTTGCGAGAAATGAATATTTTTTAGTACCCTATGGGAAAGGACTAGAAAAATATTACTAAGTTACTTACCCTTAGACAACAAGCAAAGGTGATAGTTTTGTAGGAAATAGTTGGTGCTTTATCATTGCATCCATTGCATACACCCCCTGACTAGGCTCAGCATCCACCTCAAGAAGGAGGCCCACGAACATCTTAGCCTTCCTATCAACATCAGTTCAGTTAACAAGTGGTTTTGTAAAGCATTTTTTCAAGTCTGTATTGTAACAGAATTATGTTATCTAACATAAATTTTGTTGTAACAAATTGTAAAGCTTAGTGCTATAAAGAAATTCAAAAACCTCTGTTAGAGGGTCGTGAATTTTTTTGGGTAAGTGTAACTTCTCAGAGAGTCCATTTGATCTAGTTTGTATGCAAGAACTATCTGCTATTTTGTACTTGGAGTAGTGGGAATTCAAAACTTTGATGATTGTAGACTTTGTTACCTTATTTTGTGTCTACATATCTTCCATCTTCATGTAATTGTTTTATTGAGTATATAATACAACCCCATGAGGCATCATTTCCTCCATTTGGGTAAAATGTCATGATGAATGTTTCCCTTTCTTGTTAATATGTTATGATATTTTCATGATTTATTATTTGAAATTAAATCTGTTGTCCCTATGAGAATTTGTTCACTCTACAACTACATTTCTCGTAAACTACTGAATTATGTTACTTAGTAAGTGTTCTATAGTGTGAGATACATATTTACTTTTACAAGTACCTTTTCTCATTCCATTCATTCATTTCACTCATCTATTATTGTTTGTAACGTAAAAATAATGCCCACCATTGCCCTTCTAGTTATATATATGAGTCAAGTTGATTTGTAATTCAAGCAACTTACCAAGGTTCCTAAATATTATATTTATGCTATTTGAACATACCACTCCACATACAAATACAAATTTACTGATTCCCTTTCATAGTTCCAAAAAGACCTTGTAACATCTCAGGGAGTAACAAGTGCAACAATTTGTGTGGTAAGTATCCCCATTTTCATTATGCTTCAAAGGCTAACTTCCACACCATTATATCCATCCAATAGGATGATTAAAACGTTCAATATTCACAACAATATACGTATTTGTTATTGAATTTGGAAAAGGCTCGGGGTTGTCTCCTATCAAGAGATGAATCGCTTCGGATAATCATCACCTATACATATCGTTGTGTAGACTTTTCGTAATGTGGCTCATGAACAATTAATTAAACCAATACAAATACGTAGGTCTTCTTGTATAGGCTTCGGACATAGAGATATATGTATTCAACAACTATTGGAGAGGTGTTATATTCATTGCAAGTACACTATGCACCATACATGAGGTGTTAGTTGTAGTATGTGCATTATAAATCATGTGCATAGCCCCATACAAACACATCTTCCCAAAAGACAGGTTCTTGGAAACTACCAATGACTTAAAGTTACTGCAATGAGAAGATCGATTAACCTAGGGTGATCTTTGGAAACATATTAGAAATTTTCCCTTGGAATTTATGTAACACGTGGAGGAGAAAAGAAACCCAATGAAACTGAAGACAGCGTGATAGCTCTCGTTGACGAAATTTGTAAATATGTTACTTTCAATTCTGGCTTCAAACTGGTGAATGTTATGTATATATATATATATATATAGTTTGCAGAGGAGAGGCCAATATTTCAAATGAGTGGTTGCATGTCCAATTTCAAAGCTGACTTCATCCCTTTTATAATATGTTAAGTATTCATCGTTTCACTGGCCGGAGGAACATGACTATGTGTTTTATGACGACAACCAAATGCATGATAAATCACTATTGTCTCTATGGTTGTGCAGATAGCTCTACAGACTAAAAATTTGGGTTCCTACATAGATACCTAAAACTTTCCTTTGTTTACTCAAATTGTCAATGTTTAAATGATTGTGTTCAGACTCGAGGACTATGGGTTCATTCTACTACACATCCCTAATTGACCTTCATTACATATCCTGAAGTTACATGCAACATGTAGAGGGTATAATAGTATGCATTTTTAGAAATCGAAATAGCATGTTATGAAAAATGAGGGTATCGGTTTATACCCATGATTTTTAAATCAATATAGATATAAACAAATAGAATTTTCTTTTATATCCAAAGAACAAATAGAATTTATTTCCTTCGATCTAGACTTCAATAAAAATAGTGTAATAACACTCTATAACCCACATACCTATCTCATTCCTTTGAAACATGATAGGTGCATTATAGATTTTTGTTAAATCGAATGGTTGTTATACTCGGCTTCTAAATCCCTTACAACACAACATGCAATATGTTCTAAAGTCTGACAACAATGGTTTTATTTTTAATTATACATGATTGCAAAAGCAATGCATGCACACTGTTTTGAGCCATTATTTGGATATATATAATGGTTTGACAACACAATAGATATCGACCATGTAAATTCAACAATTTCACAAATATGGAATTAAAACAATAAATCATCATCTTCTTTAGAACGAAAGACAGATTCTCAATGACAATCGACCCCAACTATTTTTGATTTAGTAGTCACATAGCTGCACAATTCATCTGAAGGATAGATCTATAATAAAGGAAAAAATATTTTTATGAATTTTCCCTTTTTAACCCATAAAGAGGAAAAGCAAACGATGAGCCCTTAGGGCTAAGCATTTGAATCATGCTCTGATACCAAGTATAGGGACCCTCCAAGAACCTTACTAATCCCAACAATTCTTCATGCACATCTTCAAATAAACTAGATCTAAAATTTATCAATAAAAATATTTAATGGAATTAAATACAACATATAATTTCTTTCAAACAAAATACAATAAAGAACAACTTGGAAATCATAGATCTAGTTTCGTTCATTTTCCAATAGCAACTACATAGCAGAAAAAATCAATAACAACTCTACTAGTTTGAGAAATCACTCTTGCTGTGGAATGTTGAAGGCTGTCAAACACAAGTTTCCTTGTAAATTCCAATCAAAGAATGTCCACTGGAAACCACCCCACCACTCCCAAAAGGTACTCTTATTCCCCTGGGACCCTCGAGCCACAACAGGGCTGAATGAAAGACATCTCCAGTAGCATAGTCAGGGTACATAGGTTTCTACTAAGAGGCTCCCAACCTCTTTCATATAGTGACAAACCAAACCCTTCAACAGTCACTATGTAAACTCAACATAATCTATACAGTTCAACAATAGCGTAAAAGAGATGAGAGTTGCATGCCCTCTCCCTCTCTCTATATATTTTCAATACTTTTCATGCATCTTATCCATGCACATGCAAATTTATAATTATTAATTTAATTTTTCTTTTATTATTCACCCCTACAAGTGTCACTTTTCTCCTAATTATGTGTGTGCATGGTGTGATTACTTTTGGAAATAAATTAGTTTGTTAGCTTTTTTTATTCACAATTTAAAACATATTTGTATTTAAAAAATTATCCTATCTTTGTTTGTGCATTATGGTTACTAAATTTGCATTAATCTAATTCTTTTAAAAATATGTATTCTTACCCCCCTTTAATGTTTACTTTTACTGTCATTTTCTCATTGTGATGGGCATATTAAGGGTGCCATGCTCTACACATGCCCTTCAAATATCCCTTCTGTGGTGGGGACTAGTTCGACCACTAAGACCTCGTTAAATCAATCCATTTGACCCCATTGAAGAACTAATGGTTCATGGGGAATAATATTGAATCCTTATTGTGTGTTCCCCATTCTAAACATCGTGAGTGGCTAAATATGCGGCCTACCCTCACGACAAAACGCATATGGTGAGAAAAATCCTCTCTCAATTTTCAACTCATTGTGTAGAGTAATCGCTAGTATTATATCTTCTTCACATTTATCCCCATTACCTTATGTGGACCGATTGCCAATTTCAATCAAGTACCTACACGTAAAACACTATACACATCAAATCCATCTAAATAATTCATAATATATCAATTATATCAAGTCAACATCAATTGTCATCGATACCCCAAATCAATCCAAAGTCCATGTGGTATGGACGCCACCTTGCATCACATGTACCTCTCTTTTCCTGTCATACTCGACAACCCAACAAAAATACATGCTATAGATAAACATATATGTATTCATTTAGTCATCACTCCATAATCTCATGACATCATCGATCATTTGATCATCATCGAGTCATACCTTCATAACTTTATAGCATTATAAACATATCATCATCATCAAATCATCATTTCATAATTTCAAATAGATAACTTAAAAACATCTCACTTATTAATCATAGCATTAGTTTACACACATGGTCAAGTAATTTGTCATTGAATTCCCTAAATAACACTGTCATGTTAATAATCGAATTCTAAGTAAAAGAAGGGCACTACAACCAAGTTTTTTGATGGTGTTGACAATCTCATCCACACACAAGAGATAGCCTACAAAATTTTCTTCGTATTTCATTTTCAGTTTCTTGAATTGTCTTCTATGAGTTTGGATTTTATCCTTCATGACCTTTTCATCACCTTTATGGATGTTTTCAAGTTTGTCACACATTTCTTTTGTTGATTTTGAATGCATTACTTTGAAAAACTCTGATTTTGACAAACTAAAAAAAATGGCATTCATGGATTTTGCATCATTTTCACTTGCCTTTTTTCTGGTTGTATCTATTGGTGGATTTGTTGGGGATATATAACCATCCTTGAATGATTTCCTAATATCAAAACCAAGAGCTATTGAGTATGTTTTCATCCTTATACCCCAGGAAAAATATTTTGTTCCATCAAATAGTGGATCCTTGTTTGTAGAGAAACCTTCCTAAGTAGCCATGTGTACTCCCTAGATCTACTTGCTAGCAATTAGAATTTTTTTGAAGGAACTCACTCTGATACCAATTCTTGGAATATTCATATATAATGAAAGGGGGGGTGATTTAGTATAGGACAAATTTTTAACTTTCAATTCATCCACATTAACTTTGAACAAAATCAATCATCACATTAATACACAAGAGACACAAAGATTTAATGTGGAAACCGAAAAGGAAAGAAAACCATGGAATACATTTATTTCAATAAATAAAGATTACAATGATTCTTTAGCACCTACTATAAGGAGTCACCAACCACCTATATTCTCCAACACCAACTAGAAGGAAGCACTAAATCCCTAGTTTCTTCAGCACCAAGCAGAAGGAAGCTTCAAATCCCCAGTTTCTTCAACATCAATTGGAAGGATGCACCAAATCCCTATTTCTTCAGCACCGATTGAAAGGAAGAACCAACTCCCTACCTTGCACCACCATGCCACTCTTAAGTATATATGCTTATGGTTTTTGGATAAGATCTTCAATATGCAACCACTTCTTGTATGATATTCAATCATCACTTGTCAACCCTGTTTGAAAGCACTTTTCACCTTGAGTGATTCCTCTTATATAGGGTTAAATAACATTTTTCACTCACACACTCTTTTGTCACTATACCCTTCTCCTTTTATACTTTTCTATTTCACTTTATACAAAAATCCATGTTTATTCAAAAATACAGGACTTTCATTAATTTAATGATTAATTTCCCTCCTAAATTTTATTTCACACTCTTATTTTATTTATGTGTGCCCACGTTTTTATTATACTTTATGGGAAAAATAATGATCCTTCAAAACTAAGGCTCAATAGAACTTTCCTCTTACTCCATTTTTATGTAACATTCAAATACCATCCTTCAAAACGTCTTTCCTTTTAGGTAATATTCTTTTTACTCCACTTTTTACATAACTTTCTTTTTACTCCACCTTTTATCCACCTTTAACCTTTTTAATCCTCTTTTACTTTTAATCCACTTTTACAACAAATGAAACAAAACGTTTTCCCTTCTCCATTGTTCAAGCAAGTAATGAGGGTGGGATTGATACTTAGTTTGTGTCACTAATTAGGAACACCCTAATATTTCATCCATTATACATGAGAAAAACAATATCATATTCCCTTTGTAATGCATAAATTAGGGAATAGGTCAATTATTCACACACAATTGCATTTATTTTCACATAACCATGTTTTTTAAGGTATACGATATCAAGTCATGCAAGGTGAATAAGAACAATACAAACATGATATCCAGGTGCATCCAACCTTATAACATTTGCCACTTACAAAATATAATTATAATGAATTCTAAGTGTTAATCCACAATTATTCTATTCACATTTACATGTGGGTATCCTATATTAAATTAAAGATAACATCAACTGCATATATTCATAACCATAATCAACATGTCACAACCAACCCTCGCATATGTATCATTAACCAAGACAATCATGAAAACATCACGATGATAAATAGATGAAAAAATTATAGGACTGATGAATAATAGTTACTCTACTAATCATGATCAAATAGATGATGTTGATATGTCAAGAAAACTCATGACAAACAATTCAACATTAAAATTCATCCTTCTATTGTTCAAAAGTAGTAGATATGAAAGGCTTCTCCTATTTCTTGTGCCTATATTTTCCTTGCAAGATTTTTCATCGTAAAGGGTTGAAGATTCCAAGCTTAAAAGAAAAAAAATGGTTTAAGCGTTGTACTAGATCCTCATCTCATTTGGAGGTCCATACTCCATTTTCACCTAAAATAAATCCTCCCAAACACCACTACACTAGTAGAAACCCACAACTGGTTTATGGTTGAAAAAACTTGAAGGTGTGACCTATTTCTCTATTGTCCATAACCTTGTAGGTTTGAATATTTTGTAGATATTTTTATCGACATCTATCCATTTAAATTTCAGGTCATAAAGTTAGAGGAATACAACTTTTCTACCAAATAGGCTTTTCAATTTTGAGGAACATAATGCATATTTATCTAGAGGGCAAGGTAAAACTCCAAGGAATCTCATTGAAATCCATACCGTGCCTTACAAAACATATTTAATAATGGTGAGAGTAATATATTTGATAAGGGATTCATTATAGTTTCATCCTTCTTGTATGCAGAGGCTGGTAATTCAGTGTCAAGATTCTAATATGTAAATTGCTATTAGGTATAATTAATGTTCATAGAATTGAGATTTCTTAGGTTAGAGAACATTTGATCATTCCTATTCTCTTTTCAAGGGTTTGGGCATCTCTCCAAAATGTATAATCTATGAATGGGCTAATGATGCTACTCTTCCATGAGTTTATGATGTATTTCATTGCATGATTTCATGATGAACCAAGGTGGCTATTGACTAAATGGAGATAGACTCTTTTGCGATTATCACCCTATCGAATTAATGTATGGACAAAGAAACCCCCACATACTACCTTGTTCCGAGAAAGTGTATATGTTCCATTTTTTTTACCCTATTTTGGATTTCTATACATGTTCCGACTTTTTGCACATCCAATCATGTGGAGGGTTTTTTACCATGCCATCTTGTTTCGATATTTTCATTGGTCGATAATTGAGGTTGATAATATCTAAAAAAATTGAGAGATGGGTCTCAAAGAATGGTGGTAGAGGATGGAAAATTAGGGTAGTAAAAAATGAACTTATAGAAGACCTATCTAAAAAGATCCATTTGTGTGAATAGAGGGTTACAATAATTGTTTCCACAACTTAATGAAATGTGTGGGGCATAAAACCAATTTTTGCACATAAAATCGGGAATATAAATTTTTTTTTTGTGGATACCATTGTCATTGTCTATGGGTTTGGTGCAAGCACCTGAAAGTGGTGTTGAACATTCACTACCTTTCAAATTACCCTTTGTCTCTATAGTGGGATCTTTTGGGTTGGCTAGTCTCTTTGTCAGGGGTTCAAACTACCATAATGACTGAAAGAAAAAGAGTGCCAAGGGTTCAAATCATGGGAATGATGAAAGAACAAAAGCATTGGCGTCAATGGGAAAAATGATTTTGAATGTATTACTTTTCTTTATTCAAATCCTAAAAGACTGTAATAATTAGAGAAGATAATAAGAAATCTATATTCCTAGGCAAGTTACATTGGAAAGCAAATTTTAGAACCAAAATCTTAGGAAAAACAACATGTGCCCTAAATAATTAAATCTTCATCTTCTTCACAATCAACTTCATCATCAACATCATCATTGCACCGAGAGGCGCTCTACAGCCCAGTATGAGGGAGATATTGTAACATGTGTCGAGTGTTTGTCTAGTTTGTCGAGTAACAAAATAATACAAAGTAAACAAAAAAGAATAATACAAAGTAAAAAGTAATAAATATTATGTCGGCCATAAACAAAAAAGAATAATACAAAGTAAAAAGTATATGTGAGGGATATCTTGTAATGTTTGTCGAGTTGATTTGTGTTTGTCCAGTAACAAAATAATACAAAGTAAAACAAAAAAGAATAATACAAAGTAAAAAAGTAATATGAGAGAGATTTGATCCCTCTCGGCGCTTGATAGAGCCTAGGATTTGGATCTATGCTGGTTATCAACATTTTCATCATCATAATATTTTTCATCATATTCATCGTCATCATTGTCATCACCATCGTCATCATCGTCATCATATTCATCATCATCGTCATCGTCTTTGTCATCAATGTCAGCATCATCATCATCATCATCATCATCATCATCATCACCAACGTCATCATCATCACCGCCATCATCATCATCATCGTTGCCGCTGTCTTCGTCGTCGTCATCATCATCATCATCACCATCACCATCATCTTTGTTATAATATTCATTATTATCAACATCATGATCAACATTATCTTTGTGATAATATGGTGTAAATATATTATCAATTAATTTTTATATATATAAAAAATAGAGGCCCCAAACATTATCAAGTACTTTTACATTTACTTTTAAAATAAAATCCTTTACCTTGACCTCATGAAAAGTGGAAAAGGGATCATATCCCGCTCAATAAAGATAGTAATCATGTGAGCCATTTTCAAAGAAAGAGGGAGAATATCATAAGGGAAAAATTTATTATCCATAAAAAAAATAGAGATGTATATCAATAATGATCTGAAAGTCTAGGTTGCACATTTACAACCTCCCTCAAAGATTGGAAAATAATTAATGCATACAAAGAATGTCCACTTTAGGAGGTCTTACAAAAGATCCAAACAAAGGAACAAAGTGACCAGTACATGAGTTTGACGTACTCTCACTCTGATAAAGAGTTGTCTCCTAAAAGAAATGATATATATCATATTTTTAATAAGTGTTAATGTTAAATAAGAAATGTTTATTGTATAATTTTTAATAAATACTCTTATAACATAATCAAAATATAATAACAAATTTGCACACAGAACTTATTAATCAAAATGATGTTCTATGCTTGGAAATGTAGTCCAAATATAAGATCATTTTGCACATAGGACATATTCATCAAAATGATGTCTTCGATAATTGTTGATGTAGATGTAACTTCGGATTGTATTTCAGTTATATATTTATTGTACCCTTATAGAGATGTGTTATTCCTCTATAAGGAAGTGTCGTCATTTGTATTGACAAGTGTTGCAAGTATGTTAACTTGTCGATGGGTTATTAGACCACCTTGTAAGGGGTCGGCCCGGATTTATGTAATATGAAGTTATTGTACCTAGCTAGACAAGTCGGCCCCATTAGATTATTGGGCAAACAGGACAAGTATAAATAGAGATCGGGAGATTTCTATTTGGATCACTCAGAACTCACACTTCCTTCACTTGGAAAGTGGCGCACATGTGAGGAGGAGGATCAGCTGCTAAGAGGAGTCTATCTCTTGTACTTTGGTTGAGCTATTGCTCTATCCATCTCTGAGGAAGTTGTGGGGTTTTTCACCTTAGGGTTTTCTTCACGGAAACTCTGTGTGTCTATTGTCTATCATGCTTTTGCTTCTTGTGATGATTGACATGCTTCTTATGATTGATATGCATTGATATATTATACATGTTATTCTCTCAGTAAAGATCTTAGAGTATTGTGAATTAATGCTCAAAATTTAACATGGTATCAGAGCTAACCTCAAAAGAAGACATTGTGCAGTGATAGAAACTAGGGTTTCTTGCTTATTGGGTTTCTCTCCACAGATTTTGGAAAAGCAAAATAGTAGATTGACTCTACTCATCAAGGAGAATCTATCTGTCCAATCAGAATTCAATTCTGAGCATTTTCAGATTTGGCCCTAAAAATTAGGGTTTCCACAAAAATAGGAATTTATGAAATCTGAAGACATAGATGGAAGCTCCTTGGAAACAATCAAATTTTAGAGCTTTGGATCGAGATTTTTGGTTGGGTAGATCTTTGGGAAACTCAAACCCTAATTCAGGGTCCTCCCTAGTGAACCCGGGAAGACTAAAAGGCATTTCTGAAGGGTGAATCTTTGCAGATCTCAAAGTATGAATACACCAGGCTGATCAGATCATCAAGGAGCATCTTTCTATCCTTTCAGAAAGTTGAAATTCACATTTTGAATTTTTAGGATTTTTCCGACAAACCCTAATTTGGGACCAGATCTAGTTTTCAGTAAATCAAATGGTAAAACCTAAATCTTTTCTATTTCCATTTGAAGTGCTCTTTAAAAATGTCTCACCGCACCAAGCTTGAGGACAAGCTTGAAGGAGCTGATAACTTCCGAGCCTGGAAGTATAGGATTGGGTTAATCCTGGAAGAGAATGAGTTGGACTCATATGTAAAGGAAGACATCCCTACCCCAAAGGATGAAGAGGCTAAAATATTGCATAAGAAGAACTTGGTCAAGGAAAAGAGAATCATTGCTAATTCTATTAAGGACCATCTTATTCCACATGTGTCATCTCTAAAGACACCCAAGGCTATGTTTGATTCCCTAACCAAGCTATTTGAAGGGAAGAACATAAATCGGAAGATGACTCTGCGGAATCAATTGAAAGGGGTCAAGCTATTGAATGGAGAGACCATTCAATCTTACTTGTCCAAGGTCTCTCAGATCAAGGAACAACTTGAAGCTGTTGATGAAGTAGTGGACAATGGTGAAGTTGTTATGACCACACTAAATGGCCTACCTAGGTCATGGGATTCCTTTATCCAAGGAATCTGTGCAAGAAAGAAGCTGGTCTCTTTCAGTAGACTATGCGAGGAATGCTCTCAAGAAGAAGCAAGGCTTCTGGCTCGAGAAGAAAAGATGGGGAATGAAGACCAAGCTCTCACAGCTCACACCAAGGGAGGCAACATTAAGAGGGAGAAATCTCATAACAAGAAACATTCTCACCCTTATCACAAGAAGAAATATCTATCTCATGTTTGATGTTTCGAATGTAATGAGAAGGGACACTTTGCTTCAGAATGTCCCAAGAACAAAAGGGGCAGCAACAAAAACAACAAATTCAACAAGAAGAAGAAGGGTAGCAAAAGAAGGTATCATGCTCATGTTGCTGAAGATGATGAACCTCCAAAGAAGAAGGATAGAACAGAAAGTGATGATGATGATTCATCAAGCGAAGAAGAGTATGTTCTAATCTCTTCTCTCACATGTACTATTTCTCATGGTTGTAATGATTGGCTTATTAATAGTGGGGCTTCCAAACACATGATTGGGTTTAAAGAATCTTTTGTAAATCTATCTGAACATGAATCACCCCATAAAGTGAAACTTGGGGATGATTATCAATACCCTATCAAAGGAAGTGGTGAAGCCTCCTACAACCTAGATTCTGGAAAGTCTTTGAAGATGAAAGAAGTTCTTTATGTACTTGGGCTCAAGAAGAATCTACTCTCCATCTCTGCATTGGATGCAAAAGGTATAAGGGTTGCATTTGTAGATGGCCAAGTCCTAATGTGGCCAAAGGGTAAAACTATTGACGATGCAGTGGTGATTGGAGAGCAAGAGGGAAGATTGTGTAAATTGAAGGGACAAGCTAAACATGCCATGGTACATGATTCCATGGAGCCAAGTGAACTTTGGCATAGAAGACTTGTACATATGCACTACAGAGCATTACCAATTGCAAGTAAAGTTGTAGAAGGTCTTCCT
Source organism: Larix kaempferi (assembly GCA_027924585.1). Lineage (NCBI taxonomy): Eukaryota > Viridiplantae > Streptophyta > Pinopsida > Pinales > Pinaceae > Larix > Larix kaempferi. The sequence goes on from BSBM01000673.1 coordinate 25,643,980, forward strand.
GAAATCAAAGCATGAAGGTGTTTGCAAAGGATGTGCAAAAGGAAAGAACATAAAGAAATCATTTCCAAGCATTGAAAGCAAGGCTAAAGGAATCATGGAAATCATCCACTCTGATGTATGTGGTCCGATGTCATCCAGTTCTCTGAGTAGGTATATTCACTATGTCTCTTTCCTTGATGACTTCTCCATGAAGACTTGGGTTTACTTCTTGAAGAACAAAGATGAAGTATTTTATAAGTTCAAGGAATTCAAAAACTTGATGGAGAACCAAACTGATAAGAAGATCAAAACATTCAGATCTGACAATGGTGGAGAATTCACCTCAGGTGACTTCAAGAAGCTATGCAGCGATTTAGGGATTAACAGGGAGTTGACCGCTCCTTACAATCCACAACAAAATGGAGTTGCAGAAAGAAATAATAGAACAATCATGGAAGCAGCAAGGGAAATGATTCATGACCAGGATCTACCTATGCATCTATGGGCAGAAGCAACTAGAACAGTTGTATATGTGCAGAACAGAACACCCCACAAGATATTGGACAATAAGACACCAGAAGAGGTCTTATCTGGTAAGAAACCTAAGGTCAGCCATCTCAAAAGATTTGGTTGTCTAGTATACACTCATGTCCCAAAGGAAAAGAGGACCAAGCTAGATCCTTCAGGAAAGAAGGGTATCTTTGTGGGTTACAGTGAAAGCTTGAAGGCTTACAGAATATACTTTCCAGGGTTCAAGAAGATTGATGTCAGCAGGGATGTGACATTTGATGAAAACTTAGCATTCATCAAATCAAGGAAGACACCTGTTGAAGTTTATGAAGAACCTAAGGAAACTAGATGTTAAGACACTATCATGACTGAAGCAATTTCAGATGCAGTTCGTGAAATTGAAGATCCGTCACAAGAACCTGTAGATCCACCCCATGAGAATAACTCTCACAAGAGGAAACCTGCATGGGCTAGAGAGCTCATTCAAGATGCAGAAAGATATGGCATTCCAGAAGAAGAACATAGAGCAAAGAAGAGAACTAGATCTCATGCCAGCTATGTTTCTTTACTCCGTGACATCATAAACAAAGAACCTTCCAATTATGAAGAAGCAACGGAAAAGAAAGAATGGAAGGATGCCATGGTCGAAGAATACCAATCAATAATGAAGAATGATGTTTGGGATGTTGTCCCAAGACCTAAAGAGAAGTATGTTGTGACTTCCAAATGGATCTACAAGATCAAGCATGTTGCAGATGGTAGCATAGATAAATACAAGGCAATATTTGTAGCTCATGGCTTCTTTCAAAAAGAGGGAATAGATTATGAGAAACATTTGCTCTTGTAGCCAGTTACACTTCCATCATATCAGTACTTGCCCTGGCTGCAGCGATGAAATGGAAGATACGCTAGATGGATGTGAAAACAACTTTCTTGAATGGTGTAGTTGAAGAGGAAGTGTATGTGGAGCAGCCACTCGGTTTTGAAACACATGACAGGCAGTCATATGTGTGCAGATTGAAGAAAGCCTTGTATGGCTTGAAGCAAGCTCCCAGAACTTGGTATGGTAGGATGGACAATTTCCTATCTAGTTTGGTATTTACCAAGAGTAAAGCAGATTCCAACCTTTACTACAAGGTTGAGGAAGGAAATCCTATGATACTACTCCTATATGTGGATGACCTATTTGTAATAGGAGATGACAGACTAATTGTCGATACAAAGAGGAAGCTTGCTACCGAGTTTGATATGAAGGACTTGGGGATGATGCACTATTATCTAGGTATGGAGGTGTGGCATAGTGGAGATGGGATCTTCCTTGGACAAGGGAAGTATACAGTAGATATCCTGAAGAGGTTTAGGATGATGGATTGCAAGGCCATGGCCACACCTATGGCATCGAACCTGAAGCTTCTGTGTGATGCTTCATCTGACCCGGTTGATGTCTCTATGTATCGTCAGATGATTGGGTCCTTGATGTACCTGACGAACACGAGACCAGATATTTGATTTGCGGTGAACACATTGAGCTAGTTCCTGACGGATCCGAGGGGTGTTCACCTGATTGCTGTAAAGCATATTCTCAGGTACCTAAAGGGTACAGTTGATTATGGGCTCACGTATGAAGTGAATCAAAAGTTTAACCTGTAGGGTTATGTTGATTCAGATTGGGCAGGCAATGCTGGAGATACGAAGAGCACATCTGGGTGCTGCTTCAGTATGGTATCAGGTTTGATCTCTTGGTTTAGCAGGAAGCAGTCCTACGTAGCACTGAGTACAGTCAAGGTAGAGTATGTTGCAACCTGATCGGCTAGTTGTGAGGTAGTATGGCCTCGGAAGCTACTATTTGAGTTATTTGATCTCCCGCTAGAGGCTACTGGTATCTTTTGTGACAACCAAAGTTGTGTGAAGCTATCTGAGAACCCGGTGTTCCACGACAGGTCGAAACACATAGAGATCAAATATCACTATTTCAGGGATATGGTGCAGAGAGGAGCAGTGAAGCTACTGTGTGTTGCAATAGATGAGCAGATTGCAGATGTACTAACAAAGCCATTAGCGAGAGTTAAGTTTGAATACTTCAGGGAGAGGCTTGGTGTTCTTCCGATCGACGACACTTCGAGGAAGAAGTGATGGAGACATTTGCTGAAGCCATTCCAAGCATGTTGGAAGGAGGATCCTTCACATTGCTGTGGATGTAAGCGTTGGATGATGAGCATCAGGATGATACTCCAGTTACTGCTCTGTATGCATCATGTTGGATGCTGGATATGATCACTTGGATCATTTATATGTATGTATGTACGCATCATGTTGGATGATGGATATGATCAGGTGGATCATGTATTTGTGTATGTATTAGGTGGATACTTGTATGATTAAGTAGATCATGTATTTATTTATGTATCGGGTGGATACTTGTATGATTAGGTAGATCATGTACTTATGTATGTATCAGGTGGATGCATTATGTATATCAGATGGATGCATTGTATGATTAGGTAGATCATGTATGATATGTATCAGGTAGATACTGTGTATGCATCAGTTGGATATATTGTTTGATCAGGGTGATCACAGATGACAAGCTTCAAGATGTTGCTCCAGATGATATGCATTAGGTTGATGCTATGATGATCAGGATGATCAAAGATGACAAGCTTCAGGATGTCACTCCAGATGATACGTACCAGGTTGATGCCATGATGATTATTAGGTTGATCATGTGATGATGTACATCAGGATGATGTATGGTGAGTATCGGTTTGATACTCTGTGGCCATGGACAGGTTGTGCAGGTAGCATAGAAAAGATCCTGGGAGATCCTATAGTCTGCACTAGGATGCTATTTCAAGGTTTTGCTATAGGTAGCATAGAAAAGACCCTTTAAAACCGGACAGGTAGAGCGGTGTGCTCGTAACATCCTAGGTTCCTCTATCGAGATCCTATAGTCTGTGCTAGGATGCTCTGAGTAGGTTTTGCTATAGTTTCACATAGAAAAGATCCTTTAAAAACTGGACAGGTAGAGCACTGTGCTCATAACATCTTGGGTTGATCTATCGAGATCCTATAGTCTGTGCTAGGATGCTATGAGTAGGTTTTGCGAAAGTTCACATAGAAAATATCCTTTAAAATCCAGATAGGTAGAGCGGTGTGCTTGTAACATCCTGGGATGCTCTATTGATATCTAGACAGGTAGAGTGGTTTGCTCGTAACATCCCGGGATGCTCTGAGTAGGTTTTGTGAAGGTGAACATGTAAAAGAACCTATAGTCTGCGCTAGGTTTTGTTGATGCACGTAATCAGTCCTGAGATCCACAGTATGGCCATTGATGATGAAGACCTGCAGGTGGTGGGCCTACATCCAGTATGAAAAAGGACTGGCTCTGTAGAACTTCCTATGACGAGTAGATTCATAGATTGGTTGAGGTAGCAGCAGCAGTGACGATGATTCGAGGACGATGCATCGATGACGATGATTCAGAGAAGAAGACTTGTGCTAGCAAATCTGTGTCGAGAAATACCTTCCTAGTCAAGAGGGAGTGTTGATGTATATGTAACTTCGGAATGTATTTCAGTTATATATTTATTGTACCCTTATAAAGATGTGTTATTCCTCTATAAGGAAGTGTCGTCATTTGTATTGACAAGTGTCGCAAGTATGTTAACTTGCCGATGGGTTATTATACCACCTTGTAAGGGGTTGGCCCGGATTTATGTAATATGAAGTTATTGTACCTATCTAGACAAGTCGGCCCCATAAGGTTATTGGGAAAATAGGACAAGTATAAATAGAGATCGGGAGATCTCTATTTGGATCACTTAGAACTCACACTTCCTTCACTCAGAAAGCGGCGCACATGTGAGGAGGAGGATCAACTGCTAAGAGGAGTCTATCTCTTGTACTTTGGTTGAGCTATTGCTCTATCTATCTATGAGGAAGTTGTGGGGTTTTTCACCTTAGGGTTTTCCCCACGGAAACTCTGTGTGTCTATTGTCTCTCATGCTTTTGCTTCTTGTGATGATTGACATGGTTGTTATGATTGACATGCATTCATATACTGTACATGTTATTCTCTCCGTAAAGATCCTAGAGTATTGTGAATTAATGCTCAAAATTTAACAATAATGTTTGAAAATGTGAGACCATTTCTATTTTTTAATGTTAATTTTTCCACCCTTCATGAAATAGTGTTGATCAAATTTATGTCCTACATGTTTACACATAAACCTCTTTATTTTTAAGATAAGATGTTGAAAGTATTTATTTGAAAAATGTTAAGAGTTGACAAGGAATTTAGGTAGTTTTGTCTTTTAATTTATATAATGAATATAAAAACTCAAGTCTTTTCATTATTCTTTTGGGGTAGTTTGGATAAACATTGACTGGGATGAGGAGGAGGTTAGACCAAATTAATGTTTCCTGGTGGAAATGACTAAGGAGTACAGTGCTATATATTATAGGAAAACAATTTTTATGGAGTATTTGGGGAAGAAAGCACATTTGGAGTACAAAGTGGGGGGACTTCATAAAGGACAATAGGCCCTACATAAGAAATAAAACCTCGATTCAAGTACATATGACCAAAGTAGTATTTGTAATAATCTATCATCTTATACTAGGTTGATCATATGAGGCCATCAACTACATGAGATTCCTTTGACATGGTAGGTGAGCCTGCTAGACAAGCACTAGGAGCATCATGTTTAATCTCATACAAGAAACCTAATTTGGAGAATATTAGATATAAATACTGATACATAATGATGTATTTCTCTAATTCATTATATGGGCATTCATGTAGAGGATGAGGATGAGGATGGTAATGGCGATGGAAATGACGATGACAATGACGATGATAATGAACATAACGATGACGATGACGATGACAATGATAAACATGATCACGACGATGACCATGACCATGCTGATGAGGATGACGACAAAGATGATGTTGATTCTGCTGATGACATCGATGATGCAAATGATGATGATGATGACAGGGATGATGATTTTGATGTTGATGACGACGTTGATGACATAGATGATGATGATGACGATGATGATGATGATGATGATGATGTTGATTCTCCTAATGATGATGATGATGATGGTGATTATGATGATGATGATGACGATGGTGATGAGGACAGCGAGGATGATGATGATGATGTTGATGATCATGGTGACGTCAATGAAAAATATGATGATGAAGCTGATGACAATATGACAGTGACGATGATGATGATGCCGACGAAAATGTTGTTGATGTTGATGATGACGACGATGATGATGTCGATGGATGTTGATGAAGATGATGATGTTAATGGAATTTGATGATGATGTTGATGTTGATTACAATGATGAAAAAGATGATGATGATGATGATTATGATGATGACAATGATAATGATGATGATGTTGATGTTGATGATGATGATGTTGATGATGATGATGAAGATGATGATGATAATGCTAATGGTGATGAACTCAAGGTATTTTTTAGGGAATATAATAGTATGCCTAAGTGTAGTATTATAGGCGATTATTTTGGACTTTAAAAATCACGTATATAGATAGCTAGGAAAATATTAAATAATAAACACACAATCTAATACTTAAACTTGTAAAATTTGGTGAATATTATAGTAAAAAAAATATTCTATGTAAACATAGGTGATATTTTAGTGTAAAAATGACCAATTAGCGAATTTATTTTTTGAAAAAATGCCCCCAAAATAGCCAATTGGAGAAAATTTTCCCCTAAAAATCATGAAGGGAATTTTGAGTTAAAAAATGGGCCTCATAACAAAAAAGGTACAATCAAAATCAACTTTAAAAGAACCAATCACATTCTAGAGGATGACATCATCCTTTATGGTTGAGGTGGCATTGGTTGAGTTAAAGATGATTATTTGTGAACTTTTAGATGGTGGATGAAAACTCATGGTTAACCACATCAATGTGGTAAGTAAAGTACTGATGCTATAAAAAGTATTGATAGATACTTTCAATATAATATAAATGTACTAAAATACTAATAAAAAAATTACTCTATATTTCAAATTTCAAAATAGACTTTTATTCAACATCAATACTCACTTTCTACCCATTCTCCATGTAGCAGATGATGAATTGGCCAAAATTGTTGAGACAGATGCTAGTAATGTCGGATGGGGAGCAGTTCTGAAGCAAGTCAGGATTAAAGAAGATAAAATAAAGATAGAAGTAATTCTGCAATTTGCTTCAGGGGTATGGCAGCATACAGAAAAGAACTATTCTGCATTAGATAAAGCGATTAAATTAGCCTTAAATGCTATTAATAAGTTTGAAATCTTTTTAATCAACAAAAATTTTCTCCTGCGAACAGATGCAGTAGCCATGAACAAAGTCTTGAATAAAGAAGTTAAAAGGGCTAGTGATGCTAAGTTTGCAAGATGGCAAGCCCTATTTTCTAATTTTGAATTTGATATTGAGCACATCAAAGGATCTGATAATTGTTTTCCTGATTTTCTAAGCAGAGAAAATTTAGTACAGATTGCAAGCGAGCCTACACAAGTCTGCACAATTTCAAGCGAGCCTGATTATTGCTTAGTCATAGTCAGTGAGTGGAAAAATAACCAAGAAGAGAATAGGAAAATCCCGGACAACATGAGTTTGACTGAGTAGAAACAACAACGGAGACCAACCTGGAAACTACGCAATACCCAAGTTCTCGATCAAAATCTTCAACCGTGTTCATTACTCCCAAGACTTGTACCTGAGATCTGTAGAAGACCCACTTCATCAGTCTCTGTTTCAGAAATGACATATGAAAGAACACTCCGAAAGGCTGTAAAGGAGTCCCTAGCGCTAACAAACACCTTTAAGGATGTAAACTTCATATGGCAAATATTTTATGTTCTCCCTACAATAGAAAATCAATATTATTGTTTGGATCGTCTAAGAAATTTACATTGGTGGCCAGCAGCACAAGCGGATCAAATATTTCCAGGTACTCCATACAATTATTCTGAGTACAAGAAAATGTGGTGGGATCTCTTATGCAAAGATGATGTTCACAGAACGTACAGCTCTCTTGTCAAATTTGGGGCCGTAAGAACTGCTTTACAATTCGATATTCCTGATTGGTTTTTTGACTGTTGGAAAACATTCGGAATCAACCGAAGTGCAATAGACCCATACGTCATAGAACAAGAATACATTTCACATGGTGTTACACTCGATAAGATATGAGATATGCAAGATTCTGAAGTCATGGATGAATGGCAGATGTTTGGTTACTTTTTATGTAGCCATCACCAGTGGCTAGTACGCATGAAAATCAAAGTACAGAATCTACAAGGACATCCCATTGTTATCAAACAAATGTACACCAAGATGTGGGACACATTAGTCTATCCTAAATGATACGGGGATATGTATTCTGATTAAAGTGTTTCAGGCCAACCATGGTGTATTACAGTTTTCCATGGGATTCTGTAAAATCTCCACTTTGTAATCTTTTAGTCTCTTCGTAGGGATTTCTGTGGGATTTGATTCCTAAAAAATCTCCACTATGTTCATCTTTTGTCTTGTCAGTCTAATCTTTCCGGACGAATTTATGTAACTTGAAGCACTTCTTCGACTTTTGGTGCGGATTGACCCACATTACAAAGAATCTACGTAAAAGTTAGGATTCTATCAGTCCGGACCTTCAGAAAAGTGAATGATTTGAATTGTGTCTCTTACTCCTCAAAATTCCTATAAATAAGAAGAGGAGCAGATCTTTTAGACACTCGGGTTTTGGGAAGAAGTTAGTCTGTATGAGTCTTCTAAGCTCCCTTCTTTGAAGATTTGAGTCTTTCTAGGTATTTGTTCGGTGTTTGTTCAGATTCGAGTATGCTCTCAGACTTGCATTGGGTATGATCCTGGCTGATCAGAAAGAAGTTTGAACTATTTTCCTCATTTTGTAAATTGCCATCAAGCTTTTCAAGTAATATAAAAGGTTTGTTTTCTCAAGTGATGCCTTGTTGTTTGAAATTCATCTGAAGTTAATCTGAAGTTCTCTTAGGATCTGGAGCACATGAGGTCTGCACGAGTGTTGATCTGCTCGAAGGTTCATGTAGGAGTTCATGTAAGAGTTTTGAAGAAAGAAAGGAGAGTCAAGACATCGAGCTTCACTCTTCGCCGAAGGAATCCACTGACGAAGGTGCAATGCCTACATCTTAAAAATTTTGGTATCAGAGCCTAGATTAGAGATTTACCTTGTACAATTACTATGGATCGATCTGTCTCATTTAGCGACATTAAAAATGCTGAGGATTTAGCCTCTTGAAGTTCATCTGCATCTACTTTATCTCATATGTTTGAGTCCTGTTCTACTACTACTTTAAATACTGCTGATATCAAACTTGTAGAACAAAATTCCCAAGCAGCATGGAAACTCCCCACCATTTCCCCTAGTCAAGTTTATGGTGATTTAAAAATGTTTCATCTTAAAGCTGTTAGTCGAGTAAAATTTAAAGAAGTTGTTTATGAAGTTCAAGAAAATTGTGATACTACTCAGACTATTGCTTTTTTAGATATCCAAGCCGAAGCCAAATTCCATGGAACTAAATATCTTCATTTAGGATGTATTCGGGTTGGAACTAATGCCTTAACTCATAAGGGTCTTAATACATATGTCCTCTGTACAGTCCGTGATCTTACACAAAATAAGTTCACCGATTCTTTAATTGGTGGTGTTGTTGCTCCTTTATCAAATGGCCCTATCTGGTTTGATTGTTATCCAAAATTTTCTATTTATTCCTTTGATGAACATCTGGCCGATATCCTCAAGTTGTAGATCAAAACATCTGGTTTTGATATGCGTAGGCGCAGAACAAATATTTCTATTCAGACTCGTGGTTGTTTCCGTGATACCAACACAATGTACCCACCTGTTCTGCATACTCCTAGCCAAGATTCTTAGGCTAGTACCCTTGTCCTTACTGACCCCGTCAATCAAAAAATTGAACATCAAACTATTAAGTGGGACCAGTTATCTTTTCTCACTCATTTGGTTTTTGATACTCCTCCTGTTCCAAAACAGCATGCCATTACTACTACAAACATTCTAGAGGGTTCTTCCTCTACTATCATCTCTTTACCTCCTCTTACCACTTCCACACCATCTCCATATCCATATCCTATTTTATGTCTACACCCATCTTTAAAGACACTGGCCACTTCACTTGGCCCTATCCCTTTTTCTGTTAAATGTCTTGATTGTTCCCACCTTGCCTCTATTCAGAGTTTAACAGCCCAGCACGGTGACAATTCAAATTCTGGTTATGGTTTTGGTTCTTCTTCCATCTCTGACCCACAACACCTTAGACATATACACCACAATCCACGAACAAATCTTTCGCCACCTACCCTTTCAAGACAACCTTACCTCATCCAAAATGTGCTGATATTAGTTTCCCTCATGATGATCATGTTCTAATGATGCATTCCATTCCGGCACTCGAAACTGATGATCTCCATCTTAAAGAAATCTTTAGCTATTTCCTCCCTCTTGGAATTCCTAAATATGGTTTGGGATATATTGAACAGGCCAACACAATCATCCCTGACTGTCACTTTAACAATACTCTACCATATTATATTCAAAATCCTTCAATTCCCGAGGTGCATAAGTTCTTTACTCTCATGAAAGGTTGCAAAAAATGGCAAGTAGATAAAGATTGGATGGAAAGAATGATAAATTGGGATCTATTTACTCATCCAGAGACTATAGAATTCAATGCATTAGTCTCTATGGAACAAAAAGAAATCTTAGCACAATATTGGCAAAGTTATATGACTACCCAAGACTATTGGATCTCTTTCTATGAATGGAAGAGAAAAATTTCTGAAAAACAATTGGTCCAAATGATGGACTCCAAGAAAGGAAAAGGAGTGGAAATCCCTAAGCACAAACGGAAAAGTATTAATCGACAACAAATTGAGTCTACTTCTACTTTTCCTCTCTTCAAAAGTATCATGCTAGAAGAAAAAGAGAAACAATCTAAAGCTATCCCTCTAGTTCTAGCTAGAGAATATCCTCAAATGAGCTATATTGATAAAAGAATACAGATTGTTTCTGAACAAATAAATTGGACAAATATTGCCTGAAGAGGAATGGCCTCACATACATTTGTTACAAATGACTATGCTTGTAGGAGACATTTTGAACAGTTGCAATTTACAATGAATGAATTAGTCTCCTCAAATAATTCCCTTTCTTTGCATATTTCGAGAATTAAGACAGAAGTTACTTTAACAAACTCTGAAGTAAAAACTCAGAGTATAAAACTGGATGAGTTAAAGGATTCTTATTCTGGAGTCACAAATACATTATTTGAGCTAGAAGAAAATACAGATGACATCAAGCATAGAGTCAGGAAAATATAAAAAGACCTCCCTTCCAAAGAACAACCTGCTAAAGAAATTCCCCTCTCTAACCTATTCTCCCAATATGTTGGAGGAATCTCTAGCATCCACCATCCAGAAAAATCTGAAGTAAAGGAAAAATTCCCTTTTCATTTTCCCAATGAAATATTTGATATAGATCATGCCCTTGTTACCCAACTCACATCAGAATGGACTTTAACTATCAAAGAGAGACTGCCTTGGAACATGTCCAGGCCATCAGCCCCAGATCTGTATGGAAAAGGGAAATTACTAGAAGTCCCACAATTTTCTGATGAAAGCTATTGAGAATGGAATATTGATAACATGTCCATAGGTCAAATAAGACAAGTTCTAGATAGAATGTATGTTTCTTATAGAATCATGTGTACGAAAGGAAAAGTAGAAATAGAAGCATACAAATCTCTCATACAATGTTTTACTGGCACTTTGGAAAAATGGTGGGAAATAGAATCATCTCCTGGACTTGTTGAAAAAATGGAAAGATCAACAATAAAAGATGACAATGGAGATGTATTATTTCATGAAGATGGAAAGTCACAAAGTAATATGATCGACGCTCTCACTACTATGATTCTAGAACACTAGTTTGGAATTGAGCATGAGATTTCTGATAAACATGCTCTTATTCTAATGAACTCCAAGTGTAAAAGCATGTCCCATTATGATGACTTCCACAGAGAATGGATGCAATGCATCTATGAAGTTGTAGATGGAAAAAATATGCTTTGGAAGCAAGTTTATCTTGTTGCTCTTCCCAGTAAGTATGTTGATTATTTTAAAGCCCAAGGTATCTTCCAAATTCCTATGAAACTTATACATGGGGAGAGATTTATTTACTAATCACCTGAGCATTAGTTGGCCTTTGCACTAGCACAAAAGTTAACAAATCCATTCAGAAAATGTCCAGGTTCCCTAATAGAAAATCAATTTGTGCAAAGTATTGCCTTCAATTGAAGACCTAGTGAGAAAAAGAAAGAAGGCCAAGAAGATCCTGAGAAAAATAAACAAACTCCCAAGGCCTCAAAAGTATTCTTGGTTTGGTAAAACTCCAAAGAAATTTCAGAGCAAAGGATATTACAAAGGGAGACTAAACGCTCACTACTATACTGTTGATGACATTAAGCTAAAAACTTTCAAGGCACAAGAAAGACAAAAGCTTACATGTTGGCTATGTGGCCAAGCAGGGCATCTTGCCAATATATGTCCGCAAGGAGATGCATCAAAGAGAACTAGGGGAAAATATTCCCAAGCTAAATCTAGAAGAAACACTGATAGAGCAATGGGATCTAGAATTCCTATTCAGTGTAATCGATGTGGCTCAAATATGCATGTTACTAATGCATGCCCCCTAAGTCCGTTTATCAAACAAGAGGAAGTTCATATTGCTCAAGGAAGTGTTAGTTCTAGTCCTGAAACATTTGAATTTGAATATGATACCGAATATCTATCTGATCTAGAGCATGAAGCATTATTTATTTCTCAAAATTGACAATGTTCAAACCCAAATAAGTGTTCTTGCAGCTCAGAAAGTTAAGAAGAATCAGAGACAGAAGAAAGCTCGGAGGAAGCCGAAGAAGAATTAAGCAAAAACATGCCTAAGCTCAAAGTATGTATGGCACATATCAACGTCGCTGAAGATGCTCAAATGATAGCACAGATCCAAGCTCTACCTAAAGGAGAAATGAAATCCAGCCTCTTGGACTCCTTTCTAAAGACTATGATGAAGACAACACACAGTCCTACACAAGAAAATACATCTGGTAAGAATCCTATATTTGTTGATGCATCCTTCAAAAGAAATACTAAATCATTCATAAAACATAATAGGAATGAGAAATTGTAGCCTCTCACATTGAATGATTTAGGGAAAGAACTGGATATGCTAAAAGGACAAGTAACAGATCTCAGACAAAAGGTCCAAGACCTTGAAGGGAAGTTAATGCATGAAAAAAGCTACAAAGTTGATTTATGGGCAAGGGAACAAATATAGAGGCTAAAAGAAGAAGCAAGACCTTCTTCTTCAGAAGCAATACCAGCAGCAGAACAAGAAAATACATACATTCGCATGTTTAATACTATAGGATTTGAAGGTTTAAATTGTATGAAAGTCCTGACTATTCAACATCAGAAACCCCTAGTAATAATTCATTTGAAAATCCAAGATAGGGTTTTTAGGATAAAAGCCATTACTGACTCACAAGTAGATGTCAATATGTTTCATAAGGATTTCATTCCTACCAAATATTGGAGAAAGACATCCCATGTTATCACCAGGGAAGGGAATACTCAAATCCCTTTAGGTTATGAAATTCCCAAAGCAACTTTGTGTTTTGAGCAATATTGTCTAGACATGAAATTCTTTCTCTCCGAAATTCCAGTTGCTTGTATACTAGGGATTCCTTTTCTTGCAGCTGTTGAACCGTATGGCTCATCAAGGACCCCTGAAGGGAAAGCTGGATACTTCATCACTCTTCAAAATATTAAGATTTGACAAGGGAATGCAAAAGTTGTTCGTGGCATCAAAACTACTCTTCCTTTTGTCTCCACTCCACAGACTTCAACAATGGTGCAGATTGCCTTGACCATTTAGTAGAAAGAACGGAAAATACAGGAGTTGAAGAATTTGAAGGCTATTATGAGAATTGATGATCAACTGAAGCTTCCACAAATTCAGCAAAATATCTTACAGATCAGAAGGCAATTTGAAGATGAGGTATGTTCTGAAAACCCCACTGCCTTTTGGAAAACGGCTAAGCATTTTATTCAACTCCCTTATAAAGAAGGATATGAGGGAAAACCATGCAAAAGTAGAGCAATTCCCATGAATCCCCAATATCAGAAGCTTTGTGAAGAAGAAATTATAGGTTTATTGGCAAAAGGATTGATTCGGCATTCTAAGAGTCCATGGAATTTTTATGGATTCTATGTAAATAAGCATTCTGAGTTAATAAGGGGAGTACCAAGGCTTGTTGTAAATTATAAACCCTTAAATAAAGTTCTCTCAGATGATCCTTATCCCATCCCTAATAAGTCCAGTCTGGTTAATAGAATTGCAAGAGCCAAAATATTTTCAAAATTTGATTTAAAGTCTTTGGTTCTATCAAAGAAGAAACATGAAATGTTTCAGACTAAGATTAAATTCTTTGGACATGTTATCTCCAATGACACTTTGGTTTTGCAGCAACATGCAGTAGAATTTGTTGATAAGTTTCCGGATAAAATTCTAGATAAAACCTAGTTGCAAAGATTCTTGGGTAGCCTAAATTATGTTAGTCGTTTTTATAAAGATTGTTCCAAAGATCACAAAATCTTAAATGAACGACTAAAAAATGAACCATCTCCCTGGACCCAAGAGCACACCAAAGCTGTGCAGAAAATCAAAGCCAGAGTAAAGGCACTACCCATTCTCCATGTAGAAGATGATGAATTGGCCAAAATTGTTGAGACAGATGCTAGTAATGTCAGATGGGGAGCAGTTTTGAAGCAAGTCGGGATTAAAGAAGATAAAAGAAATATTGAAGAAATTCTGCAATTTGCTTCAGGGGTATGGCAGGATGCAGAAAAGAACTATTCTGCATTAGATAAAGAGATTAAAGCAACCTTAAATGCTATTAATAAGTTTCAAATCTTTTTAATCAACAAAAAATTTCTTCTACGAACAGATGCAGTAGCTATGAAGAAAGTCCTGAATAAAGAAGTTAAAGGGGCCAGTGATGCTAAGTTTGCAAGATGGCAAGCCCTGTTTTCTAATTTTGAATTTGAGATTGAGTACATCAAAGGATATGATAATTGTTTACCTGATTTTCTAAGCAGAGAAAATTTAGTACAGATTGCAAGCGAGCCTGCACAAGTCTGCACGATTTCAAGCAAGCCTGATCATTGCTTAGTCATAGTCAGTGAGTGGAAAAGTAACCAAGAAGAGACTAGGGAAATTCCGGACATCATGAGTTGGACTGAGTACAAACAACAATGGAGACCAACCTGGCAACTATGCAGTACTTAAGTTCTCGATCAAAATCTTCAACCGTGTTCATTACTCCCAAGACTTGTACCTAAGATCCGTAGAAGACCCACTTCATCAGTCTCTGTTTCAGAATTGACATATGAAAGAACACTCCGAAAGGTTGTAGATGCACCCCTAGCACTAACAAACACCTTTAAGGATGTAAACTCCATATGGAAAATATTTTATGTGCTCCCTGCAATAGAAAATCAATATTATTGTTTGGATCGTCCAAGAAATTTACATTGGTGGCCAGTAGCACAAGCAGATCAAATATTTCCAGGTACTCCATACAATTATTCCGAGTACAAGCAAATGTGGTGGGATCTCTTATGCAAAGATGATGTTCACAAAACGTACACATCTCTTGTCAAATTTGGGGCCGTAAGAACTGCTTTATAGTTCGATATTCCTGATTGGTTTTTTGACTGGTGGAAAACATTCAGCATCAACCGAAGCGCAGTAGACCCATATGTACACCAAGATGTGGGACACACTAGTCTATCCTAAACAATATGAGGATATGTATTCTTATTAAAGTCCTTCAGGTTGACCATGGTGTCTGAAATTTTTCCATGGGATTCTATAAAATCTCCACTTTTTAATCTTTTAGTCTATTCGTAGGGTTTTCCATGGGATTTGATTCCTAAAAAATCTTCACTATGTTCATCTTTTGTCTTGTCAATCTTGTGAGTCAATAATGGCTTTTAGCCTAAAACCCCTATCTTGGATTTTCAAATGAATTATTACTAGGGGTTTCTGATGTTGAATAGTCAAAACTTTCATACAATTTAAACCTTTAAATCTTGTAGTATCAAACATGCGAATGTTTGTATTTTCTTGTTATGCTACTAGTATTGCTTTTGAAGAAGAAGGTCTCGCTTCTTCTTTTAGCCTCTATATTTGCTCCCTTTCCCATAAATCAACTTTGTAGCTTTTTTCATTGATGAAATTCCCTTCAAGGTCTTGGACCTTTTGTCTGAGATCTGTTACTTGTCCTTTGAGCATATTCATTTCTTTCCCTAAATCAGTCAATGTGAGAGGCTGCAATTTCTCATTCCTATTATGTTTTATGAATGAATTAGTATTTCTTTCGAAGGAGGCATCAACAAATATAGGCTTCTTACCAGATGTATTTTCTTGTGTAGGACTGTGTGTTGTCTTCATCATAGTCTTTAGAAAGGAGTCCAAGAGGCTGGCTTTCATTTCTCCTCCAAGTAGAGCTTGGATCTGCGCTAATATTTGAGCATCTTCACCGACATTGCTATGTGCCATACATACTTTGAGTTAGCCATGCTTTTGCTTAATTCTTCTTCGGCTTCCTCCGAGCTTTCTTTTGTCTCTGATTCTTCTGAACTTTCTGAGCTGCAAGAACACTTATTTGGGTTTGAACATTGGCAATTTTGAGAAATAAATAATGCTTCATGCTCTAGCTCAGATAGATCTTCAATATCATATTCAAATACAGATGTTTCAAGACTAGAACTGAAACTTCCTTGAGCAATATGAACTTCCTCTTGTTTGATAAACGGACTTCAGGGGCATGTATCAGTAACATGCATATCTGAGCCACATCGATTACAATGAATAGGAATTCTAGATCCCATTGCTCTTTCAATGTTTCTTTTGGCTTCAGCTTGGGATTCTTTTCCCCTAGTTCTCTTTGATGCATCTCCTTGCGGACATCTATTGGTGAGATGCCTTGCTTGGCCACATAGCCATCATGTAAGCTTTTGTCTTTCTTGTGCCTTGAAAGTTTTTATCTTAATATCGTCAAGAGTATAGTAATGAGTGTTTAGTTCTTTTCTGCATCCTGCCATACCTCTGAAGCAAATTGCAAAATTTCTTCAATCTTTCTTTAATCCAATAAACTAAATATTTAAATACTTAATATTCATTATATCACCCCCTCATACTTAAGTACTCTTTAAAATAAAAATAAAAAAGTGAATAAGTACAAAATTCAAAAAACTGAATACGTACTCCTCTTTTCAAAACCCAAAGAAAGTGAATAAGTAGTATTTATTATTTAAAAGAAATGTGGGCTCCTATATGTATATGGAACCAAAATATCGTATAACGTGTTGGGTCGTTACATCAACTCACACGTTACACATTAGGTAAATATAATATATGAGATTATTATTATTTATTTGTAAATATAATATAGTTTATATTAAATTAACAAAAATACAATACATTAAATAAATGCAATATATTAAAATAATGGAAATTAATTTGATAATGTAATATAAATTAAATTTTTACAATGATTAATAAATTTATTTGGTAAGTATTACATATTTATATTGAATTTTTAAATATAAGTTAGATTTATATGAATGTATTATTGACTTTTATTTTTAATAAAAATAAATATAAGTTATATTTATAAAATGAATGTATATTTAAAAAAATATATTATTAATAATTTATTTATATAAATTTAATTTATGTTCAAAATTCAAATTTATAAATATATGATTTCATAAATATATTTTAAATATAAGATAAGTAAATTATTTTTAAAAATTTAAAATTAATATAATTGATTTTATTTATGAGTATTTTATTTTTTACTTTATTACGTCGAAGGCATTTCTTAAGGGGACGATTTCTATGGAGCCTTTGTCGTCTGTCCAGACCCTATTAAGAGCAACCACCTATCCACTCCTTAATAAATGATGAGAAATATGGCTCCAATCCACTCAGTTGTATGTCATGAGGCTATGAGGGGACACCCCGTGTGAGCTTATTTCATAGTGGAAGACGAGTTTTACGGGTTTTAAGTGTCGTCTCTACCCAGAATCTAGACTTTGATGGCTTCTCTAGTAATGGAAGACAGGTTTTACAGGTTTTAAGTGTCGGCCCTACCCAGAATTTAGACTTTGATGGCTTCTCCAGTAATGGAATACAACCAAGTAGGCCAATCAGCCACAACTTGCTCCCCCCTCAATATGCTTCAGAAAGTTTCTTGGTCTGATGATCGAGTCACCTGGTGCGAACTGCCCTTCCCTCTTCTTGTTTTCCGATAACCCATCGCCATTTCCAGTTGTCGTATGACCATCCTTCCTGTTCTTTCCATCAATTACCCTTTTCTCATTTTCAACATTGTCAAGCTTAAGGGACACATTAGACCTCCTCCAAGAAGAAAAATGCGAAGCCTTTACACAGATTTTCCACATCATGCAGGGAAGTATGCTTGTGGATTGGACACCAAGAGCAGCTATCTAATGTCCATTCTTAAAAATTTATTAAAATAGCAAAATTTTCACTTTTTCCCTAGTTCGTCCTTTGACTAGTTTTGATGTCTAAGTCTCCAAACTGCTCCAAATGATCCCAAATATTTTGAGGATGTGTATGACTGATATTAGTACTTGATTATGATGTTCAGGGATGATTTAAGACCATTAAAACACTTCTGAAAAATTCTTCAAGATTCTGGTCAATGTATGGTATTTTACTAACAATTTCTCTTTGACTAGTATTGGTCCCTTGGTCTCCAAATGACTCTAAATTTTTCCAAATTGTTATAGAAGGTAATTGGATGATATTAATACATATTTATAATTTTTATGGATGCTCTGGAGAGTTCATATGACTTATGCAACTCCTCTTTCAAATCTTGTCGAGATAGGGATTTTACTAGTAAATTGTGGTTCAAATCCCTAGGGGTAGATGATGAAAACGGATTTACAAATGCACTCAATCTATATCTAATTTTTGAATGGAATCAGGGAACATATAAATAAAATAAACATGAACTCATATTCAACACCATTCAACTTTTAATGTCTGGCATAACTCCCTTAAATCATATGCAAAACGACTAGTTTCAACCTTGGGGGAAATGATGGGCAATCTTCTCCAAATGATATGAAACTCAACCAAATGACTCCAAATGCTTATGTAATGAACATTAAACTCATATAATACATCAATAATAGTGTATTCATCAATAAACCATCAGTATTTTACTTATCCATTCAAATCCATCAACATTACATGAAGGTTCACAACAAGGTAGTGGGGAGATGGCACTGTTTGTCCATTATTAAGCAATTTAACATAGTTTTTCTTGGAATCTCCACTTGTGGATCTTTTGATATGGATATTACAGAGATATATGGAATATGATATGTACATGAAGTCGAAATTTCATTCCTTCACTAACTATATGCAACCACAAGAGCATTATGCAAGAGGTATGTGGAAAATGGCACCATTTCTTCATTAAAAATTAGATTTATACATTTCGAATTTTTGACCTAAAACTTTCTAGAGATGAAGAACAAAGTATTTAATTCATATTATAAAATAAATGGGGCATTAGAATCTCCCCCAAAGAGTACAATAGCTCACCAAAAATGCCCTCCCTCAAGGATGAAGAATACGCAATGAAAACTGGAAATGGTTGAAGGAATGAGCTACACTAGAAGAAACCATGATCTTTCCTATATCTTACAACTACAACAAATGAATCCATTAAAGATCCAAATGAAATTTCTGAATGGCCTTTCCAATTACCAACTTGGATGGGAATCTTTCACCCTCAAAATTGGCTAAGGTAAGAAACAAGTCATCCACTAGCTCTTCTCTCACAAATGCAATTGAAAATTCTAAAAATGATCAAAAGCTGCTTTAATTCTTTGTTATTAACATTTATAAAGTTTCCAAACTCTCTATGGGTCAAATTCCTTCCAAGAGATGCATTCCAACTCAAGTTGGGAAGAGATTCCAAAGGATGCCACTTGTACAACAATTCCTAGTCTCCCACTTCCACCAAATCACATGTGGAAGCATATTAGCTGCCCTAACTCCCTTGAGAACCCTATTGGAGGCTATTTTTATCCCTTACATGTCATATATGTCATATGTTAGCCTTCACGTCTGATTTGTGTCATAGGTGTCATAGCATCTTCATCATTGTTGTCATAGAGCTAGGGAATCTAGTCCAAGTGTCTCACTAGCTCCAAAATCCCTCTTCCTCTTCCATGGGAGTTACTCTTCCACTCCAATTCGAGCTTAATTGATTCATGCCAAGTATATTGACCTTCCAACTCATCCCAAGACGCTTGGGATTCTTATGGATTCAAAATGACAAGAGGAGGATGCCATGTGGCATAGAAAATCTAGCTTATGTGGGTCCCACTTCCTCCACGTTTCTTCATGGTCAAATGCCACTTTGATTTTCCCTTATGTATATTTATTTAGATCCTTTATTAAATATTTATGCTATTCTAATTTCCACACGGTTTGGGTACACAGGGTACTACTAAAGGATCGAACACCAACAGAAACCACTTCACACAAATAGATCACAAATCAACACACCACTGTTTTGACGTGGTTTAAACCCTCTTGAGGGAAACACTCCATGAGCCCGGCCAAATAGCTTCTACGGGACAATTTATTATGCAAAGAAAGAAAGTTACAAATAAGCTTTTCATAATCAATCAACTAAACAATGACCCTCCATGCTCTTTAAATAGAGATCATGGACCAATCGGGTGTTAAGCCACAGATCAAGGTTAGGTTTGATCTAAGAGAAGTTGAGCTGTCGGATCACTCTATGTCGGAAACATATCGTGACCATTGGATTAAGTATTTACAAATGCATACTAATGCATACTAAAGAAACACACTATACCTAATAGATATATTACACAAGTTGATCTTAACTAACTCCTAAGTGTCTAAATATCCTAACATCCCCCCTTAAGAACAACTTGGGATAGGATTGAAGGATTTACAAAAGTGACACTATTAGGAGAAGGAAGGAGGCATTAGAGCCTATCCCTCCTTAATGACAAGTTCCTGAGCTCCTAACATAGATCAAAGTTTAGAAAACTTTGATTCTGTAAGAGACTTGGTGAAGATGTCTGCAACTTGATCATCTATAGGGCAAAAGAGCACTTCAAGAACACGATCATGAACAAGATTTCTGATGAAGTGCATATGTAGCTCAATGTGTTTGCTGCGTTGATGTAGAACTGGATCTTTGGCAAGCTTGATGGCACTTTGATTGTCGCACCAAAGTGGAGTAGGCTGCTGCTGCTTGAATCCAAACTCTGAAAGGATCTGTCGAAGCCATAAAGCTTCCTGGCTGGCATTAACTGCTGCTCAATATTCTTCCTCTGCTGAAGAAAGAGCAAGAGCTTGTTGTTTCTTACAAGCCCAAGTAATAGGTCCAGATCCTAGATTGAAAACATAACCTGCAGTAGACTTTCGATCATCAGGATCAATGGCCCAATCTAAATCAATGAAACCAACCAACAAGGTTTTCCCCCCTGTACTGTAATGAATCCCAAACTGAACTGTACCTCGAATATATCGAAGTATTCTTTTAGTTGCTTTCCAGTGACTTTCATGAGGTGTCTGCATATAACAGGCAACACGACCAACGGAAAAGGAAAGGTCAGGATGAGAATGAGTCAAGTATAAGAGACCACCAACAAGCTGACGATACAAGGTGGCATCGACTTCAGGTGAAGTACAAGTGGCACAAAGTTTGACTCCATACTGGAAGGGAGAAGGGGCTGGTGTACAATATTCCATGTGAAAGCGACGAAGAAGGTCACAAGCATACTTAGACTGAGAAAGAAAGATTCCTTCTTTGGTTTGCAGGACTTGGAGACCAAGAAAATAATGCAAATGTCCTAAGTCTTACATTTCAAAATTTTGTTTAAGACTAGATTTCACATGGGTTATAAGCTTAGGGTCACTACCAGTAAGAATAAGGTCATCAACATATAGAACAAGTATGATGAGATGGTTTCCTACTTTCTTGGTATAGACATTGGGGTAAGAATGGCATCTAGAAAAACCAGTGTCAAGGAGAAAGTTATCCATTTTGGAATACCAAGCTCTAGGAGCTTTCTTAAGGCCATATAAGGATTTCTTAAGGCGACAGACAAGGCTAGAGTTATTCTGAACATAGCCAGGAGGTTGTTCCATGTAAATTTCCTCCTCTAAATCACCATGTAAGAAGGTAGACATGACATCCATTTGATGGACTTCCTAGTTGTGTAAGGCTGCAAGGGAAAGAACAAGGCGGATGGAGTTCATTTTTGCGACAGGAGCAAAGGTTTCATTGTAGTCAATCCCTTCAACTTGGGAAAAACCTTAGGCAACTAACCTTGCCTTAAGTCTTTCAATAGTTCCATCTGATGCGTACTTAGTTCTGTAGACCCATTTACATTTGACAAGTTTTCTTCCTTTTGGAAGAGGTACAAGATCCCAAGTATCATTCACCATTGAGGAATGATATTCTTCGTCCATGGCTGCATCCCAATTGGGATTCCCTGAAGCTTCTGCAAAAGTTTCTGGATCATGATTCTCAAAAACTTGAGCCAAAAGAGAAGAGGCCTGTTGAAACTGAGAACGTGTTCGACGTGGATCTCTAGGATCACCGGCAAGATCACCAGCTGCTTCACATGTTGAACGGACCCATTGAGGAAGCACTTATGCTGGTGCAACTGGAGGAACATGAGCAGGCGGAGGTGGATTTTCATCCTCACTGTCATCATCAGAAACTGGAGTTGGAAACCTATCAAGGAAGTTGGAAGAAGAAGAAGAACGCACAAACGCCAAATCAGGCTCGCAGGCCAAACATGGCACCACTGAGTTAGGCTCGTAGGCCAAGATATTTTCATCAAATTTAACATCTCTTCTAATGATTATATAATGAGAATGTGGTTGAAGAAGTCTATAACCTTTTACATCTTCAGAATATCCAACAAATATGCACTTTTCACTTTTAGGCTACAATGCTTTCCATTTTTCATCCGGAATGTGAGCCCATGCTTCACTACCAAACACACGGAAGTGACTTACATCAGGTTTAGTTTTACTCCATGCTTCTTCCGGTGTTATACCTTGTAATGCTTTAGTGGGGGTGCGATTAACTATGTAATTTGCACAATTAATGGCTTCAGCCCAAAATTGAAGACTTAGTCCCTTAGATTGGATCATACAATTAGCCATTTCTTTTAAAGTGCAGTTCTTTCGCTCAGCTACACCATTTTTTTGTGGTGTATATGGAACAGTGTGTTGTTGTTGGATGCCTTGTTCAGTGCAGAAAGTAGTGAACTTATTGTTAACATATTCTCCTCCATTGTCAGATCTTAACTTAATAATTTGATGACCAGATTGTTTTTCCACAAGGGCCTTGTAGGCCAAGAACATGTTAAATACTTCGCTCTTAAGTTTTAGGAAATAAACCCAAGTGCGTCTGGTGTAATTATCAATGAAAGTTAAGAAATATTTGAAACCAAAAAAGGAAGCAGATGAAAGAGGACCACACAAGTCACTATGCACAAGCTTTAAGGCAACCGAGGTGTGCCAAGAGGCACGTTTGTCAAAACTGTCCCAATGATGTTTTTTGAGTACACAACCGTAGCAAACACCATCCCTGCAAGATACCATCGGAAGACCTGTCACCATATTTTCTTTACATAGTTGTTGCAATGAGCGATAATTTAAGTGACCAAATCACTCATGCCAAAGTTTGCTCAAGTTATCACTATGGGCAACAAAAACTGAAGGGAAAGGTGATGACCCAAAGTTGTTAAACTTGTACAACTTGGTAATATCATCAACAATTCCGGTAGCTAGAACCTGTTGAGGATCTTTAAAATCCTTGATTACAACTTGGTGAGGTGTAAAGGTCACAGTTTTACCTTCACTAGAATGAGCGATCTGATAGATTGATAACAAATTGCAGAAAATTCTTGGAACACATAGTACATCACTAAAATGACCATTATCTACTGGAACTGTTCCAGCTCCTACAACACTTAGAGATCTATCATCACCAACAAATATTTGTTTGGTGTTACATTCATGCATAGTAGAAAAGATGGCTTGATCGTTAGCCATATGATAAGATGCTCCAGAATCAATGAGCCATTCATTTGAAGTAGAAAAAGAAGATGCATTATAAGAATAATCAGAAGCACAAAGTGCATGTCCATGAGAGGCAGATTCTGAAGGCGAATCTAGGCTAATGTGGTGCTTCTTCATTGCTGTGTCCAAGGCTGCCATCTTCTTGAAACACTTAGATTCATCATGATTATCTTTCCCGCAATAGTTGCAATGACGCTCAGTCTTCTAGCCTTTTGGCTTGGATCCTTTGTCATTTTTTAAAGGAGTTGACTAAGAGGGTTTTGAACCCTTGTTTGACTTATTATTAAGAAAATTTTGTTTCTTGAGAGGGTTGGACTTTTCTTTCTGTTGGGACAATAAGGCTTTCATAAATGTATCTACATTGTTGATTATTCCAAGATGAATGAGTTTATCTTGCTCTCTAATCAAGGAATCACAAAAGGATTCAAGACTAGGCTCTTGATAGCTAGCTGCATTCAAGGATTCTTTCATGGAGTAAAATGTAGATACAAAAATAGAATATGCAGGTCCAAGTTTGGAAAGAATATGATAAATGCATTGTTTTTTTTTCCTCTTAATCTTACATTCTGCACATAAGAGTTTAAGAGTTTTGTACTTAGATAAATAATCTTGAATACATACAAAGTCACATGGATTTAAAGAAATCAACTCATTTTCGAGTTGGTGACCTCGAATTTCATTGTGTTTACCAAACACAGATTCCAACTTATCCCAAGCAGCATCAGGTTCATCAATTCTAGATATGTGGAATCGCAAATCAGTAAAGATTGACATCACAATCAATCCACGAGATTCATCGCATCTATTTGCCCATTTTATTTTCTTACCATCATCAGTGGGTTCTGTTTCTTTCCCTGAGGTAATTATGAAAAGTCCCCTACTTCGTAGAACATCCTCCATATGAGATTTCCATGAGAAATAGTTGGAACTGTTAAGTAGAATATCACAAGGGGTGGCCATATTTGTAAATTAATGGTTGTAAAAGCAGAAACCAATAGTCTGGATGTGAAGAGCTCGAAAAAATAGGCGGTTTAAAAAAAAAGGCACTGAAAACTGACTCTATATGGTGAAGTTATGCTTGAATAAATAAACTGTTGAAGATGTCCCCAATAGTGACGTGGCAGCTAGAGAATGTCCAACAAAAAAAAGAACCCCCCTCTTCCCAAGATGAACCTTTTGACAATCACTTTACAAGAAAGTTGCTTTAAATGAACCACTTTTGTAAAATAAATGATTTCACTTTTACAATGATATTACTTTTAAATAGTACAACAATAAAAAAAACTTAAGTGACTCACTTATATTTTTATTTTTTATTATTTAAGTGAGATGCACTTTTACAATAAAGTAACTTGAAAATAGAAATTACATGTACTTTTTCTTTTAAAAGTAACTTCCTAAGACTTGAACTCAAGACCTATTAAGGAATAAAGCAAATTTGAACCAAGTGAGCTAGATTAAAAGGTATGTAAAATATGGGAATGAGGAAGGGGGCTTTTTTCTTCTTCTTTTATTTATTTATTTATTTATTTATTTATTTTTTACTCTTCTTGCTCGGTTTGTGTTCTTGCCCTTTTTTCTGTAAAACACACCACAAATCGAAACCAAAAAACTTTTCCACACTTGTGGAGTTAGATCTCGTTAGCTTTCCCGGAAAGTCTACGTTTTCTCTCTGTTTCGGATTTGCCGAGATCGCGCAAGGTGCACAGCAAAGATCATACGTAGCTGAGAAAAACCCTTTCTGTTTCTGTTTCTGATTTGTTGAGATCGCTCAAGGTGCACGGCAAAGAGCATACGTAGACGGGAAAGCAACAATCTGAACCCAAAAAAAAACTAACAGTAAAAAAAATGATAAATTATGAGATTTTTTTTCTTTTAAAAATAAAAAATAAAAAAATGCGTCACTGTAACATTATACCTTCAGATCTGATGAAATACGCATTTCTAGAGCAACTGGGAACCGTTTTCGATCAAACGAAAACTATTTCCCAATGGAAATGATGCTCTGGACCCAATGGAACACCTCCCATAGCTCAGAAATGTACAGAAATACTAGAACTAGAAACCCTTTTGAGTTTTGGCAACAACAGTTCAAGATCTAGATCATAACTGGAAGCAGCACTTCATAACACCAATGTTTTGACGTGGTTTAAACCCTCTTGAGGGAAACACTCCACGGCCCGGGCCAAATAGCTTGTACGAGACAATTTATTATGCAAAGAAAGAAAGTTACAAATGAGCTTCTCATAATCGATCAACTAAACAATGACCCTCCATGCTCTTTAAATAGAGATCATGGACCAATCGGGTGCTAAGCCACAGATTAAGGTTAGGTTTGATCTAAGAGAAGTTGAGCCGTCAGATCACTCTGTGTCTAAATGCATACTAATGCATACTAATGCATACTAAGTATTTACAAATGCATACTAATGCATACTAAAAAAACACACTATCCCTAATGGATATATTACACAAGTTGATCTTAACTAACTCCTAAGTGTCTAAATATCCTAACACACACATCATTTATTATCCTTCTTATTTTAAATCCCAATGCTTCCACCCACAACCTAGGAAACTAGTAATTTTCCTCCTTGGCAATTATTTGACCCTTAATATTAATGTGACAAACTCTCATAAATATGGCCAATGGGCTTAGGCCATTGTGACCCAATGAAAAATTTGGGACATGACAAATCCCCCCTTCCCAATATTGTTTGTCCTCAATCAATTTCAAACATGGGTGTTGAAGAGCCTGATTTATGTATAATTCTTTGAAGTTGCCACTGAGTTACCCAACTTTGAGTCTTCGAGCTTCCATGACTATTTTAGAGAGGAACCACCATGATTTCTGCTGCACTACTCTAATTAAAATCACTTTATTAATTCAGGAATCCATCCCCCATACTACTTGTTTTGCCACAAAATTGAAACCAATAAGACTAAGAATTATCCCAGGGTCCCATTGCTTGTATTGCACTCCAACAATTAGAAGTGCTCTCCAATTCATAGGTCCTGGATCCCATTTTCTTGTATGCATTCTTCCAATCATCATGAGTACAAAATACGTATCATCAAATTATATAATAACATAATGAAAATGAACATCAAGAAGATGCTTCATCAAAGAATCATGAAAGTGCTTATACCTCCAAGCAAGTAGACCACCATTTTCCAAGTGCATACAAGCATCAAGTAACCAATCAAATATGATCCAATGACATAGGTGAGGATCCCATGTACAATAATGCTGCTCCAAAAGGATATGATATGCATCAAAATAGTCAGCCATGTATTCTTTCATCCACGAAGTGAATGAAGAATCTCCACTAAAATCAGAACCAAATAATGAGCAGAAAAAACAAGGAGACTTCAAATGACTCAAATAAGTCTCACCCATACATCCATGAATGTGAGAATCATAAAGATATAACAAGGTATGTGGTTTCCAACAAAAATATTCTTCAATCATAAATCTATTCACCCAATTGTTGGATAAATTTCCTCTAGCATCAAATGAACCAAGTGTTGAGCAAGAAAAACCATGAGTTTTCAAGTGTCTCAAATGCATATCATAGATGCATCCATGTCGATGTGCATCATCATAAAGTAACAAATGATTTTGCTACAAATGTGAGTAAAAATGTGATCCAACCATTTCATCATAAAAGGTAAATCGAGGAGTTCCATACTCCTCACGTGGCACCATAAAAAAGAACCCTTTCTCCCATAGTTCATTGAGACTAATGCTACAAAACAGGGAATTGTAGGATGTAGGAGAATGAACTAACTCACCCAAATGATCAAAAAGTGTAGAAATTTCACCATGGGAAGGATCCATATGGGTAGTATCATGTAACTCCTTCAAAATTGTGAAACCTTTGTCATAGATTGGTTCCAATGTAGAGGAATCATGTTCTTCTTCAAAAAGTACATAACCTTCATCAAGAGACAATTCAAGTTCCTCTTCCACCACCTCAAGTGTTTGGATCTTTTCAAGTTCATATTCGAACACATCAAGCACATTCAAATTTCCACATTTCTCATGATACACCATGTCATGAGAATCCTCCAAACAATCTACCATTTGAAAATCTGAAACATAGGAGGAAAAACAAGTATCTTGCAACTTTTCAAGAAGTTGCTCATTTTGAATTGTGAGATTATGATTATCCTCATTATTGTTCAATTATGCATCATGTAACAATTCATTAAGATCAAACAAATGTTTTCTATAAAAAATAAAAGACATGAAATTACCTTTGATGTGGCACATTGCTCTTTGAATCTTCTCTATGTCTTCACAGAAAGATGTTTCCTCCAATGAAGTAGCTCTCCAACAAGAATCTGACACCAATGCTTGATTTTCATGGATAATTCTAAGGGACTATTGGATCTTTTTTTTCATTCATATTTAAGGACCCTTCAAGAAAATGAGGCTCTTGCAAATGAACCTCCTCATCTTCTTCCTTCTTGCTTGTACCCACTTCATGATTCTCAAGTGGTGATGGGGAAGTTGATCTTGTTTCTTCTTCAACTACTACAAGGTATTCATTTCCATGCTTAATGTAAGTTTGGCTTGCAACAACACTTTCATAATTGATCTCTATGTCACCAACATAGAGGTGTGAGCACCCATCAGTAGGTACTCCTTCATAGTTCAAGCATCCATTGGTAGATGCTCTTTGCTTCATTTCCAAGGTAGAATGTGTCTCGAAATGATCTTCAATATTTTCAATAGGATCTTATTCATGCTCATGTGATGTCTCTTCATCTTTTTCAGAGTCACTTGGGAGTGACTTTTGACCCTCTTCATGTATTGCTTCTTCTACTTCACCTATTTCAGAACTAGGTGGTTCATGATTCTCCTCCTTTTTCTCCTTCAAGCAAGCTGATGCATTTTTCCCCTTTGTTTTCTTAAGATCAATATGTTTTCTCCAAAGTTTGATAATGAACAATTCAAATCCTTTCATAAGTTGATTGGTCATGTCTTCAAATATTAGTTTCATGATTTTTATATGCTCCTCACTGTCATATGAGGTTCATTTTTCATCCCTAGTCATAGTTCCCTCAAAAAAAAAAATTGCTCTTTCGGTTTCAATATCTAATGGCGGTACCTGACTTCCTGTCCTCATGAATATCAGACCACATCAGGTTCCAAGATCATTCTCTAATACCACTGCAATGCCCCTTCTTAACAATTTATTAAAATGACAATTTTTTCACTTTTTTCCCTAGTTCGACCTTCACTTGTTTTGATGTCTAGGTCTCCAAACTGCTCCAAATGCTCCCAAATCCTATGCGGATGTGTATGAATGATATTATTACTTGATTATGATGTTCAAGGATGATTTAATACCATTAAAAGACTTTTGAAAACTCCTTCAAGATTCTGGTCAATGTATGGTATTTTATGAGCAATTTCTCTTTGACTAGTATTGGTCCCTTGGTCTCCAAATGACTCCAAATTCTCCCAAATTGCTACATAAGGTAACTGGATGACATTAATACATATTTATAATTTTTATGGATTCTCTGGAGTGTTCATGTGACTTCTGCAACTCCTCTTTCAAATCTGGTCAAGATAAGGATTTTACTAGTAAATTGTGGTTCAAATCCCCTAGGGGTAGATGATGAAAATGGATTTCCCAATGCACTCAATCCAACTCTAATTTTTTAATTGAATCAGGGGAAATATGAAGAAAATAAACATGAACTAATATGCATCACCATTAAACATTTAATGTCTTCTATAACTCCCTTAAATCAGATGCAAAAAGACTAGTTTCAACCTTGGGGGAAATGATAGGCAATCTTCTCCAAATGCTATGAAACTCAACCAAATGACTCCAAATGCTTATGTACTAAAAATTAAAATCATATAATACATCAACAATAGTCCATTCATCAATAAACCATCATTATTTTACTTATCCATTCGAATCCATCAAAATTACATTGGTTCACAACAAGGTAGTGGGGAAATTGCACTGTTTGTCCATTAATGAGCAATTTAACATAGTTTTTCTTGGAATCGCAACTTGTGGATATTCTGATATGGTTATTACAAATATATATATCATATTACATGTACAATAAGTAAAAATTTCATTCCTTCACTAACTATATGCAACCACAAGAGCGTTATGCAAGAGCTATGGGTAAAATGGCACCATTTATTCATTAAAAATTTGATTTGTACATTTCCACTTGTAATTTCGACCTGAAACTTTCTGGAGATGAAGAAAAGAGTATTTATTTCATATTATGAAATAAATGGAGCATTATGACCTCCCCCAAAGAGTACAATAGCTCACCAAAAATGCCCTCCCTCAAGGATCAAGAATATGCAATGAAAACTAGAAATGGTTGAAGGAATGAGTTGCACTAGAAGAAACCATGATCTTCCCTATAGATTACACTTGCAACAAATGACTCCATTAAATCTCCAAATGAAATGTATTAATGGCCTTTCCAATTACCAACTTGGATGCGAATCTTTCACCCTCTAAATTGGCTAAGGCAAGAAACTAGTCATCCACTAGCTCCTTTATTAAATATTGATTCTATTCTAATGTCCACACATCATTTATTATCCTTATTATTTCAAATCTCAATGCTTCCACCCACAACCTAGGAAACTAGTAATTTTCCTCCTTGGCAATTATTTGACCCTTAACATTAATTTGACAAATTCTCATGAATATGGCCAATGGGATTAGGCCATTGTGACCCAATGCAAAATTTGGGACATTACAGGATATCATGTCTAGGGATAGGTCGATCACTAGAACATTTTGGATAAGGGATCCCATGATGGAGGAATCCAGTTTTTCCTCCTCAAACTTATGTTAGCCATCAGCCAATTTGAGCCCCAGTTCCAGTTAAACCCGTCTTTGACCCATAACCAATCAGTGAATCATGTAAGTGATTGACTGAAAGCACCCATCGAAGAAACCGCATAAGCACCTATTTATTAATCACTAACATATGGGGTAAAGTAAAAGGAAGTAGTTTTATAAGTTTATGCATATCCGATGTGGATTCACCAACGTCATTTGAACACGCATCCCTTTCATGTATAGTGTAATACCTAGGTTTCCTTCGCCCTGTTCCAAGTGGGTTTTTATTGTGAGCAGATTGCTCAGTGGGACTATTAAAATATGATTATCTGAGTCAGTTACATTTCCCAACCACAAGGTGGCATTTTATTGGGTTCTTATAGTAATTAACTACAAAATGTAATTTTTTTTATTACAGATTCGCTACCACTTACCCAACTCAAGCACTTTCAAACTGGTCTTACTTATGCCCATTGCCCTATGCCACATCATTAATAGACATAGAGCCTCTATCCAATCAGCTAGACGTACTATGGGGTTGAACCAAAAGCACCAATTTCAATGTATGCACCATGTATAAACCATCCACCTGGCTACTCTTGTTGGATCTTTGTATCAATTGGATGCAAGCATTTTCCGTGGCATCCAGTTAAATGCTAAGTTTTTACCAAATTATCTTTATAATTACTTTTTTTTAACTTGCCACCAAATTATCCAATCCAAAACATACCAAAGATGAATATCTCATACATTTACCATTTTTTGATGCGCCTCATAAAGGAGTGCTGATATCTCAGGATATTTATAAGCATGTTTGTCCCTTCATCCATACCGAGAGCAGGCTCCAACCTCCAACCCATTTGTATACGTCCCATATCCATTGTAAATCTAGATTGAGATCCATATGGAAAGAGTTAGACACAAATCGAACAAATGTTTCATCAGTAAATAATTTTTTAACCGTGTTCTACTATAAAGCTCGTCTTCTTACCTCAAACATTGCAAGCATTTTTGAACTTCCACAAATATTACTCAGAGCTTCCGAGCGTGTGATTTCTATGTTCTCTCCATGAACTTACCTCATTTTTGTTTGTTCATTACAAATTGTCAAAGATCTCTTCTCTATTGACTGGAAACAATAAAGCAACATATGATTCCATACTATATTTATCTTTAAAAACAAGATTCACATCTAAATATATTTTTATTCAAAACAACATTGCACATAAACACAAATTTGAATAACTCTGATCATTCTGTGACCCACCTAGTCAAATTAATTAACTATTTAAGAAAGAAATAGATGTAGCATGTAAACGTCTCCAAATGTCTCTAAGAAATAGATCCAATGAGTAGCCAGTAAACACATCTAATATTCACGTTTTGCTATAAAGTTTGTCTTCTTAACTGAACAATTGCAATCATTTCTTAACATTTCAAAAGTCCTACTCAGAGCTTCCATGCGTGTGACTTTCATCTTCTCTCCACGAACTTGTCTCAATTTCGTTTGTTCATTACAAATTGTCACAGTTATCGTCTCTATTAACTAGAAACAACAAATCTGATTCCATGCTAAATTTATCTTTTAAAAACAACATGTGCTCATCTAAATAAATTTATATTCAAAACAACATTTCACATAAACACAAATTTGAATAATTCTAATCATCCCGTGATTCACCCAGTGAAATTAAATATCTATTACAGAAATAAAGAAATAGATCCAATGCACAACTCTATAACCAATAGCCTGTAAACCATTAGTTAAAGAGACAAAGAGGCTATCTTGCGTTCCAATGAGTTGATTGTGGCACATCAATTGACTATTCGGTAGGGCCCATGCCAAAGGCCTGAGCCATATTCAATCAAATTTCGTCAAATGCTTCCAATTAGTAATCACTACTCTCGAGCATTTTCACGAAAGAATGATGCATATTTACCAACAAAATAATGACACATCTTTACAACTGTGAGCATTTTCACAAAAGAACGATGCATATTTCAAACAGAAGAATGATGCATCTTTACAACTGTGGAAAATATCAGTAAATGTAGTGAAAAACCTCAATTTTTCAATGTACTTGGATGTGCATCAAAATCTTAAGGCCAAAATGACCTTATAACAGAGCTAGCATACCTATAATATCTTAAAACTCTAAATCCCGCTTCTATTTCCAACTAAAGCTTAAATTTCTTTGTAATCTCAATCATTTCCTACAACTCCACAATTTCTAAAAGAATGTAATTTAAATTCCATTGTAAAACTTAGATTTCACCATAGATTCAAGCATTTCTAGTGTGTCAATGGGAAGAAAAATGCGGTTGAAAATGGTTGTACTATTTGGACTCTAGCAATAGCCAGATCAAGACTTCCAAAATTTTTGTGCATACCTATGACTAAATTGCATGGGTACATTAGCCTGGTGGTGAGCATGGCATGATGTTGAATCACTTTGCCCCATACTAGTCAGCAATTGTCTGATGGGAAAATAATGTTCTACGAATGTCAACATAAGTTGGTTCATGAAGGAGGTGTTGAAAGCTATGGCTGTAGACATTGTGGTTTTGAAAATGAACATTGAAAACGCCAAATGGCCCATTCTCCAACATTATATGGGCAACTCTGCAGACAGTTCATGGCCATGCACTTGGAGATATATTTCAATTGAAACATATGGATACATGTATAAATGTTTTTGGATACTTGCTAGATTAACACATGGACATGCTTATAAAACCCAATAGGCAATAAGATCATATTAACTTCAAGATTGAGGTCATATTCAATTTGAGATTTTGTTTTTATGAGTCCATTGCATGAATTGGCGAGCTTTAATAGCCTCCTTTCGAAATGAGGTGTTGTCAATCACCTCATCATCCAATGATGTCTGTTGGTTGTACGTTGGCTGAATTTTGCTTTAATCGGAAACTATCTACCATTTTTAAATTCATTTTTACATGTGGCACTTGAAAATTATTTGGTTGGTTGAGCAACTTAAGAATGTGGCACTTATATGGACACTATTCTCATTGTGAAATTAATGGTTGAATAAGAAATATAGAAGAACAAATGAACATACCATACATAATGCATATTAAGACAGGCTTGGCATGATTGGTATTAGAGGATGATTGCAACTTCCTACCATAGATCCACGATTGCAATCATTTACATAACATGCCCATGATCATTTGGCAGTGCTGAAAATAGTATCCCTGAAATTATGATCATTTGGCATTGCAAAAAATAGTATCCCTGAAATTATAATGTTTATTATATTTGAATATTAATTAATTAGTTAATTTAATTATATTGTATATTAAGATTAAACTTATATTTAAATAAATTAATATTGTATATTGTAACTCATTCTCTAATTGCTAATTCATTATCTCACTAACCTCTAACTCTTAACTCAGTAACCCTCTAAGTCATTCTTCATATATACTAAGCCCCTCACAATTAACCTCATTAACTAACACATCCCTTTATGATTGATCTACTAACTCACAAACCCTTTATCCATGACCAACCAATACATCATGAAAAGGGTAAAAAAAACATATCACTCTACACACAATAATGCTCGGCTGAACATCCACAATCCTAGCATACTTCAAACATGGTGAGCAAATGTGGATTTCCAACCAGCGCTTTCATGCAATGTTGTATTGAAATACATAGCCAAATATGCTTCCAAAGCAGAAGGAAAATCAAATACCTACCATCATATGCGGACTAAAATCATAGCTACATCATCTCCAAAGGATCCAGACTCATATGCCTATCATTGCTTGCACTCAAAAGCAATTGTTGATAGAGACATCAGTGCTCAAGAAACTTTCCATATATTGCAAAAATTACCCCTTGTCACATGCATTCGGGCCTTCACCAAGCTAAATGTTGGTCGCCAAGTATTTTGCCAGGTATCTCTTGACTCAAGTGATTTCTTATATGAATCGAGTTTCATAGTTGTGTACTTGCAACGCACTCCAGTTTCCTTATAGACCTTGCACAACAATGGTCATATAACCAGGGATGCAAAACTGGAAAGTGGAAGAAGAGAATTGTCAACCATTGACATTGGTAACACTAAACGTCAATTATTGACCTTCATGAAAATGTCACACACTACAACATTAAAAGGAATGTGAATTGCACCATCATTATCCTTCGACCACTATACAAAGATGAAAAACACTTCATATGTCTAACTTTGAAAAAAACAAGAGGCGGGCCTTCATTCTCTTTCCCTTTCACACTTAAAATGGCAATCCTCAATCCCTGCACTGTCCCTACCAAGTGAAAACATCAAACTTGGTTTCCAATATATTTAGAGCCAAACATGATCACTACTTATCCCTTTATTGTTTTACCCACATATGTATACTTTTTCATATGACAAATTAATGTACAATTCATTTTACTTTCCATCGATTACATGGGTTTCTATTTATTGCTTATTAGTACTTGCAACAAAGTTGTCCTTTCAATTTTATCGACTACTATCCCTACCATAAATTAGCTTGACTTACTTTCAAACAAAAAATTTATTGTCTACGTAAACACAAATTTCTTTCATTTTACAACATATTGAAATTCTTATCAGCGTTTCATTTCCCCCGCTTTGGGGGTATGCTAGTAAGTACATTTACTATATGATATTTAAAAGTTATGTATTCAAAATCATTCATATTTCTAATCACATCAAAGATATTTTTTATTAATTTTATTTATAGACATCTTTTCAATTTAACTTACCCATGGTTACATTGATTTTAGTGTAAAAGGTGAGTTGTAAATATACTTTCCTCACAAAATGCTTTACTAATAATATTTTATTATATCGCTTAGGAGGCCCATTTTAGACCTCAAATTTCCCCTAGTCATTCCCTGGTGATGATGATGATGATGGTGGTGGTGGTGGTGGTGGTGGTGGTGATGATGATGATGACGATGACATAGATGATGGTGATGACATTGATGATGAATATGATGGAGGTGACGACGATGATATTGATGGTGGTCAGGATGATTACAATGATGATTATGATGATGATGATGATGATGATGATGATGATGATGATGATGATGATGATGACAATGATAATGATGAAGTTAATGATGATGGTGATGACGACGACGACGATGACAACAACAATGATCATGACGAGGAGGATGATGAGGTCGCTGATGAAGATGATGAAGATGATGATGATGATGATGTTTACGATGATGATGACGATGACGACGATGATGATGATGATGATGATGATGATGATGATGATGATGATGATGACGATTATGATGATGATGAAAAATATGATGGTGATGATGATGATGATGACAATGAAAACAACTATGCTGATCATGATCATGATGGTGATGGGGATGATGATGATGATTGCAAGATTGTCATCAAAATCATGATGACATAGAACATTTCATTAGACATGTGACAAAGGGGGCTAGTGTGTTGTAATATCAATGAACTTGGGGAAAATAAAAAATATCAAAATTTAAATACTTACCTTGTAATTTTTTATGGACTGACCAATTTTATTGTCTACAGTAAAATTATTTGTCGTCTCTTGAAATAACACATCCCCTTATGGATGGCTAGTTATTTTTCATCTCTTGGCTTGTGGGTTGACACTTAGGTCTACAGTTTTACAAAGATCTATCATTTTGGGTATTTCAATTAGGCCATATGGAGGCCACCTGGTACTAAATCTACTTTCTAATGTTTTGAAGTATGGATCATTTAGGTAGTTCTAACTCTATCTTTTTACTTGCAGCTGGCTCCAATCAACTACTACATCTTCTTTGGGGACAACTATTTTCATTCCCAAGCATGTAAATTCCTCCCTTCTTTTGTTCATTTTAGTCTTTCTATTTAATCAATTTTAAGCATGAAAAGGCCCTTAAGGTCTTAGTTTTTGAATCGTCACTCTGATACCATGTGTAAGGGGACTTAGTTAGATGAACAAAATGTTAACAGGGATTCCAATGGAAAACAAGAAAACACAAATCTTGGAACCAATGAAAACCCTCAACAAAATCAAAATGCCCAACAAAATCAAAACCCACAACAAAATTTCGACCAAGATGAATTGAACCATTATGTAAATGAAATGAGAGTGCACACTCAAGAACGAAGAAACATAGGGGAACCATCTCGAGTGTCCCTTGCAACCTCAATTGAGAGCTCAATCGACTCCCTCATCCTTGCACATCACCAATTGAATGACATGACTGAATATAGAGCTAGGATGCAGGAGTATTATTCCACAGGAATTTCCAAGGAGGAAATAAAATATTTGAATATTACAAAGGCCCAATTATACAGTATGTTCACCAATTCAAGAACATAGCAACCACCTGACATTAGAAATCCACGTGTCTGCATGGATTGGTGTCATTTCCAACCATGGAGGGAAAATTGGATCATAGGTGGTTCATGGTTTAAGATAAACCTCCCTTCAATAATAGGGAGGTTCCATAGTACTTCCTTCGGCAACTGTGGGATGAGTTTGCGCTTGGTTTAAATGTCAACTATTTTTACATAACCGACTTCTAGGGTGTTGGGCATGGCTCTGACCAATATCGACTTGCTTCCAGGAGGAACCCATTGAGAGGGCCACCGGATCCTAGGAGCGATCCCAACCCCTCTCTCGAGCCACATCAGTTACCCCAAAAAATTGATCAGATCAAGGGGGTGATGACGAGTGTTTCATGTGGAATCCTTAGACAAACTGCCTTTGTAGTAGTGAGTACAACGGAGAGACACGTTGACCCTGATAGAGACTTAGGTGTAGGGCCTTCACGACAGAGTCAGGATAGACCTGTGACTGGTGGTACCCATGTTGGTCCTTCTAGCTCGACAGGGACAATGCCACATCTTTGTCCCCATTGCAAGCACACTTTACCTGGCCCGATAGAGGGCTCCTATATGGAGCAGGTTAGCACTTTTTTTAATGTGTTTTCAATCATCACTTGATAATTTGTAAAGTAATTTTAAAGTATTTGTGTTTGACTTAAACTATTATTTCAATGTACAGTTATTTAGAGTTGAGACACCGTCATGGGAGAACGTAGGATATCCAACTTGGATGCAACAATGGAAACTGCAACTGAAATTGTGGCACCTCACATGGAGGTATTTTTAGTACCTCACAATATTGTTATTACTTATGGAATTTCTATTATTTATGTTTTTATATTTATGACATACACGATGATAGTTCGTAAAATATTTTTGAATATTTTGATTGCCTAAATAATTACTTGTTTAACATGTTCATAACGTGCATGCATTTTGGTTTCCATAGGTATGCCCGGACTACGATGATCAACCATCTTTGCCAGGGATCGACAGATCACCATATACATAGGTACAATGTGTAGTTAAAAGCATGCTTTTAATTTGAATTGTTACGACTTACTATGGTTTAATTTGATTTTTGTTTACTAAACTATGATATTAGAAATGTGTATGCAGGTGGCAAAGTTCCCCATCCCCCATTTAGTCCCATGTTTCCACCCTCTCCTATGAGTCTCCCCCCTCGGTTCCATCCAGACCCCTCCCTCCGTCCACCCCCTCCCTTCCATCCAGCCTGCCCTCTCTGTCCATACTCCCGCCTTTGTCCATCATCCCCCCTCCATCCATCCTCCCCCATTCTTCAACTCCCCCCCATTTATACATCCTCCCCCATTCATCCATGCCCCCCCTTATATCCATCCTCCCCCATTCTTCCATGCCCTCTCTTCCATCCAGCTTCTCCCCTTCGTCCACAACCTCCCATCTATCCATCCTCCTCCCTCTATCCAGGACCGCCCTCCCATCCACCATCCTTCCACATTCCCATAGCCCTTTTGGGTCAATACCCCCTATCGTACAGCCGGTAGGGGTTCATTGTCCACGACGTCCTCCTCCACCCCATACAACCATATCTTCTCCACTTCCCACCACTATTGTGGAAACTACTCTTCTAGTATCCACCCCATGTATCTACAGTGGTTGCACCCATAGTTGTTGCAACTACATCTGCACTCCCCCATGAATACATCAAAGCAAGTTGACCAACCAACTACTCCACCTGCTATCCATAAATCCCAATCATGTCCATTGTCAGAGGTGTTCACAATGAGAATCAAGATAATTTATGAAATTTTTTTATGCATTAATGAAAAATTAATTTAAGCAATTAATATTTTTCAATCAAATGATTGTCGTAAATGTTGTAGGTTGGAATTGCTTAGAGGCTCAGCAGATCCAGGACACCTGCCTCACATCTCCCACTCGCATCAGCGGTGAGTTATTTAAGATCTGAATTCTACATTCATTTTATAAATGTGGTAAATGTTACAACTTCTTGAAAATGATGGTATCTTGTATCATTTGTTTCAGATCCTGGAGAGATGGTCTACTCCTAGACGGAAGAAGTCTCGAGATACCAGTAGCTCCAAGAAGAGGAAGATCTATTTTGGAGATGGTCCTATGAGTGACGAGGGTGGTCATAATGCTTGACACACCATGTTTTTTACATTAATCACGATGTGGCACTTTTGGGAACTAGATTCCATGTACTTGGTATCTACGGCACGAGTTGCCATGTATTTTGGATCTACAGCACAAGTTGTTGGATTTTGTACAGGGCACGAGTTTCCATGTATTTTGGATCTACGGCACGAGTTTCCGGATTTTGTATAGGGCAGGAGTTTCCATCGTATGTACATTGGGAACCATGTTCCACTATTTGATAATAAAATTTATATGTTTGTTCGAGTTGTGTAGCCTTGATGTACATGGATTTTCAGCTATGTGATTTATATCAGTGTTGTTTATATTTGTACCTTGTTGTCTCATGTTGTGTTAGGGTTTGTTTAAAAACCATTGATTTATAGAGTTATAACATTGCCACCTTTAGAAACATAAGCATTACAAAAAAGAACATGAAAGAACATGTGCATAATAAATCTAAAACAAAAACATACATAGCCTTATACCTTGGGAACCTTTCTTGTAGGATCAAAGGCATACATATTTGAATTGGCATATGCATAATTTACTAGAGGAGATACCTTAATCTATGAATTCATGAGATGGTGCAAGTCCCATTCATTCATATATTATAAGCATGAACATGTACTAAGGATAATAAGAATAAAATTCATCAATTTAACATATGAAATAAAGCCTAAATCATTGTATACATCATTATTGGATATTCTTACTAATTGGTGAAGACTTTCATTTAAATTCAATCTGCAACTAACCAACTATATCCTTGAATCCAATCACCCTTGAATATAATACGTTCACACTTTATTGAGCATCCCCTTGGCTATAACACATCTCAGATTCCTCATTCCAACAATGACATTCATCTCACATTTCTCATTCCAATAATGGAATTCATCTTCTATGCAAAGGTGAACTAAAGCATCATGGGGGGAATTTATTTATAGTTACCATTACATCTACCCTTTGTGGGAAATAATGGGAAATTTCAATTTCCTTTTATCTAAAAGGTTTGGAAACATTCAAAAGGCTTGGTAATAAGTAGTGGGACTATCAAATCTACTTTCCATGTTATTGGTAGCACAAACATATAGGATAGCTCACACTATTGATGGATACACCTTGATTTCCATTACAAACAAGATACTTATACTTCATGATGACCAATCAATATTGTTCATCAAAATGGTTCTTCTCATAAAAAAAATTGCATCCAAGGCATCCAATACCCTATCTGCATGAACAATAGTCATGGATTATGATTTTATCTTTTGTTGCTCCTAAAATTATGAACAAGGATATGAACCTTGAAAATAATAGACTCAAGTGATTTTTTACTGTAAAATGGAATCGCTTGTACATTTTACTTGTTAGTGGACTCACATACTATGTGACACCCACAAATTAGTATGTGTACATATTCCTCATTCTTAAATATTTCCAACGAAATTTCTTTTTTCTCAATTTGGTCATATGTAACTCTAGATATGGTTTTTTTGATCTTGGAGTTACAAATATAATTGAATACTGAATCACCATCGCCGTTGAGAGGCATTGGAAGTTTTTCGAAAAGCAATGCAATTTCATAATCTTGGATATTCTTGGAGAGATTTCTCTTGTGTGATGATATGGATTGCACCATCCATATATGTTTTCTTTTGGATGATCGTTCTAGAGTATAGATATTGTCATGTGATATGCATAATATGCTTAGATGTGTGCTCATATATGACAAAATTCAATAACCTATTTGAAGAAATAAACTTTTCCAATTCCCATTTTCTTCTCATTGAATTTTGTAATGTTCATTCTCTTATTTATAATAAAACAAAGTTAGATCAAAGAACATTTCATAGCAATAATTTTGAAAATTATTCCACTTACATGTGAAAATATTAAGACCAAATATTGAATGTCACATTTAATTCCACAAATATGTATTTCAAGTAGTTTTTCAGTCAGTGGCTCCAAAATACAAGTATAAGAATAAATTCAAAAGAAGCGATGATAGCGGTGCATCACTTGGGTACAATTGAGCTCTCTTATCTCTATTGAGACCAACATTAGTGGATGATAAAGTAAGTTAATTAGAATTAGGGTTAGGGTGAGGCATATTCAAACTTATAAATGCAATTGTGTTAAAAGTGGATGTGAGACAAAGGAAACCATAGCAATAGTTGCGTACATGTTCTTCTTCGTGAAGGTAATCTAGTTGCATATGTGTTCTCCTAATCAAGCATGTATCAATACATGGGATCTAAAGAACCCTAATACATGTCCTATATGGTAGTTTGAAAGCTCCTTTATTTCCCTTGACCGGTAAGCTTGTGCATTTAGGGAATTTCTCCTAGGTCTCTAAATTACCATAATTCCTAGTGGTTAACCTAATCCTCTTGTATTCCCACATAGAGAAAAAATGCACCTAGTAGATGCCAAGTGTTATGGTCATAAGATCATGCACATACACAATAAATGAACCCTAGTTTGAAAAAGGCCATGCTAGTCTTGCTCAAGGGGGCATTTATGATCTGAAGTCTCCCAGGCATGCGTGGCCAACATGAACATATCTGCAATGGCCACATGCATGTGTGGGAGCTAAAATAACCGAAGTCTGCTCGCCAGTTTGGGTTCTCTGCCATCAGAGCAAAACCTCAAAGTGTCCCTAAATGGCCATGAGGTTCCTGACCAAAATTACTGTAGAAAAAAAACCATAACTTTGATCATGAATCCGTCGATTCTGATGGATTCAGAACCCTTGTTTTTAGCTATCCCTCCCCCACACTGTGCCTCAAAGGCTTGGAAACGGTGCTATGGTGCCATCTCAGTAACTAGGTTTTTTCTCAGTGAAGGCAATGCGAATATTGATCAAGGGGGTCATTTATGATACACAGGCTCCCATTTGAGCATGGCCATCGTGAACACATCCACAATGGACACATGAATGTGTGGGAGTTGACGAAACCCAAGTCTTCTTGTCGATTTGGGTTCCGTGCCCTTGGAGTAAATCGTCAAAGTGTCACTAAATGGCCACGAGGTTCCTGACAAAAATTCCCATAGCACAAAAGTCATGACTTTGATCATGAATCATTCTATTCCAATGGATTCAAAACCCTAGGTTTCATCTAGGACCCCCCTCGCATTGTGTCTCGAAGGCTCAGAAATGGTGCTATTGTGACATCTCAGTAACTATGGTTTTTCTAAGTGAAGGCCATGCCAATCTTGCTCAAGGGGGTCATTTATGATACAAAGGATCCTGAATGAGCATGGCCATCATGAGCACATCCACAATGGACACATCCATGTGTGGGAGCTAACAGAACCCAAGTTCACTTGCCGGTTTGGGTTTCGTTCCACCAGAGAAAATCCTCAAAGTGTCCCTAAATGGTGACAGGGTCCCTGACCAAAAATCCTGTTGCACCAAAAATGTGACTCTGATCGTGAATCCGTCGATTCCTATGGATTAAGAACCTCGGGTTTCATCTAGTGGTCCCTCGACACCATGCTTCAAACACTCGAAACCGATGTTATTGTGCCATCTTAGGAAGTAGGGTTTTTCTCAGTGAAGGCCATGAAAACCT
Source organism: Larix kaempferi (assembly GCA_027924585.1). Classification (NCBI taxonomy): domain Eukaryota; kingdom Viridiplantae; phylum Streptophyta; class Pinopsida; order Pinales; family Pinaceae; genus Larix; species Larix kaempferi. The sequence continues at coordinate 25,686,763 of BSBM01000673.1, forward strand.
TGCTCAAGGGGTTCAATTCTCATCAGAAGGCTCCCAAGAATGCATGGCCATCGTGAATGCATCAATAATGGCCACATGCAGGTGTGAGAGCTGACGAAACCCAAGTCCGCTCGGTGGTTTGGGTTCCATGCCCCCAGATCAAATCCTCAAAGTGTCCCTGAATGGCCACGGGGTGCCTGACCAAAATTCCTATAGCACAAAAACCGTGAATCTGATCGCAAATGCATCAATTTCGATGGATTTAGAAGCCCATGTTTCATCTAGGCCCCCCCCAAACCATGCCTCGAACGCTCAGAAATGATGCTATTGTGCTATATTAGGAACTAGGGTTTTTCTCAGTGAAGGGAAAGCTAATCTTTCTAAAGAGGGTCATTTATCATCCGAAGGATCCCGGGAGTATGTGGCCATATTGAACACATGCACTTGTCGGAGCTAATGGAACCCAAGTCTGCTATCCGGTTTGGGTTCCATGCCCCCGAAGAAAATATTCAAAGTGTTGCTGAATGACCACGGGGTGTGTTATATGTCAAATATGCACTTCTCCATCCGTGATCGCATTGTGATGTTGATCACACAAAATGAAACTAAGGATTGAAGAGTTTGATTGACCTGAATGACTTGCTACTAGAAGTACACTCTTCAGCTGAAAATATTGCAGTTTCTCCTGATTTTACCTCATGTACACCCCTCTCTATATAGCAAAGCAACGTACACCTTGAGAAAACACTCTACTTTTCTCAAGTACAACCAGCATTCATCTCCCAAAATGTTGTAAACGCATGTTGTAAAGCACCGAAGTTGCATACTGTATGCTACTCTTGTTGTATGAAACCTGCGTATCTATTAAGATGAAATCAAAAATATATTAATTTGACAAAGTGGGATTAGTTGAAGTTGGTTCTGCAACTTCCCCGACCTACCAATTCAACCACCTCTCGATCTAAACTTCCTACCTTGTCCCATAAATACAAGGAGGATCCATGAGAGGACTAGTTGGAAGAAGTAGGGAGAAGAGTTAGTGATAGAGAGTGTGAAAAACCTAGAAATAATGCTTTGAATACTGTTACGCTGGAGGAATTCCCAAGTCAGAGTGAAGAGCAAGAGCCCAGGATCCGGTTGCAGAAGCATCTCTACACGTCAGGAATATTGTACTGATTCATGTTACTTTGACAATAAAAAGGTCGAAACACCCTTCCTGTCCCAAATCGAATGTCTACTAGATTGTATATTCAGTTGGATTAATATCTTGTTATATTTGATGATCAAGTTCTTTGTTCTTTCATCATATTTATTATATCCAAGATACGTTGAGGAAGGCCTCTTTTGTATTGCATGTTCATCAAGCAGAAGATTAAGCAGGAAATCAAGCGAAAGACCAAGCGAAAGCTAGGACCAGCCGTCGATAAGAGGTACTTATTTCAATCTCGATCTCTTTCTTTTGTAGTAACTAAATGAAATACAATGAATGTGTTTACCTGTCAACCTCGCCCAGTTGGTAATGTCCATCTCCTCACTATAAGGTAGAAATCCTGAACAATGGACTGGGGACTCCAATAGGGAGTAACTGTGTGTTTTTATGCTCTAGGAGACTTAGTTAGGTTTTCTTCTAGCCCATTTTTCAGTCTTTTTGATTGTCATAGATGCCCTGTAGGTCTGTGTTACCTATTCTTTCTTTCCAGATTCATCTCAGTTGACTGTTTCAAAGCCTGTTTGTGCCCTTCTGAGGCATGTACACTAGTCTTCCCTACTTACAGTAGCATTTTTTGCCTGATGAACACCCCTCCTTGCACTGCACAGTAGCGTACCTCTCGTGATGTACGTTAGTTTCTACACTGCACAGTAGTGTATTTTCCTGTAGTGTCCAGTTTGTTGTTAGGGTTTGATTTCCAAGCTTTTGGTTTCTTTTCCATCCTTTTGCTTTGTTTCCTGAACTGACCCCTAAGACTTTCCATGTCTCTGTTGAGTTTGGTTTGCCTATCCGATGTCTTTTAGTTTTTTTTTGCTTGCTTGAGTCCTTCTTAAGTGTCTTCACTACTTTCTAGCCCTTTTTGAAGTTCATGGACTATTCTCTTTTGGACATAGCTGTACACTCTGGCCCTAGTTGCTTGTTGCAGTCATGCAAACCTGCATCATTATTGTTAGTTGTTTGTGGCAACAATAGCATGCTTTCTCTTTGTCAATCCTTTCCATTAGGGTTTGACCTTCAAGTTTGACTCCTTAGGGTTGCTTCCTAAAGGTTGCTTGGTTTAGATACTTCCTGATTGTCTTTTCAGTTCAGTCTAAGTAAGTCAAAACTTTCTAGCTTTCTTTCTGTTGAGCTCGTGCGTTGTTAAAGTCATTCTTGGTTCGCTTGCTTACTTTTTGCTTGGCTTACTTTTTTCTTAGGGTTTTGATGCTTAGGAGAAATCTCTTTAGGTTTTCCTTTCCGTTACGAATGTCTCTTTTCCCTGCTTCTTTTACTCTTAGTTTCCAAGCCTCAAGTTTTTCTTTTGCAAAAACTTGGTAAGTCAAGTCTTCATCAAGTCTCTTGATTTTTTTTCTTTGAGCCATTTAGATGTTTGTCTTATGCATGCTTTACATTTAGATCTTGCTTGCTTTTGTACAAGTTCTCTTTCTTTTACATTTATCGGAAAAGACACAAAATTGTTCAAGTAGCTTAGTAGTAAGGTCTTGCATTATTTTGAGGTAGCATAGTTTGCTTTGAAATATTTAAAAGAAAAATACAAAAAGAAGTTTGATTTTAGGATTGCCTAGTTTTCAATTCTTGAAAGAATATAAACGGAAAAGAGAAACAAATTTGTGAATTTGAAATCATTACTTTACATGCACTTTACTTTCATAACAAACCATTCTACACACCGCACTACAACCCTTGAGCAAAAAGTAGCCCTTAAAAAGAATCATTAATAAAATTTATTAGAAACATTTTTCTTTTTAGGTATACACATCATCAACTAGCTTAGGCTAGAGTTTCGGACTTAAATCACCTTAAACAATCTGAAACTGGCTTCATTACTCAACAATCATAGTACAACTTTCATTTAGGTAAATCCATCTCTATCAAATAGTCCCAAGAAACTCTACTTAAACCAGAGCTAAGCACGAGGCCATGGGCAATTGGAACTGTTGAGGATATCCCCTCACTTTCCTTTCAACTATAAACTAGAGTTGACTCGCGTATGGGGGTCCTTTCGGACTTCGAGCTTTGCTACCCTACCGATGCATTTTGAATAGGCTGATGATTGTTCCCCCAAGTTATTTCGTATTGATGGTATCCTTAGTATTAGACCTTTAGTATTCTACATAGGTAGAGTGGGCGGTTTTTCCCACTTCACCTCGGACGGACATGGAAGGTAACCCTTTGGTAGTAATCCCGGGAGGGAAGTTTGGTGATTCAAATGCTTGCACCCAGTGGACCTCCGAAGGACGCCATGTAACTGACCTTCCATACCGTGTTAGTCCTTGATCATTCCAAACTTGCTTCTGAGAGTATTTTCCATTGTTTGCCTGGTTTGATTACTTAGGAAATTTTTAGTGGTGTGCTCTTTATGCCGTTTGTTTTTAGTTGGACTTAGATATTTCTAGCCCGTTGAGTAAAAAACTATGGATAGCATCCCGATGAGCACTAATCAAGGGACCCCTATTCAAGGGGATCCTTGCGCTTTCCATTCGTTGGGAACATTGTACTCCCTTAATGGCTACTTTGAATCTTCCAGGATTCACTATAGGGCTATCGGTTTGGTTGTTTTCCACTCTGAATGCCTTCCATGCTCCCGATCCTTCTCAAGTAAGCACCTCACATCAAGAGCATCAGAACCCTATGCCTTCTTCACCAGTAACATCTTCTCCTCCTCCTTCTACCTCATGTGGTGAAAGTAGTAATACTAGTAACCAACAATCTAAAAGGAATAGACGGAGGAAGAATAGGAAGAAGATGTCAAAGCAAGGGGGCAGCCACCCAGCCTCTAAAGGTCATGCTGGGGGCACCTATGCAATCTATGGTGGTCATGTTGAAAAAATTCACCCAGCCTATGAAGGTCATGCTAGGGGCACCTACCCAACCTTTGGTGGTCATGTTGGGAGAACTTACCCAGTCACTGGAAATCACACTGAACCTTGCCACCAAGCCTCTGAAGGTCATGCTTGGGGAACCTACCAAACCTTTGGTGGTCATGTTGGGAGAACTCACTTAGTCACTATAAATCATACTAAACTCACCCACCCAGCCTCTGAATGTCATGATGGGGGAACCTACCTAGCCTCTGGAGGTCATGCTGGGAGAAAACTTTCAGTCAATGCAAATCATACTGAAAGCATGTCTTCAACCACTTTTGCTCATGTTGAGGACACATCATTAATCATTGTTGGTCATATTAATGACAAGTCGCCGGTTACTATGGGTCATACTAGAGACACTGACTCAGCCACTGCAAGTCATGCTGAGAATGTTAACATTGTTGACACACCTAATAAATAAAAACTTAAGTTCCCTTGTAATTTTTGTGAGGGAGACCACCTGACCTATTTGTGCCCTGTACTTCCAGAAGTGCAAGGAGTGTGGTCCATAGTTCAAAAGTCTTTTGTGTCTGAGCAACCAGCCACTGCAAGTCATGCTGGGGGAAAGTTGTCAGCCAATTCTAGTCATGCTGAGAGTAATGTTGTTGTAAAGGAGTCTAAGCTTATAGGATGGAATCCAAAGTTCCCTTGTAAAATTTGTAAGGGAGATCACCTTACTCACCTATGCCCTTCTATTCTAGAGGTGCAGCGAGTGTGGTCCATGTCTGAAGGATCCTCTGCTCCTGAATTGTCTATAGATCCCCAACAACCAAATCAACCTTTGGTTGATGAATTGGTTGAACCAATGCAATCTTTGGTCAACCCCACTATCCCTTCACAGAGTTAAGTGATTGAATCCATGCTATCTTCGACCAATCCCATTAGTCCTTCAGAGACTGATGCACATGTCCCTGAAGTCTTCTGCATTACTAGTTTGGATGTTTCTGAAAATTGGGGCACTGCATCTGTGCCGAGTGAACCCCTACCAAGCTCTGGGATCATTTCCTTTGATTGGAATAGTCTAACTGGGCCTCGCCTTCCTTCTGCTACGCCTTTTCAGATAAAGGTTGATATTGGAAACCATGTGGTTCATCGATCTATTGTATATGAAGGAGCCTCTATTAGTATCTTATCCCCTTATGCTTGGAGAGATTTAGGTTTTCCTAACCTTGTTCCAGCTGTTAATTGGCCATTGACTTTCAATAAAAGACCTATTGAACCATTGGGATTCCTCCCTCAAGTACCCGTTACTTTGGGTGGAAAAATAGTCTTAGTTTATTTTATGGTTTTAAAAGACCCTATGGATTTTGATATGATCCTCGGGCATGATTACATATATGCTATGCAGGCTGTTGTGTCTACGCTCTTTCGTGTGATGCATTTTCCTCACAACGAAAGCATTGTCACTATCAATCATCTTACATTTGTTGATCCCTCTTATTACCCAACTATAGACCAAGTATTTCTCTCGTTGGTAGGAACTACCACGTCACAATCAAATTATGTGGCATATTGTTCCTTGAGTCCAATTGCTACTAAGAAGAAGCCTCTGAATCCATGCTTACCTTCTCGGGGCTGGGTCCAGGCAATTGACCAAGCGATAACTCCGAATGAATGTTTAGATATGTGTTCCATCTGGGATAATATACTTTCCTCTGATGAAGTTTTTCTAGAGTTTATAATGCCGTCTACCATTCATTTGGAAATGGATCCACCTAGGAGCATTCTTCCACCTTCACTTCGAGCTTGTTAAAAACAGTAAGGGGGCAACGAGCATTCTTCCACCTTCACTTCGAGCTTGTTAAAAACAGTAAGGGGGCAATGAGCATTATTCCACCTTCACTTCAAGCTCGTTAAAAATAGTAAGGAGGCTACGAGCATTTCTTCCACCTTCACTTCGAGCTCGTTAAAAACAGTAAGGAGGCTACGAGCATTCTTCCACCTTCACTTTGAGCTCGTTAGAAATAGTAAGGAGGCTCTGAGCATTTATTCCATCTTCACTTCGAGCTCGTTAAAAAAAGTAAGGATGTTATGAGCATTTTTCTGTATCTCGTTTGATCTCATTAAAAACAGTAAGGAGGTCACAAGTTTACTTTTTCGGGCTCGTTCAAAATTTACAACAAATATTTTTATAGAGTTCTTTCATGCTCTTGTTTGACTCTTTAAATATTACAAGATTTCCAAGCAGACTTGCTCTCTTCAAGCTCGTTAAAGGAATTGAAGGTCCATCCGCTTAGGTATAAGTTTAACACTTTCCCGGACCTTTGTAGATTACTTACGAAAAAGGAATACTCTAGTCATGCGTGGCTAGAAGAGTTCTCCTCTCATTGTTTTATACTTTTTCAAGCGAGAGGACTAACTGTACGAAAAAGGACTTTTGGAGCCTCTCTTTAGGGTTTTCAGGATCTCGAAACATGAAAACACCAAGTGAGCACTCACCTACTCGGGCTTGATGTGAAATCCACGAGAGGATATATAGAGGATTGTTTAAGTTTTTGCAGACTCTATAAACAGGAAAACATCGACGAGCATTAACCTACTCGGGATCTATATTGAAATCCACAAGTAAGTGTATGGAGGATTATTTAAGTTTTTGTGACTCCTTAAACAAGAAAACACCGATGAGCAAGAACAGATCTCGGCTCGATACTAAAATCCAGAGATTAGTATTATAGAGTATTCGTCTATCTCTTCTTTGAACTCTGTACAAAATGAAGAAGGTCCTGAGTCGTCCTCCCATGGGCTCATTAAACTTATTACATGGTTGGACTTATTGAGTTTTCTATCTTTCTTGGACTCATTAAAACAAAAAGAATGCCGTTCTTTTACCAAAACGAATAAGGGATAAGAAGGGTATATCACATATTTTTCAGTTTCAAAGGCAGTTTCAGTCAGTCATATCCTTGAACACAACACCTACTTAAGTCTTTCATGTCAGTTGGGTTTTAGTTTTTTGCCTTAGGGTGAACCTAATCTCCGAGTTTGTACTCTACCGGTTGGTTATTCTTCCAATCATATGGAGGGTCTATTATGTCTCCTACATCGCAAACTTATATCCTTTTCCCTTTCATGTTGAAAACTACCTAAGTCATGCTCACTGTTCAAGGATACAGCCTATGTTGGCCATTCTACAATTTATCTTGACTTCATGTGTCGGCCATCCTAGTGTCAGTTTGTTTCATCTTGTTACTTGTCCTACTCCACATCATCTCATACCTATGATTTTTCCTCGTGTTGGATGATGGAGGATGCATTAAGGCCTCCCTTCCAACAGACTTCTTCCCATCGACTTCAGCTCATTATGCTCTGGGAATGAAGTCTAGAGTTCCGGTTAGTACCCTGGGGATTGCAGTCATCAGTGGCAGTTTCCTTTGTTGTTTAATAATGGGAATTCATCAATGTCTCTTATTCAACAGGTTCCTCAAGTGTTCAACTTCAAGTCCTCTTATTCACACTTGTTGGATCATACTAGGTACCTTGGGCCCCATTATCATTATTGATGGAAGCCCTCGTGTTTGTTAACGGTATACATTAATGACTAGAAATCAAATGACACCCCCCATGTTCGACTTCAGCTCATATATTTGCATGGATAGGGTTTGTACCTTGCGTTGTTTAGATGAAGACCTTAGGACTCTGATAGCATCACCATATTTATGTTATCACCCAAGCTGCTCAAGACTGAGCCTCACTCATTTTGGCTCTTCATGAGACATAGATCCAGTTCATTGTTATGGATATGATCTCTCATTTTGACATGGATCCATGCTTGTATTTCAGTGGCCATGCTCTATATATACATCTCCTAGTTATGTATCTGAGATCATGTTGTATCATGCTACACATCTATATGATGTCAAGATTGTAATTGCTCGCTGACCTTGATTGTTGTTTTAGGTGTTTTTGTGACTTGGTTCTGTGGTTTCTTACTCCTCTTACTTGGAGTTTTAATGTATTTCGGCCATCGTTTCACTCTAATCTCACACATTAGGGGGCATCTGTTATAGGTCAAATCTGCACTTCTCCTTCCATGATCACATTGCCCTATTGATCACACAAAAGGACACTAGGGATTGAAGAGTTTGATTGACATGGATGACTTGCTGCTAGAAGTACACTCTTCAACTGAAAATATTGCAGTTTCTCCTGATTTTACCTCATATACGCCCCTCTCTGTATAGCAAACTAGCGTACACCTTGAGAAAATATTCTACTTTACTCAAGGACAACGAACGTACATCTCACAAAATGTTGTAAATGCATGTTGTAAAGAATAGAAGTTGCTTACTATACGCTACTCCTGTTGTATGAAACCTGCGTACATCTTAAGATGAAATAAAAAATATATTAATTTGATGAATTAGGATTAGTTGAAGTTGGTTCTGCAACTTCCCCAACCTCCCAATTCAACCACCTCTCGATCTAAACTACCTACCTTGTCCCATAAATACAAGGAGGATCCATGAGAGGACTAATTGGAAGAAGTAGGGAGAAGAGTTAGTGATAGAGAGTGTGAAAAACCTAGAAAGAATTGTTTGAGTACTGTTACACTGGAGGAATTCCCAAGTCAGAGTGAAGAGCACGAGCCCAGGATCCGATTGCAGATGCAGCTCTACACGTCAGGTATATTGTACTGATTCATGTTTCTTTGACAATAAAAAGGTCGAAACACCCTTCTTGTTCCAAATCGAATGTCTACTAGATTGTATATTCATTTGCATTAATATCTTGTTATATTTGATGATCAAGTTGTTTGTTCTTTAATCATATTTATTATATCCAAGATACGCTGAGGAAGGTATCTTTTGTGTTGCAGGTTCATCAAGCAGAAGATTAAGCGGGAGGTCAAGTGAAAGCTAGGACCAGCCGTCAATAAGAGGCACTTCTTTCAATCTTGATATATTTCTTTTGTAGTGTAACTAAATGCAATACAATTAATGTGTTTATGTGTCAACCCCGCCCAGTTGGTAGTGTCCATCTCCTCACTATAAGGTATAAATACTGAACAACAGGGTGCATGCCGAAAATTCTTGTAGCACCAATATCGTGACTTCAATCGTGAGTTTGTCAATTCTAATGGATTCAAAACCGCAGGTTTCATCTAGGGGTCCTCCCACACCGAGCCTCAAACGCTCGAAAATGGTGCTATTGTGCCATCTCAGGAACTAGGGTTTTGCTCAGTGAAGGCCATGCCAATCTTGTTGTAGAGGGTCATTTATGATCTCAAGGCTCCTAGGAGAGCATGGCCATCCTAAACACATCCACAATGGCCATATTCACATGCAGGAGCTGACGGAACCCTAGTGTGCTTGCCGGTTTGGGTTCCATGCCCCCAGAGGAAATCCTCAAAGTGTCGTTGAATGGCCACAGTGTGTCTGACCAAAATGCTTGTAGCACCAAAACCGTGATTCCGATCGCAAATCTGTTGATTGCGATGGATCCGAGACAACGAGTTTCATCTAGGGTTCCCCCCATACCGTGCCTCCAATGCCCAGAAATAGTGATATTGTGCCATCTTCGCAACTAGGGTTTTGCTCAGTGAAGGCCATGCCAATCTTGCTCAAGGGGGTCAATTCTCATCCAAAGGATCTCGAGCATGTGTGGACATCATGAATGCATCCAAAATGGTCATATGCATGTGTGGGAACTAAAAGAATCCAAGTCCGCTCGTTGGTTTGGGTCTCGTTCCCCCAAAGCAAATCCTCAAAGTGTCCCTGAATGGCAATGGGGTGCCTCTCCAAAATGCCCATACCACCAAAACCGTGACTATGATCGTGAAGTCGTTGATTCTGGTGGATCCAATACGCCGAGTTTTAGCTGGGGGACCCCCCACACTGTGCCTCCAATTCCTGAAAATGGTGATATTGTGCCATCCACAGAACTAGGGTTTTTCTCAGTGAAGACCATGCTAATCTTGCTCAAGGGGGGTCAATTCTCATCCGAAGCCTCCCGAGTGTCCATGGCTGTTACCGGGAAAAATAGTAGGACTAGTTCCCGACAAGCAAAAATAAGGAAAGTGATCGAATGTCACCTCGATCACGATCCTGAATTCTTCGGAAGCGAATAACCTCTAAGGAGAAGTATCCATGTGGAACCCTTTAAGGCACTAAGACAACCAAAAAAATATGTTCTATGCAATCTTCTAGTTAGACCAGTGCCTAAATGGAGTCAAATGCATTCAACTTGGACAAGTCATAATCAATAAAGTAGCACTTAACTTTCCCATAAATGTAAGAAAATGGACACACATATTAAAGTAACCATTACTAGATCAAGAGACTATATTGGTATCAATCCAACCAATAACCGTACATGTATCAATAGATAATTGTCAATGTTATTCAATAGGACTTAAAGCATTGTGTTGATACTTTATGCATCTAAGAGACAATATGTAACCAAGTGTTTCATCACCATTTGTATACCAACCAATATGTATGTAAATACTCTATGCATGATCCATATAAGAACACCACATTGATCAAAGAATTGTAAAATGTTTAATAGATAACAAATAAAATATCCAACCAATGTTAAGTTATCCTACAGTAATGGTGTCAAATGTGTATGTGATTATGCAGTATAGAAGATATAATATATGAAAATAAAATCAGACCTCAGTTTTGAGCTTAAAAATAGGTAATATAAAAAAGTTTAGCATTCAATTAGCATACCTGTAGGTATAGTCCCAATTTATAAACGCACCGAAAACTATTCTAGGGAGTACAACAGAAATGGCCTTAGTAGCAACTAAATTGATATTACAAAATTTACCAAAAAAAAAGTAAACAAAAGATAATTAAATTCTAAACTAAGTTCTATTTTTCTTGTTTTATGTTTACAAGTTAGGATGGAAGGAGATGCACACAGGGGGTGCCCAAAAGGGCAGAGGGATAGGAGGAAAAGGCCATGAAATGGGGATGGAAAGTGCTGCGAGGATAAGGAAGGAAACTGGAAGGAGAAGGAGGGGAGATAGGGTAGAGGTAGAAGGGAGCAACAAAAGAAGGGCCGCGGGAAGTAGAGGATAAAAGGGACCCGAGGATTAGCAGAGGAGAGATGCAGGTTCAGGTGAGGATAAGAGAGTTTGTAGTAGGAAAAATAGCCATGGATGGAAGGAGAGACAGGAAGCAATGAAAGGAAAAGGGAGAGCTGAGGATGTACAGTGGGTCAGTGGAGGAGGCCGAGCAAGATGGAAGTGAGAGCGAGGGTAGGAAAGGATCAGTGAGTAAGTTGTTAGGGTGAAAGAGAGGATTCTTACCAGAACTTACCACTACCTATGACATCCAAGAAGGTAGCTAACCTAGCTCTAGAGAAGCTTAGCCTAGGTTTGACAACTAACCTTAAGTATTTAGGTTCTAATCCTAGAAGGACTCCTAAAGGAGGTACTTCTACTACTGCGGTGATTATTAGTTGAAGAGAGATCAAGATTAAGACAAAATGAATTCAACACGAACCACCATTTAATCAGTAGACAACATCAAACATCAACAAATAACAAAGAGAAATCAAGAAGAAAGGATCTTGGATACCTCCTTGTGTAGTGTTCAACCAACAAATCAAAGCATGACCTTTGCATGAGTCAAGAACCCAAAAAAATACTTCAAGATTTTGTCATCAAACCCAGAAATATCTTCCTCAAGAGTGGCGCATAGCTTCAAAGAGCCCTGGTTGGGTAAAAATAAGAAAAAGAAGTCTTATCCCATCAGTTGTTATGTTTTCAAGTGAGGACAAAGTAAATTTATACCCTTCTCACACTCACTTTGCACAAAATAAGGTCAATTTAATATTTAAAAATGTCAACTTAAAAATATAACCAAAATAGTATAAAATAATCATCTAAGTGGGTGAAATGGGACATTTTCCCTAGTATTCACCCCTACAAGTAAAAAATGACTGAAATGGCCACATCAGATGAAAAATAGTGAAAATCCCTCAATGCCCCCCTCAAAGAAACCACTCTACAACGCATGAGAGATGACATCATCCTCTGTGGAATCCAAGGAGAGCAGGAGATGGAGGTCCATAGAATCAAGAGGGTGTAGGAGATGACTCGAGGCCATGGCATGGGCCCCGGTGATGAAAAAGGCATGCCACTAATGCAAAATTTAGGTGGGAGTCATGTGGTCCAATGACCCATCCCTGGGGGGCGCAGACACCAACCTCAAGGTTTAAAACCATTTTATGAGGCATTGAACAGTGAAATTAAGCCATAGTACCCATTCAAGGGAGCTTGAGGATCTGGCCATGACCCCACCTATGAAATGTGGCTATATTACACCCTCTGAGTCTTTCAATTTTGTTGCCATCTCCCTAGGATACATCTGAAAAATTTACTGGTACTGGTACCACATAACACTAGCTCCAACTGCGGGACGAGTGCTCCTCTCGGGGGTACTCAAGAATCCAAGAGTCAACTGGGTACCTGTATACATACACACATATCAAATAATCAAAGACATCAAAGTACCCATAGGCAGACACTTATGTCCTACGTTGTTCATCAAATAAAACAATAACTAAGCAAATAGAATAAACAAAATAAAGCGACTAATGAAATGACTAATAAGAAAATAATAAATCAACTAACAAAAAATGTAAAAGATCAGATACTACCTGTAAAGTAACTCTTCAACAAATGTCCATTGACAGGAAGAGGAACTATTTCACTGTGCATGTGCCTCAACCAGAATGTAGTTGGACCTGCAATGTTAGTAATCTGATATGGACCCAACCACAAAATTTCAAATTTTCCATGTTTACCTGATTGTTCACCTCTTTTGTTCCACAAAAGTACCAAGTCACCAAGATGGAAATCTTGTTGACGAGCCTTTTTGTCAAATTTTCCTTTAACCTTGTCATGATGTTCTATCAGGTGATCAAAGGCCATCCTTATGTTCTCGTCTAGTTCTATCAAGCTGTCGATTTTTCTTTGGTACTTGTCTAGATCATCCATATTCTGTTGGAGCATCTTGTATACAAGCAATCTCAAATTGATTGGTAGTGTAGCATTCAATCCATAAAGGAACTCAAATGAACTCTTCTTCGTAGATTCTTTCACTGTGATTATATCCTCCTAAACTGCATACTTCAATTTTCTATCCCAGGACCTTTTATTGTCTCCAATAGTCTTATTTATAATGTTCATTAAATTCTTATTACTTGATTCTACAAGCCCATTCTCTTGAGGATAAGAATTGGAATAATGTGACAATACGATATAATACTTAAAGCAAAAAGTGAACAGTTCTCGCCTTATGAAGTCCTTAGAACTATCCATCACAATCTTGGTTGGAGTACCAAAATGAGTGATTATTCTGTCTTCCAAGAAGTCTATGATCACCTTGGCTATAGATATCTTTGTAGGAATAGCCTCAACCCAATTTGTGAAGTAATCTGTAGCTATCAAGATCCATTTATGACCATTGCTTGAATTTTCTTTGACTTCATTGATAACATCTAGGCCCCATTGTTGAAAGGAGCCTCAAATATAATTGGTTGAAGTGGTAAGGTTGTGAGATTCTGTTTCCCTGAGACTAAGTGACATGGTTGACAACCCCGAACGTACTTGTATACGTCTTGGAAAATGTTGGGCCAATAATATCCTGATCTCAGAATCTTGTGTGTAGTTGTAGAAGCTATGTGATGTCCACCGCAAATTCCCTCATGGAATTCCTTCATCAATTCTTCTTCTTTAGGAGGCTCAACACAAGTGAGAATAATCCCATCCGGATTCTTCCATCCGAGTCCCTAAATCCATCCATCATATGCAATGATGTCAATGAAACAATACTTGGATGCCTTCAATTTCAAAGCTCTATTCCTGTGATTTGGTATATGATTTGGGAATGAAAGATTCTGGAGGTAGTAAATAATATATCTGTACCAGTGGCACTGTGTTATGGCCTCTTTGACCACAACAACCATAGGAAGCTTTTCTTTTGTTATATCCAATTCATTTTCAGTTCCTTATGCCAATAATTGAGCTAGTCCTCTGCCTTTGATCAACTTGGTAGGTTGTATAACCAAGTCATTTTCTTGTATCTTCATAATCCAGTTGGCTTGAGCATCTAAAAAATATTGTTGTTTTAATATCTCCTTCACTGCTGGATGAGGAACATAAGCCACAATATTTGTATAACCAACATACACTCTTAAGTGCTTTAGCGACATCACCAAAGCGTAAGCTTGTTTTTCCATACTGTGATATTTTGTTTATGTGTTGCTCAAGGCCTTGCTCATAAAGGAAATCGGTTGTTCTTCATTCTTGTCATTCTTTTGAAGGAGAACTACTGTAATGGTGTCAGCAGATGCAAAAGAAAACATTTGAAAAGGTTTGGAATAGTCAGGACTTACCAATACCGAAGCTCGAGTGATTGCATCTTTTATGTCTTCAAAATCTCTTTTTGATTCATTGATCCACCTAAAATCTGCATCTTTCTTAAGCAACTTGTTCAAAGGTTTAGTAAGCAGCAAAATTAGGTATAAACCTATGAACGAAATTAATTTTTCCAACGAAATATCTCAAAGATTTAAGATGTTTACGAAATGGTATTTCTTTAATGGCTCTTACCCTTTCAGGATCAATTTTAACACCTTCTTGAGTAACGATATGGCCCAACAATTTACCTTCAGTAACCCCCAAAATAGAATTTTTAGGGTTCAAAGATATGCCATACCTGCGGCAACATTCAAATACCTTTTGTAAATGCTTGATGTGATTCTTTCTTTCTTTGGAGTAGATCATTAGATTGTCTTCGTATATTTCTAGGATTTTCTACATGATATCCCTGAAATCGTAATCCATGGCCCTCTAGAATGTAGCCCCAAAATTCATCAATACAAATGGAATCCTCAAGTATTGGTAAGCTCCCCAAGGAGTAGTGAAATTTTTATTGGCTTGATCTTCCTTCCTAACTACCACTTAATTGAAACCAAAAAAACCGTCGAGAAAAGTCATCAACTGTGAACCTATAATTCTTTGTAGCAAAAGCTCCATATTTGGGAGGGGATAATTGTCTTTCTTCGCGGCCACATTCAAAATTCTAAAGTCGACACACACTCAGCAATCTCTTGTTTTATTTTTGGTAGGAACTGTATTGGACAACCATTCAGAATACTTGATTGGGGATATTATCTTGGCTTCAGTCGTTTTCTGAAGTTCCTGCTTTACTAATGGAGTTATCTTTGGATTTATCCTTCACAACTTCTGACGGTGAGGTTTTACATTTTCTTCCATAGGTATAGTGTGTTGGATTATATTATTTTCATATGTCTTGAGTGTTAGAAAAACAGGATCGCAGAGCAATAACAAGAAATAGAAATGCAAATATAATCACACATACACATTACAAGAGAGACACAGATATATCATGGTTCACCCAACTTGGGCTACGTCCACACTGAATTTTCCAGTCCTTATTATTATTATCGTCCAGCAAGGTTAAGGGATACAACCTGCAGCACAACCACTGCACTTCCTCTTCTCTGTTTCACAGTCTCTCTCCTGATCTCAGAGATCTTTACAATGCATAAAACCTAATACATCATCATCATCCCTAGCCATATTACAATGTCTTTATTTTATAAGGGAAATACAATGGGAAAATACCACGGGATACCCAAAACCATGGGCCCGCAAAACAACTGGCGAAAACAGCCCCAAAATTTTTCTTCGGGGGCGCTGCCCCTAAACCCCCACCGGAGGAACGCTAGCCCCTAGAACCCCGTGAGGGGGCGATGCCCCCCCACTGGGGTGACTGTACAGTCCACCTACATATCATATAAAACTGGGTTACAAACATGGCTTATACAATATCATCTATGAGACTAGAAGCTCTGGCTCCACAACCAACAATCTCCCACTTGGAGACTGATCACAGCAACTCCACCGCTGCTGCACTTGTTGGACTTGGATTTGAAAAATTTCTCCTCTTCACCTTCATGCTAGAAGGCCAACTGAAACCGAGCACGAACTCAGTTCCTCTCTGGTCACTACCTTAGTGAACATGTCTACAGGATTCTGGCTTGTATGTATCTTTTCCAGCTTCAACAGTTCATCTTCCAGAACAAAGCATATGAAATGGTACTTGAGCTGTATATGTTTAGTTCTGGAATGAAATGCTGAGTTCTTTGCAAGGTGAATGGCACTCTGGCTGTCACTATACAATCTGCTATCCTTCTACTTCTTACCCACTTCCTCCATAAACCTCTGCAACCAAATCATCTCTTTACTAGCCTCTGTAATGGCAACATACTCTGCTTCTGTTGTTGAAAGTGCAACAACCTTCTATAGTTTCAAAATCCAGCTTACTACTATTCCACCTACAGTAAACACATACCCTGTGGTGCTCCTCCTGCTATCCTTGTCACCTGCCATATCTGCATCAACATATCCCTGTAGAACAGTGTCTGAACCTCCAAAACATTATGCCTCAGTGGTAGTACCTCTCAAATACCTGAGAATCCACTGTACTACCTTCCAATGTTCTTTACCTAGATTGTTCATATATCTGCTCACAACTCCCACTGCATGTGCAATATCTGGTCTTGTGCACACCATGGCATACATCAAGCTGCCAACTGCTGATTGATAGGGAATCTTGGACATGTAATTTGTCTCTTCTTGTGTCTTGGGACACATTTCCTTACTTAGACTGAAATGGCTAGACAAAGGTGTACTTACAGGTTTTGCATTCTGCATTCTAAACCTCTCCAACACCTTTTGTATGTACTCACTTTGAGACAATGTCAATTTGCGATTTTTCTTATCTCTCGTTATTCTCATACCAAGGATTTGATTTGCAGCACCCAAATCCTTCATCGCAAATGAATTAGCTAGCTTCCTTTTGAGTACATTTATATCCTACATGTCAGACCCTGCAACAAGCATGTCATCCACATACAATAACAAGATAATATATCTTCCATTGTCTAGATTCTTGAAATAAACACAGTGGTCAGAAAGACATCTACTATAACATTGTTCTGTCATAAACTTATCAAACTTTAGATACCACTGCCTTGGAGCTTTCTTCAAGCCATACAAGCTCTTTTTCAACCTGCATACCAGATCCTCCTTGCCTTTGACCTCAAACCCTTGTGGCTGTTGCATATATATTTCTTCCTCCAAATCCCCATGGAGGAAGGTTGTTTTTACATCTAACTGTTCAAGATGCAAATCTTCTACCGCCACTAGACTTAAGATAGTCCTAATTGAAGTCATCTTAACAGCAGGAGAAAATATTTCATCAAAATCTATACCTTTCTTCTGTGCAAACCCCTTTACAACAAGTCTGGCCTTGTACCGCTTCTTACCTCCTTCTTCTTCCTTCAACTTGTAAATCCATTTGTTTTGCAATTCCCTTTTACCAGCAGGAAACTGAACCAAATCCCAAGTCTGGTTTCCTACCAATGAGTCCATCTCCTCATTCATGCCTTGCTCCCACTTCTTTCTAGTTTCCACCTGCATTACTTCTTCATAACATTCTGGTTCACCAGAATCAGCCATCAATAAATAATACATTGAAGGAGAGTATCGTTCAGGGAGTCTACTTAACCTGGTAGATATTCTTACAGTTGCAGGAGTTTCAAGTACTTGCTGCTGCTCTTGATTTTTTGACACCTTCAGAACTTCATTTTCTTTAATTTCATCAAGCACTATGTACTCTGTGTTTTCTTTTTCTCGTTTCTTTCCCTACAACTGATCTTTATACATGACCTTTTCATTGAATATCACATCTCTACTCCTGATGATTTTGTTATTTTCATAATCCCATAAACAATAACCAAATTCATCAACCCCATATCCAATAAAGGTACATTTCTTGGATTTAGCTTCAAGCTTTGTTCTATTTTCTTTATCAATATGGACAAATGCTTCACAACCAGACGTTCTCAGAAATGAGTAGTTTACCTTTTTATCTGTCCATGCTTCCTCTAGAATACCACCATCCAAAGCACTTGAAGGTCCGCTATTTATTAAATAAAGAGTAGTATTTACAGCATCCACCCAAAACTGTAAGGGCAACCCTGCATGCAGTCTCATACACCTTGAACGCTCCATGATCGTTTTGTTCATCCTTTCTGACACACCATTTTCCTGTGGTGTTCCTGGGACTGTCTTCTCTCTACGAATCCCATGGTATGAATAGTAACTATCAAACGCCTTGCTGCAGTACTCACCTCCATTATCAGATGTGAGACATTTCAATCTTTTTCCTGTCTCATTCTCAACCAAAGCTTTCCACTTCTTAAAAGTAGCAAACACATCAGATTTCTATCTAATGCAATAAACCCAAGTTTTTCTAGTTGCATCATCAGTAAATGTAACAGAATAATGAGAGCCACCAAGAGATTGTACCTGAGCCAGTCCCCATACATATGTATGCACATGCTCTAATTTTTCATTCTTCTTCTATTTCCCAACCTTGAGAAATATGACTCTCTTCTATTTTCCATAAACACAGTTTTCACAGAATTCCAAACTTACCTGCTTCAAATCTGGCAGCAACTTCCTTGAGTGGAGAGGAGAATCTGCATCCCCTTCTCACTCATGTGGCCAAGCCTATGATGCCACAATGCTGTATCTATTCCTGTGGAAGCTAAAGAGATAGAATGGTCAGTATTATGAAGACATAAATACAACGTACCTACTCTGTCTCCTTTTTCTATCACCATTGATCCTTTAGTGATCTTCCACCACTTTTCTCCGAACGTAGATAGACAGCCGCCATCTCCCAACTGCCCTATTGAGATCAGATTTCTTTTCATAGCGGGAATATGCCTAACTTCTTTCAACAACAAATCGGTTGCATTCTTAACTTTTATCCATACCTTACCCATTCCAACAATTTTACATGGCTCATCATCACCCAATAAAATATGTCCAAAGTCGCCAGGAACATGCTCATGAAAGTATTTCCTATGGGGTGTAGCATGACATGAAGCTCCTGAATCTACTACCCAATAATCACTAGTATTATCTAATGCAAGAATCAAAGCATCTTGTAACCGCATCACCTGCTACATTTGCTTCCTGGGTAGTTTCCTTTTGTGCATCTCCCTTCTTCTTTAGAGATTTGCAGTCTTTCTTCAAATGTCCTTTCTTTCCACAGTTCCAACACTCTATCTTTCCCGGTATGGACTTGGATCTACCCGTTTTAGACTTTCCACGATTACCTTGGCTCTTTCCTCTCTCCTTTTGTCTTCCCCTGCTCTCCATGGTCAATGCATTACCTGATGTCTCACCTGTGCTTTTTCTTCGCATTTCCTCGCTAAGAATAACACCAATAACATCATCAAATTTCAAGGTGTTTGAACCAGAGACAGAGTTACTTACAGCCATGACCAAGCTATTCCAGCTTTCTGGCAATGAACACAAGATTAGAAGATCCCTAACCTCATCATCAAAGTTCACACTTACAAAACTTAGCTGATTTGTAACCGTATTAAAGTCATTTAAATGATCAGTAACAAATCCACCTTCAAACATATTCATATTAAATAAACGCTTCATTAGAAATACCTTGTTGGAGGCCGAGGGTTTTTCATACAGCTTACCCAATGTGCTCATCAAACCCTCTGTTGTCATTTCTTTTGAGATATTGAAAGCCACCGACGAAGCCAGGCTCAACCGTATTGTTCCCAGAGCCTTTCTGTCAAGAACCTCCAATTCTTCGTCCTTCATAGCCGTTGGCTGCTTTGCTTTTCCTCCCAACAGTAGGAATAGATCCTTCTGGTACAGATAGTCCTCCATTTGCATCTTCCATAACCCGAAGTTTTGGGAGTTAAACTTCCTGACCTTAAACTTTCCTTCTTCTGCCATTGCTCCCACTCAAACCAGAAACCCTAGCTTCCTGCGGGTTTAACTGCCAAATAGACCTTTGGATTTGATACCAATTGTTAGAAAAACATGATCGTAGAGCAATAACAATAAACAGAAATGAAAATATAATCATACATACACATTACAAGAGAGACACAGATATATCGTGGTTCACCCAACTTGGGCTACGTCCACACTGAATTTTCTAGTCTTTATTATTATTACCGTCCAGCAAGGTGAAGGGATACAACCTACAGCACAAACGCTGCACTTCTTCTTCTTTGTTTCACGGTCTCTCTCCTGATCTCAGAGATCTTTACAATGCATAAAACCTAATACATCATCATCATCCCTAGCCGTATTACAATGTCTTTATTTTATAAGGAAAATACAATGGGAAAATACCACGGGATACCCAAAACCATGGGCCCACAAAACAGCTGGCGAAAATAGCCCCAAAAATTTTCTTTGGGGGCGTTGCCTCTGGACCCCCCAGCTAGGGGGGATGGTCCCCCCTGGAACCCTATGGGGGGGCGATGCCCCCCCACTGGGGTCACTGTACAGTCCACCTACATATCATATAAAACTTAGTTACAAACACAGCTGATAAAATATCATCTATGAGACTAGAAGATCTGGCTCCACAACCAACATTGAGCTCATCGTATAATCAGGCGAACACATATTTCAATTCACGGACTAAGTTAGTCACTTCCTTTCTTTCCTGAGAATTCAGTGCTTTTCCCACCTTTATTGGGTGAGGATCTTCTTGTGAATCGATGTTCACTTCTTCATATCCAGGATCTGTATTCGTTTCAAATTTTTGTTTGCACCAATGATCCCTATTGAATACTCTTTCCAAAGAGACCTTCTCCATTGGGATCAGATTGTATTCTTGTTGTTTTATAGATCCTTCCTCTCTCCAATCGATATAGTTATTTGAGTATTCTTCTGTATTCTCCATGAATCTTCGGATCTATTTGTCATCACCGAATACTTCCCACTCATCAAAGTTGTTAGGAACAGAAGGGCAGAAAACCATCTGAACTTTTCCTTAATCATGTACTTCATTGGTGTGGTTGAATGTAGATGCAGTAACATCAAGTGTATTGTTTGTTTGGTTCTGTAGTCTTAGGATGGATTCTAATAATAAAGCATTGAACTTCTCAGTAGCCAACCTGATTACATCCCTATACCTTTTAAATTGCTTCTTTTTACAAGCAAATATCCCTTTTACTTGGCAAACAATCAAGTAAGAATCACAAAACACATGTAATAATTTAATACCATAACCTTTAGCCATGTTAAGACCCAATAATAGGGCTTCATATTCAGGAGTATTGTTAGTACCATCAAACTCTAATCGAAATGAAAAACAATGCTCATAATACCTGGGAGATGTTAATACAATACCTTTACCCATACCTGCTTGGAATTTTTCCCCGTCGAAGTGTAAAGTCTAGAATTTGTCAATGTTTGTCTAAGGAGAAACTTCTACAGTAAACACTGAGTATGATCCAATGTCGCTTTGAAAAATGTATTCATTTTCTGGTTCTTCAGGATCCTCTATGTGGTTCTTTTTATTGGCCTCCCTTTTTAGAGTAATGTACCCACCTTCAGGAGTGGGCACTGTGGCATATGATAAGTCCAACTGGAAGATTCCTCCCAAATTCGAGCCGAATTTTCTGGATAACATCATACCCTAGGACTCGGGTAGATCAATGACAACAATATACATCTTTATCATTATGGTAGGGTGCAATGTCAATCGAACTGGGAAATCTACCACCACCCCACACACTTTCACTTATCGAGAGTCCATAGCGCAATATTTATGTATGGTCTTGATGTATTTAGACCTAACCTTTTCATCAGAGCTAAAGGCATTACATTAGTGGAGGCACCAAAATCAAACATACAATTATGTAAAATTAAATCACGAATTCTTAAAGAAATGAAAAAGGGTTTGTATCCAAGATTCTTATTCTCAGTTGGCACCATGTTGGACAATATGATCGGAGTGTCTTCTTCCTCAGCTTGATTTACCACCAGTTTTTTTATCTCGGCTTTGATCTTGCAAATGTAAATGCTCTACAATTTTTTCTTTGACTGACGTAATCTTTGCTAATTCAGAAATTGGAACTGGTATCTTCATGGAGTTAAGAGCACCTATAACATCAATCCTTAATGGCTCATTAGTAACTAAATAAAACAGAGATAAAGTTACTTGTGGTGGAGTAGCCTTTGTCCTTTTTGCATTTGTTGGAGGAAATATTCTTCTTTGATTAGTATCTCCAACGGTTCTATTTTCATACCATTTCCTGATCTGTTCTCAAGGAGACATTTCTCCAAGAAGCTTATTTACCTTTTCGGCGTCAATAGAAGCCTTTCTAATCTACCGCATATGCTCATTAGATAAATTAAATTTCTTTTTCTCAAATATACTACATACCTAGGAGTCATCTTATTCGAAAGGAATGTTGTTCTTGATATACTCCATATAGTATGTGCAACTCTTTTCATCGTAGAAACTATGGTAGGCCTTGCAATAATATGGAAAATCACTTACCGCATTAGTAGGATCAAGAGAAAAACGAGGCCTTTGCTATTGCGCAAGAGCTTTATTGAAATTCTTTGGCGGAAATCGAGGCTGACTTGGTTGTTGACTTCTTTCTAGATGGACAATTTGGTTTTGCATGAAGTAGCTTGTTGATTCATATCAACCCTTAATTGCCTCATTTATTCGATCAATATGTTCATCGGATCAGGGCCTTCATTGGAAGATGAGGCCTTACTCTTTGGTTCTTATTTAGCTCTTGAATGGCTAGAAGGATCAACTCTTCGAGCCTCTCTCCAACTGTGGTCCATAATTCTTAACTTTAGCTTGGCAGTTGCAAGATCGGTTGGTCGGTCCAGATTAAGATGAAACATGAAATCACCTGAGAAAGCCTGTAAGTAGTATGATTAGATCATTGGATCTTTAGGCTTGCAAGTAGCAAGGAATTCCTATATGATCCTGTCAAGTAACCAATCAAACTCATCAATAGTTTCATTCTCTCTACTTTTTATAGTCATTAAAGCATTATTCAACATTAGAGGATCTTTCTTGTCTTTCCATCTATCAAAAAATTTACTTTTCAAATCATCATAGGTATAAATAACGTTAGAAGGAAAATATCTAATCCATGGTGCAACATTGTCGACTAAGCAAGAAGCAAAGGTTTTAAATTTAACATCAATATTATTAGTATCAGTAAGCATAAAACATCGTTCAATTGCATCCTAGTGTTGGGAAGCAGTAATAGCATTTGATCCAGAAAATGTAGGAAATTGTTTAAGATCCCTATATTTTATAGTTTGGTTAGGATACCCAAGGATAGTTGTGAAATCAAAAGCGGTAAAAGACATATTTAATTGAATGAAAGGAACAACAAAAATCTTATGTATATCAAGTAAAGAGTCCAGCACTTGTTGATCACTTACCAACTTTTCCTGTAGACGATCTTTCCTTTTTAACAATATATGACTAAGATCAGGGAGAAGAGTACCTTTAAATTTATCCCTTGTCAAATATCACTTTGAATTTTGTTCATGTGGAGTCACCAGGAGAGACCTGCGAAGTTAAATCTATACAAATCTCACCAAGATAAGAGCAAGGGACTTACTTGAGTTCTATGTGGAGTCGCCAAATAAACCTGCCAAGTTAGTCCAAAATAAAATATAAAAATTCAAATCTATGTGGACATACCTTGAGTTCATAGAGTGTCATTGTGCCAAGGGTGCATAGATGACTTGGGATGAATCACTTCAAATTTTGAAACATCCTCGGCAGCTGTGTCAAAAATGTTACCGGGCAAACTAGTAGGACTAGTTCCCGATAAGAAAAAATAAGGAAAGTGATCTAATGTCACCTTGATCATGATCCTAACTTCTTAGGAAGCGAATAACCTCCAAGGATAAGTATCCTTGTGGAACCCTATAAGGAACTAAGACAACCGACAAAATATGTTCGATGCATTCTTGTAGTTAGACTAGTGCCTAAATGGAATCAAATGCATTCAACTTCGATTAGTGATAATCAATAAAGTAGCACTTAGCTTGCCCAGAAATGTAAGAAAATGTACACACGTATTAATGTAACCAATACTGGATCAACAGACTGTATTGCTATCAATCCAACCAATAACCACACATGTATCAAGAGATAATTGGCAATGCCATTCAATAGGACTTAAAGCCTTGTGTGGATATTTTATGCATCCAAGAGAAAATATGTAACCAATTGTTCCATCACCATTTGTATACCAACTAGTATGTATGTAAATAATCTACGTTGATCCATATAATAACATCTGATTGATCAAATAATTGTAATTCAATAGATAACAAATAAAATAGCCAACCAACGTTAACTTATTCTACAATAATGGTATCAAATCTGTATGTAATTATGCAGTATAGCAGATATAACATATGAAAATAAAACCAGACCTCAATTTTGAGCTTAAAAATAGATAATATCAAAACGTTTAGCATTCAATTAGCAGACATGTAGGTATAATCCCAGCTTATAAATGCACAGAAAACTATTATAGGGAGTACACCGGAAATGACCTCAGTAGCAACAAAATTATTATTACAAAATTTACTAAACAAAAAGTAAACAAAAGATAATTAAATTCTAAACTAACTAAGTTCTGATTTTCTTGTTTTATGTTTAGAGGTTAGGATGGAAGGAGATGCACACAGGGGATACCCAAAAGAAAAGACCTGTGTAAAGGGAGAGGGATAGGCAGAAAAGGTTGTGAAAGGAGGATGGAAAGGGCCACGCGTATAAGGAAGGAAACTGGAAGGAGAAGGAGGGGAGATAGGGTAGATGTAGAAAGGAGCAACAAAAGAAGGGTCACAGGAAACAAAGGATAAAAGGGGCATGAGGATCGGCAGAGAAGAGATGCAGTTTTTGGTGAGGATAAGAGAGGTTTCAGCAGGAAAAAAATCCATGGATGGAAGGAGAGAGAGGCAACGATGAAAGGAAAAGGGATAGTCGAGGATGTACAGTGGGGAAGTGGCGGAGGTCGAGAAAGATGGAAGTGAGAGAAAGGGTAGGAAAGGCTTCGGGAGGAAGTCGTTAGGGTGAAAGAGAGGATTCTTATCAGACCTTACCACTACCTAGGGCATCCTAGAAGGTATCTAAACTATCTCTAGATAATCTTAGCCTAGGTTTGACAACTAACCCTAAGTCTTTAGGTTCTAACCCTAGAAGGACTCCTAAAGGAGGTACTTCTACTACCACAGTGACTATTATTTGAAGAGAGATCAAGATTAAGACAAAATGCAGCCAACAAGAGCCACCATGTAATCAACAGACAACATCAATCATCAACAAATGACAAAGAGAAATCAAGAAGAAACGATCTTGGATACCTCCTTGTGGAGTGTTCATCCAACAAATCAAAGCATTACCTTTGCATGAGTCAAGAACCCAAAAAAAACTTCAATATTTTGTCATCAAACCCATAAATATCTCCCTCAAGAGTGGCACATAGCTTCAAAGAGCTCTGGTTGGGTAAAAATTAGAAAAATAAGTCTTATCCCATCAATTGTTATGTTTTGAAGTGAGGAGAAGGTAAATTTATACCCTTCACATTTAGGGTATATTTTCTTATAGAGAATGTTTTGTTTTGCTTATGGAGGTTTTAAGGTTTTTTATATTATAAATTTATTTGCAAATGGTATATTTGCTTATTTTCCTTATAAGTGAAAATATTATATACTTGGTCTTGGCATATTACTATTTTTTTTAAACATTGTAAAATTGGTTTTAGAATATTAATATTTTTTTTTAAAGGACAGAAGCAAATTTGGTTTTGGCATATTATTGTTTTTTTAAGCAACATAATGGATATTTTGTTTTGTCATATTACATTTTTTATACAAGGGACAAGGTAAATTTGATTTTAGCATGTTTTTTTAAGCAACAAATTGCATATTTTGTTTTGTCATATTAATTAATTTATTTATTTAAGGGACATGGTGAATTTGGTTTTAGCGTATTACTCTTATTTTTACAAAGAGAAATATTGTGAATTTGATTTTGTTTTCATGTCATATTGCAATTTGTTTCATTCATTATACAATTTTATATACAACATAAATTACTATGATTTCAGGTTTTTGGAATTGGAGTTTAGGTTTTCAATTCTTTCAACATGGGAAACCAATCGAAATGTGAAACTAAACATGATTGCACCAGAACTGATGGAGAGGAAAGAAAAGAAAGAAAACGTGAAAACATGAGAAAGTTAAGAGAAAAAAGATCATTGGAAAGAAATGTGGAGACACATGGTAGTGATGAAGAAATGAAAAATGTGGAGGCACATGGCAGTGATGAAGGAATGCAAAATGTCGAGGAACACGTTGATGAAATAAATGAAGAACTTGGAGGTGATGAGGAAATGACAGATGTGGAACAAACCATTGGCAACATTGATATTGAGACCATGATTGGCGAGTAAATATTTTTTAATGTTTATAAAATTGTATTTAATACTTGAGTATATAATTGATTTGAAGGCTCACAGTATTATAAATCTATATGTTTTCATGTAGGGTCAACATCCAACCTGCAACATCCTACCATACCTATCAATTTGCAGATATTAATTGGAAGTTGCAACAATATCATCATTGATGACATTTTTTTGGAGAATATGGATTCAAGTAAAATTGAAGAATTGGGACCTCCGATGCATGATCATACAACTTGATATAGAGCAAAAAAGATAATCGAAAATTATATTGAAGTTATTTACGTCATAGCACAAGCTCAATTGTTACAGAGATTGTTAAAGCAAAAGAGTCTAAGAGATGAAATTAAATTATTGGGCATTAAAAGTGTCAAAGAGGTTAATACAAATGAGATGGTAAAAAAAAATATGACCTCGGCCCTTGCCACACTTGCAAGGAAATGATATCATGATTTAGTGTTTTCTCGTAAAACATTGCTAACAGGGGTTGTGGCAAAAAACATTGCAACTAATCGTTTGTTGGCTATGACTACAATAATGTTAAAACATCAAGAAAAAGTTTATGTAAGTGTAAAAACATTAGGGTTAAATTAGATGAGGATGATGAAGTTGCATGTTGGGATTCTATTTTTAGGAAACCTTATGAAAATAGACTTCCATATAATGTGAGGGACAGGGTGAAGAGTTTTGGAATTTAAACTCTCATGTCTTACCAAATGAAAAGTATGTTGTGAAGCATCATATATCTAAAGGAAACTATGAAACTCATGCCAAACACATAAAATATTTCACTCAAGTGGAAATGTTCAAATTTTTTATGGAGAGTAATGTTGATGTGAAGATTTCCCTTAGCACATTTATGAAGCTTAAACCATGGTATGTCAGGCCCATTGTTGTTTGCGGCACATGTTGTTGTCAATACCATGTAGAATTTTAATTCTATTATGAGACATTTAATAATTTTGGCATGTAGTGTTGGCCAAATGACCCCCCTCATTCGAGTGTTCATCAATTTGTATCTAAAATATTATCTGCAGAATGTATTCTATAAGAAACAATGCGTCGGTGGTAGAAAATGTGAAGAATGTTCTCATTTGGCTCTTTTTGATGTTAAATACCCCATTGATCCAAATGATCCTCAATTGTCAAATCACATACTGAAATGGAAGAGATATGAATATGTTGATTATACCCATGTTACAGATCCAACGGAAACAACAAGAAAGATTGAGATAATTGAAGATTATATATCTGTGACATGTTTTATGGAGTTGTTTAAGGAGAAAAAATATAGATATATCAAACACTCTCATACAACACGATGGCAAGACTTACAGTTCAAGCAATCACGAGATGTATTTCCAAAAGGAACAATATTATCAATTGTTGATTTTGCTGAAAATTACACTTTCATTCCACAAAAGGAGATACAAAGTGAGTATTATCATTCAAACCAGGTATCTATACTTGTCCATATTTTGTACAGACATGCAGAGCTTGATGTCGATGGTTTTTATAGCAATGAAAATAATCGTGAAGTGATTAAAGAGTATCATTTCTACGTCAGTGATGATCATACACATGATACATGTTTTGTCCAACATTGTTTTAATATGATTTATAACGAATTATCAAGATGAGGGGTTACTTTTAAAGAGCATTAGGTGTGGTCAGATGGTTGTGTTGGTCAGAGTAAATCAGCATGCTCATTCTTATGATTGTCTCGCATTCATAATAAAATGGATGTTCACCACACATGGAGTTTTTTTGAAATAGGACATGGAAAAAGAGAACATGATGGCACTGGGGCCTGCATAAAATGTTCACTTAGGAGATATCAAATGAATCACTCTATTTCTCGCCTTGCAAATTCAAACGATGTTGTTAATTGGTGCAAGAAAAATTTAAGCCATGAATTCAATGAAAGGATGGCTAATGTGAGAAGGTATGTAATTGTTTCGATGACCCTTAATGTTTTCAAATGCAGTTATTGAATATGTTTATATGTACACGAGTATTTTTAGTTAAATTATTTAAAAAAAAGTTTATTAAATTATTTTTAAATGTGAAATTTGATCTGCACAAGTTATGTGTTTATTGTGAAAAGGTTCTTATGGAATATTTCAATGGGAGATGTTGACAGATTAATTCCAAATAATTGTGTTGCAATCCCTGAAACAAGGGGTTTACACTCCATTAGGAGTAAAAAAATGGCAAATATACACGCAATCGAGAAACGAAAGTACTCTTGCTTCTGTCTTGTATGTATTGATGATGTAGAGTCCTTTGATGAGTGTCAAAACCAAACTATTTTTTTTTCAAACCATGGATACATTAAGAATTGACACCATTGCCCCCATTTGGAAATATCACAGATGAAGAGCGTGATAATGAAGTGGTTGTGATTGACAAGGATTATGATCATGTTTCTTATTTGGTTAGAGAAGGTGACATATTTGTTGTCATTGCACCGATAGATAATCTAGAAAGAGTGCACTAAAATTAATTGAGATGTAATAGCTCGAAAAGCACGTTGCTGCAAGAATTTAAGGATCTGTCAAATTATACATATGCAGTGGGTTCAATGGTTTTAATGGGACATTTCTTTGTTGAAATAAGGAAATGTAATGACCATATTCTTTTTCAAGATTATGAGCCAGATGTTATATGTGCTCAATACAGTCATTTAGTCATAGTGGCTCGTATGCAGTTGAAACCAATGAAGACTAGGAAAAAGACCAAGAATCGACAATGGAAATTGTCGACAGAAGATCATAATGCCATTCTTGAAAACATGGTGCACTAGAACATTTTATACGAATAAAGAACACATTGATTGAAAAATGATTTTTTCTTTGATTCTAGGTTTACAACATAGAATTATTATATAAATTGGACATTATAGGTTTTTTTCATAGTTTGAATTTACATGGTTCTTAAATTGTTATTCAATGATGCAAGATCAGTCTTTCAATTCTATGGATTTGACATGTCTTTCATCAATCACTCCCTTAATGGCTCTACCGTTGAGTGCAAGGCTTCATCCCCTAGTGATGAATAACTTGAATGGTTCTACCATTCAATGTAAAGTTTCAGCCCCTAGTTCAGAAAACCTATGGATGCATTTTTCTAATGATTTGAAATCGTGAGACCTTGAACATTATCAAGAAGGTTTTGTTAACCATTAAACAAGAAAATGATGAAATTTTACTATATTTGAAATGATGAAATTTTACTATATTTTGTTTTTAGGCATTGTTAAATTGTTCATTCCATTGTGACTAGTGTTCTTACTAGTCTTGTGCCTAGTGTTGCATCCAATTTTTTGCTCAATTGTATGCCCAATTTAGAAACCAATTTTACTTCCAGTTAGGAATCCATTTTTGCATCATCATCTTCTTCTCCTATATCTAAAGCATGCTCAACATAGTTTGGATCATCATGTATGGATTCATCAATTGATGTGATTTGAAAAATTCAATTTTAGATTTTAGTATTAATTTCATGCACAATGCATATTTCTATTATATTTCTCATATTAACTCATACAAAAGTAAAATAAAGTATAATATAATTGTAGTTAATATGTGTGTGTGCACCAATATGACTAGAAAAGAAAGTGCAAAAAATAGAACTAAATGACAATTTTATTAAAAGATATAAACAAATTAACTAATTTAAGGAGCATGAAATGCCAATAAAAATATTGATCTTCTCCTTCCTTTTATTATTTTAAGATGAATACTAAAGTGATATATTTGTCCTAACTATATATAAAATTATAACATCATCATCTATACAATTCTAACATTCAGTTGTTATGTTGTCCTTCATATTGCCACTTCTACAGTGTCTATGTTTTTCTCTATCCCTATTAATTTTTGAAATGGTCATTCTACCAACGTTCCTTCATGCTATCAATTTGTCTTCATGTTGTCACACTACCAAATGATCTTTGATGTTGTCGAACAACAACAATTTATATTTTTCAATGTTACACTACTAAGGAATAAATGTCCATTGTTATCACCTATTATCACATTGTCCCTAGAACCATTATCTATTAAATGGTCTTCAAATTACAATATTAATGATTTTACTTGGCTTCAAAATTGCCACAATTTAATGAAATTTTGTATGTTATTATCACAATTCCAGCTTCTAATAAGTCAACTCTATACTATAATCTCCAAAACTAGGTCTTTCCATACAAAATATATTTGTAGTGTAGGGAAATCCTCTTTATGGATTGCATTCATATATATTATCTTATATATATTTGTTTCAATATTGTTGTCGCAAGTCTTAATTTTTGGAGCAGTTCACTTGAGGTTCATTCCATCTTTTCCCTTTAGGCACATCATCATTTCCTTGAATAATAATAATTTATTATTAAATAGAAAGAGGACCACCACCTTTATAAAAATAAAGGGGAC
Organism: Larix kaempferi; assembly: GCA_027924585.1. Lineage (NCBI taxonomy): Eukaryota > Viridiplantae > Streptophyta > Pinopsida > Pinales > Pinaceae > Larix > Larix kaempferi. Next base: position 25,717,605 of record BSBM01000673.1, read on the forward strand.
CTCTCCCCACTCTCCATAGAGATCCCTTTTGGTCTTGGTCCTTTTCCTATGCTAAGGAAAAGTAACCACAAGCCTCTTGCTTGGACCAACAAAATCGGAGAATTGAAATAAAATATAAAATGAAAAAGTTGTATATATACATTCACTCATTTTAAACATCATTTCCATATTATGTAAGTGATGACACTCACATTGAAACCTCTCTCATAAACCAACCATGCCACATTCCATAAACCATAGGTGTAGAGGAAAATGAAACTAAGATTCATTGTACTAAGATTGCAATCACATGTAACAGACACATAGAAGGAAATAATTGATTACAAATATTTCAGGCCTTATCGAGCCTTTGAAACTATGAATTTACATTTCCTGACTTCATTTCCATTGAACTGTATTGCTAGTCTCTTAAATTATTACAATTGCCAATAATTACGCATTTAACTTGTTGAACGTTACAATTAATTTTGTAATATACATTCTTACAAAATACATACATACATACATACATACATACATACATACATATATATATATATATATATATATATATATATATATATATATATATATGAATGCAATTGAAGATAATTTTCAACCCTGATTTCTCCAATTTCCAATAAAAGGTCATATGGGGTCTAGAAAACTTTGGCGAAAAACATGATTCAGAATATCGTCCCTAGTAAAAAATAATGGATAGTTGAATCTATTGCATCTGTTACAACAATTACTCTCAGAATGAACCAAACTAGGAATTGGAGTACTTGAATATAATTAAATGATTTCCAGAATAATTATGTCCCCTATAGAATTTGCAACAACTAATGTATGGGTTTTTCGTCTCTAGCAAACACATGAAACAAACTATGCACTGTCATTTTCCATCTCCTGGCCTATCATTGGGTCTTCATAGTTTAAATTATAAGATTCCACTGGAATTGGGAGGGACTTGTGAGAAAAAAAGACATGTAACACTTCACACAAATGTGTTATTAATACATTACTTAACACGAGTATGACTTCAGTAAAAGAATAGAATTTAAATCAACATGAACAAACTACATTACTGCCCTCCATCAAATTACACAATCTCCACATGGGAAGCAATTTCTAGAGTAATTCATCCATACAAGGTACTAATGCAAAAGGATAATGGAGTTATTTAATCATTTCCATAAATATCTTGTCTGATGATCTAAATTATGGTCCATGAATGGAAAGAACATAAATACCAATGCTTTTAAAACAATATCCTCTACTTTAATACTACAAAAGTGTATGTATTTACTTATACTATCCATGCAATGAGTTCATTCATTATAATGAATTCATATGTACCTTCTACTGGGATCAACTATTGCTTGAAGGATATAATAGGGATAAAAGGCAGGTTGAACAGCCTATGGTTTTACAACATGTTCTAGCAATCATGCATAAGACATTTGCTACTATGATTTCTAAAATAGACATATTCTACCACTGACACTGATTTGATCAAACAACTTATTCAAAGTACATAAGAAGAATTACTTCTGATATAAAACCATGAAATCCCAACATTGATTAATTAATCCCTTCAGGTAGTTCAAAACTAGAAAAAAACAGAGTTCATAAATGTTTAATGGATGTGCAAACAAATAAAGTGTTTTGTATGCACTTGCCGATACTCTCTATTGCATGACTAGAATGTGCCACAAACGGCACTGTACTTTGTTTGTATTAATTTATATATAAAATTTTTGCAATCAAAATGGTTGTAAGAAAATATATGATTGCCTGATTAATGCTCCAAATATTCATAGTGCAATCATCACTTCCACTTTCCAATCTTGTTGGATTAGACTGCGAAAAGTCAACTGACCAAACACATCTCCCATGCTCTTTATAATCCATGATATGATGGATTTTTGTAGCATCCCATATATGCAGAATTATTCAAAGGGGAAAAGGCTTGATATTTAAATTCACAAACTAAAGGCTAATCTCAAGCATGGGAAGATATCAATTCCAATGAAGAAAAGTAAAAATCAAACCAAATGTATATGACTGAGCATTTTGAATGCATAATCTGTAACCAAGTACAAAAATTGAAAACCAGGAAGCCAAGGCCAATCTTGTAGAGACATACCCATACAACACCTTCAAAGTCACTTGATGCAATATGGTTTTTGATGCAATCCAGTTTTTGATGCAAGTATCTCAGCAAGTTCCTTCCAAAACGGGTAAGATGATGCTGACCCAGGAGACTTTCCTTTTATGTGGATATTGTCTTAATCACTGATCCTGAGTATTGACCTTCCAAAAAAAACTTTGTTGTGCACACATAAATTCTTAGATATGCCCAGAACGGGATCTTTTATATACCTGTAGTGGCTCTTAGAAATGCCTGCAAGGGCTCTAATAAATTCCCACAATGGATCTTAGAAATGCCCGAGGTGGCTTTTAGAAATGCTAGAAAGGGCTCTTAGAAATGCCCGTAGTTGCTCTTAGAAATGCCCACAAGGGATCTTAGAAATGCCCACAAGGGATCTTCTAAATTCCTGCAAGGGATCTAATAAATGCCCGTAGGGCTCTAGCAAATACTTCCACCCATATGTCTTCCAATTGAATTACCTAAAAACTGCTTTGGCTTCCATCTTGTGGAAAAATAAACTATTTCTAATTTTTAGAAATGCTCGTAGTGGCTCTTATAAGTGCCCACAAGGTCTCTTAGAAACGCCCTCAATGGCACTTAGAAATGCCTGCAATGGCCCTTAGAAATTCCCACAATGGCTCTAATAAATTCCCGCAGGGCTCTAATAAATGCTTCAACCCATCTCTCTTCCCATTGAATTACGTACAAACTACTTTGGCTTCCATCTTGTGGAAAAATAAACTTGTTCCGATATTTAGAAATTCCCGAATTGGCTCTTAGAAATTCCCGTAAGGGCTCTTAGAAATTCCCACAGTGGCTCTTAGAAATGCCCGCAAGGGCTCTTAGAAATGCCTGCGAGGGCTGGAATAAATGCTCGCAGGGATCTAATAAATTTTTGCACATGCATGTCTTCTGCAACCTTTGCATTTCTTTTTATGTTACCACCTATAGTAGTACATGTCCTTCCATGATTGCTTCCCATGTACATCCATGCCATTAAAGGGAATCCACAACTAACAAATTAATCAACCCCATATGGGACTAAGCTCTTTTCAGGATTCCTATGATCCCTTACATTCTATTCCATTAGTTGTAAATATCGAAGCAATAAAAATGGAACATTGATGAAGCGATGGTGTCGTAGATGAGTAAAATTTTTGAAGTGATATATATACAATAAGCTATACTAAACTTCACAGACGAGGTATTGAAAATATAGTATGCTACCTCAGACCAAGGTTGGCTTAGCAATGATCACTTAACCCCTTTCCCTATGCATTGAACAGTTTCATCTCCAGCCATAAATTCCAAGCGAGCACTGTTGACCATGGTGCGTCGCGTAAGCCATATTTCTCCCTCTATTGGTAGACCAGTGTCCCGAGAGATGCTAGCTTCTGTGACTCAAATGTGAAGCCCTATGACCACAATAGATGACTGCTTGAATGTTTGGATGATTCAAAATTCATTCCAGTATAAAACCCATGCCACCACTAAAAGTAAGTAAACTAGCATGCCTATTTAAAAACCCTCATCACCCCAGGTTGGTTTGCAAGATTCTTACAGGATGATTTTGAGCTCTAGGGGTAGGCCCTACAAAGGAATGCGCAGACTACCCCTGTTTTAAATTAATGAGGTCATTAGCTGTGGATCTAGAAAACCTGGTCACTTATTCCATGGTTACAGGTTCTTGGCTTGCAAGTGATGTTTAAGGCTCCTTTCTTTTTATATTCTCGAGATGCTCTCTTATTTCAGGGGGATCGGACCTAGTTCTCAATTGTATCCCTGAGGCTTTCATGTTTCTCTCTAATTCTTTAGCATCCTCAAACAGGGAATCAAGGTCTGTTGATTTCCGTTCTCTAATATGCAAGGAAAACGCATTTCAAAAGCAACATCATAATCTCTTAAGGAAGTGGGCATAGAAAATTTTGGAAGAAATGGACACAAGGGCTCTAATAAATGCTTCCATCCATTTGTATTCACATTGAATTACCTGCAAACTACTTTGAATTCTATCTTGTGGAAAAATAAACTTGATCTAATTTTTAGAAATGCCCGTAGTGGCTCTTAGAAATGCTTGCAAGGGCTCTTAGAAATGCTCGTAAGGGCTCTTAGAAATGCCCGCAGTGGGTCTTAGAAATGTTCGCAAGGGATATTAGAAATGCCCACATGGGCTCTAATAAATTCCCGTAGGGCTCTAGTAAATTCTTCCACCCATCTATCTTCCCATTGAATTACCTACAAATTGATTTGACTTCCATCTTGTGGAAAAATAAACTTGTTCTAATTTTTAGAAATGGCCGCAGTGGCTATTAGAAATGCCCACAGTGGCTTTTAGAAATGCCCACAAGGGATTCTAAAAATGCCCACAATGGCTCTTAGGAATGCCCGCAAGGGATCTTATAAAATCCTGCAAGGGCTCTAATAAATTCCCGCAGGGCTCTAATATATGCTTCCACCCATCTATCTTCCCATTGAATTACCTACAAACTACTTTGGCTTCCATCTTGTGGAAAAATAAACTTGTTCTAATTTTTAGAAATGCGTGCAGTGGCTCTTAGAAATGCCTGCAAGGGCTTTTAGAAATGCCTGCAGTGGCTCTTCGAAATTCCCGCAAGGGCTCTTAGAAGTTCATGCAAGGGCTCTAATAAATTCCTACAGGGTTCTAATAAATGCTTCCACCCATCTGTCTTCCCATTGAATTACCTACAAATTTCTTTGGCTTCCATCTTGTGGAAAAATAAACTTGTTCTAATTTTTTGAAATGTCTGCAGTGGCTCTTAGAAATTCCCGCAAGGGATCTTAGAAATTCCTACAGTGGCTCTAATAAATGCCCTCAAGGCTCTAATAAACGCCCACAAGGCTCTAATAAATGCCCACAGGGCTCTAATAAATGCCCGTAGAGGTTTAGTAAATTAGTAAATTAAATTAAGAATTTTTACTAAATAGAAGTTCATTTAATCTACTAAACCTCCCATAACTAAAATATAGTGTTTAGAAAAGAAGTTATTGGAATTCAAAGGACAATGAAAGATTGAACGTAAGTAATACACTGTCAAAAATTTAGAAGAAAAAACTTGTTCTAATATGAAAATTTAGGATATATACCTTGTCATTAATTGTGTTTCAAGTACAACCACTATATCTATAGACATAGAACTGATAATTTCTCCAATGCTAGTATGCATGTCAAAAAAATAACATCTTCAATCAAAACAAATTTTAAGTATTGCATTCTCATGCAAGCCGATTGTCATTCTCCTATCGCTCACCATTTCCTTCATACGTGAATTCCATTTGCTCCTCGTTTTCTGTGGGATGAAAAGTCAAAATGAAAGTTTATATATATATGTTTTGGGACAAAATATACCAAAACTAATAAAATGTTAAAGAAATATTGATACCTACGTCACCTGTGGAAACTGTGTCGCTACCCTGAAATTTCAATAAAATGTAAGAGACTAACCAGCAAGATCAAAAACAGAAGCACAAACCTGCAAAAGAAAAGACAAACGGGGCTAAAAGAATATATATACATGTCAGAAAATTAATACCTTTGTTTCTTCCTCGCCGACAAAACAATAATCAACATAGTCATCATCATTTAGGATTTGGGAATACTGCATAAATTTCAATTAATTGATAGACATGATATTTGGATACTAAAAACATATATATATACAAAAACATTTAATATGTAACATGTACATTCTAGGTCATATTTTAAATGTGTGTTTTGTGAGTTCAATTATTAAAGCATACTTACGTACCAAATATGTGCGTCGATTTTCTCGAGCATTGACTCACTTATACCTATCTCTACAATAGGTTGCATACTTCTCGAGCTATGATTGACTCATAAATCTCAATACATCATCAGAATAGTCATCAAATGAGATTTCATCCATATTGGTTGAAGATGCCATATTATTTATGCCAATTTCTACCCCTACCAATGTAGCCCCAATATGCTCTTCTATCTGTTCCCTCACCCTACTTGCCACTTTGGATGTCATTTCAAACTCCTCTAGAATATAAATGAATCTAGGTTGTTGAGCTACTAGGAGGCATGGGTTGACTATATTAAACATCTCGCAATGAATCAGGACATTCATATCTATGACCTTTTCAAGCACCATAAAAAGGTGATCCTGTATCTGTATAGTTAGGGTCCATGTGCAACCGAAACTCTGCAATTAACATCTTGAAAAAATATTGAGGGACCTCATCGTTATTTGGGAATTTCCCATATGCATAGAGGAACCTCGAATAAACATGTGGTGCAATATTTGGATCATTGAATCTTGCAATCTTTAGACATATTTTGTCTTTAGGCCACAAGTCAAATAATGAAAAGACCAATTCTTTTGTGGCAATGCTTTTTATTTCTTTGGAATTGTGGCAACCCATCACCGCCATTCACCTCCTATGCATAATGTCATAGAAAACATGGGTTGATGTTCCAACCCCAACATACATTTCAATCAAATTGTTCAGATTGTGCAAAACAATGTGGAGACTCTATTGAAAACCGATAGAGATAGTAGAACTCTCAAGTTCACCCTGCAATCTTGCAGAATGCTCCCTCATCTATTCCACAGTAAGCATTGCGATCTTGTATTCCCAAGGAATCTCATTGGGAACATCTTTAGGATGAGTTTAGAGAGGGTCATACGTTTCATTTTGGGCATACTAACGTGCTCGATGACCTCTCCTTGTATTACGAGGTGGATTAGGAGCACAAGCAACAAACTATGTAAGAAGTAATACGTGTGCAAGTATTAGAATGTATATATAATTTTTCGATCAAAGTATAATTATTTAAATAAAATATGTTCATTAAAAATACTCGGTGGAGTCTCTGCCTCAGCATGTACACTGTGTGTACTAGAAACTAACTCTTCTATCCTATTAGTATTCTGAGAATCTGTAGAACTCCCTGTAAAAACAATAAATTGGAAATCACATGTAAGTTTAAGCAAAATAACATATTTTTTCGCAAATAGAACACTCATGTCAAATAAGAATTATGGTAAGAATTTACGTAAACAATCTCTTTCTAGTGATGGGCTCTCTGAGCTAGTGGTATCTATAGCATAAGGCACTGAATGCAAATGCGAAAAAATAATCAAGTCATATGCATGTAACATTTTAAATAAGTCCAAGATATTTAACTTGTACTATAAAATGATAAATAACACTAAAAATTACCTAAGCGAGTCCCCTGTGTCTGTCCACTATCCCCTGTAAAAAGCAATAAATTGACAATCACATATAAGTAAGAGAAATATCATAAATTTTTACAAATTAAACACACATGTCAATCAATATTTATGAACTTAGATTTTACCTTTACCATGTATATCTTGCACTAGCCTGCTTGTGGTAGCCATATCAGCAGAATAAGGCACGGAATGCATGTGCACAAAAATAATCAAGTCATATGCATGAAACGTTTTAAAAAAGTTAAATATATTTAACTTGTACTAAAAAATGATAAATATCATCATAATGTACCTATGGGTGTCCTTTGTGCATGTGGGTGCACACCATTCAGCACAACCTGACATTCAAGCTTCTCTCTTGCTAAGCGTTTAGTAGACCCGATAGAAGTGTGTTTGCCATGGTTAGCGCAACTACCTGTGCACGACAAGATCTTAGAAAAGTGTGTAAAAGAAGATTTATGTCTATATTTTTCACATTAAACATTACATATAAAATGACATAATTTACCTAACGATGACCTCTGATAGTGTCCGCTCATAGCAGGAAAGTTTGCTTCACCCTGAACTTGTTCAGCTATGCATGATGAGAATTTTCCACAAATTAAAAAACATGTCAACTTTAACATAAATATGTTCATATCTGTATTGACAGTAAACATTTGAAATATGTAACCTAGACTTAAACATGTTGAAGTTAACATTCGAATGCAGCTGATAGTGGACCTGTGGTGCGTCCAATACTTCCATCCGAATGGCGTCTAGGAATGTTGGTACCACTACCAACATGTCTACATGTCTCTAGTCGATCCATGTGTCCTTATTAAGAATAAAAAGGATTAGGTTAACTCTATGAAACCATAAGACAATGATTTTTAACATGAATTTGTTCATATCTGTATTGACATTAAACATTTGAAATATGTAACCTAAACTTAAACATGTTGAAGTTAACAGTTGAATGCACCTGATAGTGGACCTGTGGTGCGTCCAATACTCCCATCCGAATGGCGTCTAGGAATGTTGGTACCAATACCAACATGTCTACATGTCTCTAGTCGATCCATGTGTCCTTATTAAGAATAAAAAGGACTAGGTTAACTCTATGAAATCATAAGAAAATGATTTTTAACAAGAATATGTTCATATCGTATTGACATCAAACATTTGAAATATGTAATCTAGACTTTAGGAACTATGCTAGGGGAATTTAGAATGGAGTTCAAGCCTGTAGTATGGTTGGGCTAAGCTAGGACTAGTTGCTAGAAGGCCAGGAAGACCCACCATCTTAATGATTCAAGTAACAAAATTCTGAAGTGAAATGTTAACCAGAATTGTAAGTAACTATTGGATGAGATGCCAAACACTAGTAGTGAATGAGAGAGGAGTATAAGGTGGCATAGAAATCCTATGGAATCCTTGGGAGGTAGTATTAGAAAACTTATTTTCCACTCCTAAAACACTCTCATCCAACTTGATCTAGATTGGAATAGCATAAAAAGGATGCCAGAGGTCACCATTAGATTGTACGTGGACACTTCATCATTATAACCTTCTTAGAGGAGAAGAAAAGAGGTAGAAGAAGGATAAAAGTGAACAATGACCTTTTTAAAGAAACCATTTGAAATTTGAATATGTTGTATAGTAAGACTACAATTGGGACGAGCACATGGATTAATAGAAGAGGGAGAACCCATGAAATAACCAACTAGTGGTAGGTAGCTGCATTAAATAGAGGAACCATCATTTTTCAAATTTCAAAAATGCCTAAAAATCCTGAAAACTATTTTAAAACAATGGAACAAAACATCAACAACATCTTCAAGGGAAATCTAGAGATAGAAGCAAGCACGGAGTGGATTTAGTAGACCAAGATCATTGAGGGAAGAAATGAATCCCTCAACAAGGAAGAATCCACCTTAAAGTTCTAGCTGAAAAAAAGGAACAATCAGGAGGAAATACTATTGAGGAAAAAACCTATGTTCAAATGGATACAAGAAGGCCAAAGATTTTTTTTTTTTTCTAAAGTCCATTATCCAATGATGTCACCATAACTAGACGATAACGAGATAATCACTATTCAAGATAATCAAGGTAGCAAACTTGTAAAACATGAGGATGTTGAGAAATATTTTGTCAATTTTTATTAATCTTTACTCTTTGAACCTTAATGGAATCATTTGGAGGCTATCCAACAAATCACCAAACACATTCAAAAGTTGGTGATAGAGGATTAAAATTATAGTCTCTTATGATAATCATTATAGAAGAAGTACAGCAAGCAATCATGGGAATGTGGATAGAAAAATCCCCTAGACCAGATGAAAAAATATTTTCACTCTTATTTGCCATTCATCAAATGAGAATAAATGAGAATATGAGATTATGGAATAGCTAGTCTGTATTTGTCCAAAACCTTTATTCTCAAGGTAACTGAGAATCTGAAACTTACTTTAATCAAATCTGGTACTTTCGGTTGAAGAAGATTAAATTTTGAGGCCTCCATTTTTGTTATGAATATTAAAGTTAAGGTTACCCATTGCAAAAAAGAAATTGAAGTACTTGAAATCGAAATGGAATGTTGTCTTCCAGGCTCAAACAAATCTATGAAAATTAAAAAATGGGAAGACAGATGGGTGGAAGCATTTATTAGAGCCCTGTGGGCATTTATTAGAGCCCTTTCCGGCATTTATAAGAGCCCTTGTGGGAATTTATAAGAGCCACTGCGGGCATTTCTAAGATCCCTTGCAGGCATTTCTAAGAGCCACTGCAGGCATTTCTAAAAATTAGAACAAGTTTATTTTTCAGAAAGATGGAAGCTGAAGCAGTTTGTAGGTAATTCAATGGGAAGACAGATGGGAGTAAGCATTTATTAGAGCCCTGTAGGAATTTATTCGAGCCCTTGCAGGCATTTCTAAGAGCCACTACGGACATTTCTAAGAGCCCTTGCAGACATTTCTAACAGCCACTTCGGGCATTTCTAAAAATTAGAACACGTTTATTTTTCCACTAGATGAAAGCCAAAGAAGTTTGTAGGTAATTCAATGGGAATACAGATGGGTGGAAGCATCTATTAGAGCCCTGCGAGGATTTCCAAGATCCCTTATCGGCATTTCTAAGAGCCACTACGGGCATTTCTAAGATCCCTTGTGGGCATTTATAAGAGCCACTGTGGGCATATAAAAGATCCCATTCCAGGCATCTCTAAGAAGTTATGTGTCCACAACAAATTTATTTTTGGAAGGTCAATACTCAAGATCAGTGATTAAGATAGTATCCACATTTTTCAGATTTCAAAAATGCCTAAAAATCCTAAAATCTATTTTAAAACAATGGAACAAAACATCAACAACATTTTTAAGGAAAATATAGAGATAGAAGCAAGCATGGAGTGGATTTAGTAGACCATGATCATTCAGGGAAGAAATGAATCCCCTAGTCAGGAAGAATCCACCTTAAAGTTCTAGCTAGACAAAAGGGACAGTCAGGACGAAATACTGCTGAGGCAATAACCTAGGTTCAAATGACTAAAATAAGGCCAAATATTTTTATTTTTTTCTATAAGTCCATTATCCAATGGTTTCACCATAACCATACCATAACAAGATAATCACTATTCAAGATAATCAAGGTAGCAAACTGGTAAAACATGAGGATATTGAGCAAGATTTTGTCAATTTTTATTCATCTTTACTCTTTGAACCTAAATGGAATCATTTGGAGGCTATCCAACAAATCACCAAACACATTCCAAAGTTGGTGATAGAGGATTAAAATGATAGTCTCTTAAGATAAATCATTGTAGAAGAAGTAGAGCAAGCAATCATGGAAATGTGGATAGAAAAATCCCTTGGACTAGATGACAAAATATTTTCACTCTTATTGGCCATTCATCAAATGAGAATAAATGATAATATAAGATTATGGAGCAGCTAGTCTGTAATTTTCCAAAACCTTTATGCTCAAGGTAACTGAGAATCTGAAACTTACTTTAATCAATTCTGATACTTTTGGTTGAAGCAGATTAAATTTTGAGGCCTCCATTTTTGTTATGAATATTAAAGTTAAGGTTACCCATTGCAAAAAAAAAAATGGAAGTACTTGAAATCAAAATGGAATGTTGTCTTCCAGGCTCAAACAAATCTATGAAAATTCAAAAATGGGAAGAAATATGGGTGGAATCATTTATTAGAGCCCTGCAGGCATTTATTAGAGCCCTTTTCGGCATTTATAAGAGCCCTTGTGGGAATTTATAAGAGCCATTGTGGGAATTTCTAAGATCCCTTGCGGGCATTTCTAAGAGCCACTGCAGGCATTTCTAAAAATTAGAACAAGTTTATTTTTCCACAAGATGGAAGCCGAAGCAGTTTGTAGGTAATTCAATGGGAAGACAGATGGGTGGAAGCATTTTTTAGACCCCTGTGGAAATTTATTAGAGCCCTTGCGGGCATTTCTAATAGCTCTTGTGCGAATTTCTAAGAGCCATTGCGGGCATTTCTAAGATCCCTTGCGGGCATTTCTAATAGCTCTTGTGGGCATTTATAAGAGCCACTATGTGCATTTCTAAGAGCACTTGCATGTATTTCTAAGAGCCACTTCGGGCATTTCTAAAAATTAGAACACGTTTATTTTTCCACACGATGGAAGCCAAATCCGTTTGTAGGTAATTCAATGGGAAGGTAGATGGGTGGAAGCATCTATTAGAGCCTTGTGGGAATTTCCAAGAGCCCTTGCGGGCATTTCTAAGAGCCCTTGCGGGCATTTCTAAGAGCCACTACGGGCATTTCAAAGATCCCTTGCAGGAATTTGTAAGAGCCACCGTAGGCATATAAAAGAGCCCACTGCGGGAATCTCTAAGAAGTTATGTGTGCACAAATTTTTTTTTTTTGGAAGGTCAATACTCAGGATGAGTGATTAAGACAGTATCCACATTTTTCAGATTTCAAAAATGCCTAAAAATCCTGAAATCTATTTTAAAAGAATGGAACAAAACATCAACAACATCTTTAAGGAAAATCTAGAGATCGAAGAAAGCATGAAGTGGATTTAGTAGACCATGATCATTGAGGGAAGAAATGAATCCCTCAGTGAGGAAGAATCCACCTTAAAGTTTTAGCTGGACAAAAGGAACAATTAGGAGGAAATACTGTTGAGGAAATATCCTAGGTTCAAATAGCTAAAATAAGGCCAAAGATTTTTAATTTTTTCTATAAGTCCATTATCCAATGGTGTCACCATAACCTGACCATAACAAGATAATCACTATTCAACATAATCAAGGTAGCAAACTGGTAAAACATGAGGATATTCAACAATATTTTGTCAATTTTTATTTATATTTACTCTTTGAACCTCAATGGAATCATTTGGAGGCTATCCAAAAAATTACCAAACATGTTCCAAAGTTGGTGATAGAGGATTAAAATGATAGTCTCTTAAGATAAATCATTGTAGAAGAAGTAGAGCAAGCAATCATGTAAATCTAGATAGAAAGTTCCCCTGGACCATATGACAAAATATTTTCACTCTTATTGGTCATTCATCAAATGAGAATAAATGAGAATATGAGATTATGGAGTAGCTATTATGTAATTTTCCAAAACCTTTATGCTCAAGGTAACTGAGAATTTGAAACTTACTTTAATCAATTCTAATACTTTTGGTTGAAGCAGATTAAATTTTGAGGCCTCCATTTTTGTTATGAACATTAAATTTAAGGTTATCCATTGCAAAAAAAATAAAATGGAAGTACTTGAAGTCGAAATGGAATGTTATCTTCCGCTCAAACAACTCTATGAAAAAAATCCTAGATTCTCATTCTATATATTAAAATTATGAAAATATTTTACATCCTAAATTGTATGCAAATTTCACAACGATGGAGATAAATAATGCCCATGCTACTGTAGAAACCTTTGGGATATAATATTACAAAGATTTAAGTATTTGAAGAAATTACTTGAGAAATTGCAAGTCAACTCACACAATATCAAGTGCTTAGAGATTCATGGCAAGGACTATAAGAATGAAATGTCGAGAAGCCCTATTATGCCACTATCAACAAAATATTCAAGAAATTGAAGCATCAACACCTAGACCGCTATTGATATAGGTTCTTTCCAGAAACGAGAACAATATCATCAAGCAATGCAAAAAGAACCGTCTCAATATATCTTAGGCTTCCTTTTATAACAAAGCTCCAATCCAATATGGGGATGATCAAGTTTGACCTTGTATCCCATGTGAAATAAACTATATTTTTTACTAACTACCCATACTATAAATAGGAAAAAAAAAAAAAAACCTAATTAATGTGTTCCATGTCTTCTTGCCTTGGTCCCTATACCAATTCCTCCCTATTTGAACGTGAAACTAGGACTCAAAATGAAAGCGAAGACCATGGCCTGCCTAATATAATGTCAATAAAATGCAGGTGACAGAAGACCTAAAAATTAACCAAAATAAGTTGTCTTTCTACATTGAAACTTATTGTCAATTAAGTTGTGGGTGCTTTCGAAATTGATGAGAAATTGTTGCGATCATTTCCTACGAGTTTGCCAGGCTTGAAATCTGCTGACAGGGTTCACAGGCATTGAATTGCAGGGTTCAGGAGTGTCGAATTGCAAGGTTTCAGGAGTATATAAACCATAAGAGTGTTGGTCATGTTCTCCTTCGAAAGTCTCAACAACGACAAACACACACTGGTAGGGTCGAAGTGTTGAATTGCAGGGTTCGAGAGTGTTGAATTGCAAGGTTTCAGCACTATATAAACCATAAATGTGTTGGGCGTGTGCTCCTCCAAGGGTATCAACAATGACAGGAACACACTGGCGGGGTTGGTGTGTGGTTTATATAAAAAATACAATCTCGGACGAGAGTTTAGAAGGAATCTAAACTCTCGACAGAGAGATCTGTTTGAAAGTTACATACAAAAAATTTGGTCATACTCTCAGACGAGAAACTAAATTTTTCTCGGATGAAATTTTTTATAACTAGAACTAACTCTCGACCGAGAAAATATTAACTGTAGTTAAAATCTTGTCTGAAAAACAATACAACTCTCGGCCGAGAAAATATGTTGACTTTTTTCTCAGCCGAGAAATTGGATATTATAACCCAAAAACACCCCATTCTCAAAACATTGTATCCCAACTTCACGTTTTCACCCATTTGTAATTCCCTTACTTCATGTTCAATCATTATGGCAATTCTTGAATGGTAGTGCCCCTCTCATCCCACTATGATGGTGTTTCCTCCTTTCATGAACAATTTAGTTAACATTATGTTGTGGAGTAGGTGTGCCACATCCAACATGACCTTATTTAATCATAGCATCATTTTGTTTCTTCTAAATGAGAAAAAAACACTTTAGTTCCAAATAGTTGCCACACTACATGAAACAAAATTATGGGATGGAATATTTAGTTCTTTTTGTTTCTTGTAAATGAGAAAAAAAGGCATTTTAGTTCCAATTAGTTGCCACACTTTAGTTCTAGTTAGTTCCAATTCCCTCTTTCTAAATTTGAAATTAAAGTCCTTCATAAATTATATTCTAGAGGGAAATCAAGAGATAAGTGGATAAGGGTTATTGTTTAGCTTCCCACTCATCCTTCTACAAAGAAGAGGAGGAAATAATTTGAGGAGAAGGAATAGATTCCATAACTACCCCCAAAACAGTTTCTAATATGCATTTCTATAAAAAAAAATTGTAATCATTCACCATCGTCAGATTTCCTACGTCCATAAATATTGTTCCGACAATGATGTTGTACCTCCGACGATGTGCGTAGTCCAAAATCCGATTTTTGGATGTGGAGGCTAATCTTCCTGATTCAAAGGTCGTGTTTCAGCTTTGTCGAAAATTTCACAAAAAATGCCTTGTAGAAAGTTGTAATTTTATAGTCATGACTTGGTCAATAATGGGTGATTTATGGGCCCATGGTATTGGGTGTTCCATAGTATTTTCCCATGGTAATCCCTCCTTAAAAGGAAGACTCTATAATACGGCTGTGTATTGTAGTACTATAAAGATCTATGTGATTGTGTAAGAGAGACAGTGAGCATGTGAAGAGGACATTGTAGCGGATGTGATGTGGTTCGTATCCCTTCATTTGTTGGACGGTATAATAAAAAGAACTGGAAATTTATCCATGCACGTATCCCAGATTGGGTGAACAACTTATATTGGTGTCTCTCTTGTATTGAGTTTATGTGATTTATATTTGTATATTGTTTATTGTTATTTCTGTACGATCCTGTTTTCTAAAACGAATAAGGTATGACAGACAATGATGTCAGATATTAACACTATAGGTGTCGAATTTTCAACGTAAAATTTGTCGCATTTTTGACGTCAAACGTGTCGGATATTCGAGAAATAGACAACTAGATTGCACAAAAAATTGATGTAGGTTATTCGATGGATGTTTGTCGAAAAACCTACACATGTTTGGGTATGTCGGATATCCGATGATGTTACAGCGACGTTAAAAAAAAACATATTTGTTGTATTTTAGACAGATTGTTGTCAAAATTTAGACAAATGATCCATCATATTTTGGGTTCAAATATACCCATGAACAACGAGGGCCCACAGAAAGGAATTCTCCAAGGATGTAATTTCAAATAGCTCCACTTCTCTATGAAAAATGAGTAACAAAGTAGAGTTGAACTTTAGGATAAGTAACTCTTCAGAATCCAAAATGTGTAGCTAAATGCAAAGTTTGTTATAGTGATTGATAGAGTTATGCACATACTGGCCATTCTTCTATAAAATATGGAGCCATTAACACATCAAGTTATGGTGATAATTGGGTGGATAAAATCAAGTCCTTAATGACCGACATAAAGTGTCCCTTTTTTAGATACGAAGTGAGGTAGATGTGGCTAAAGACATATAATGTAAATTGACCATAATATTAGATGAATCCAACAAAAAATACCATTAAATCTTAGTAGCTCCTTCAATTCATAAGCTAGAAAGGTAGAGATTATCCTCCTTATTTATATGTGGACATGTCCTCAAGTAGGTAGAGAGAATACAAATCCAAGAATCAACCACTTCTCCAATCATTTAACTATCATACCTTGGTAACTGGAAATGAGTATCCATGAATCTACAAGGAGAAGGAGTTTTCCAATATTGTACGTACATGATCTCATAATTTAAGGAGAAAAATACATCATAAATGGAACTGGATGGCCTAGTATCATATTCTCCAAGAGTGGCTTTCGAATGAGGAGGCGTCTTGAAGGAGGATTAAAAATACCTAAAAAGAATTGAAACAATTTTGGAGCAAGGAAGTGCACTGGGTGGAAGAGGAACACTACAAAATCCCTAACCTAGGCCTGGAATAGCCATAGTGTAGGGAACTAATAAAACCAATCATACCATTGATAGATTTATTGAGAAGTCTTAGTGAAGGAGAGGCACTATGACTAGGAAGGCGGAAACACTTACAAACCCAAAAAAACAAATTGTAATATCGACTAAAGAAACACATTTGAGGGAGGAATGTAGTAGATGGGAGGGTGGAAAAACCTGTAAAACCAAACAAAAATTGGAAAATATAACGAATAATCCCTTATGGGTGAGAGGAACACTGCCTAGGAGAGTGGGAACACCCGCAACCCATAAAAATGTGAGATAAAAACTGAAGAAAATAGTTGTGGTAAGAAGCACATTAACTAACTTGGTTGGATGGTGTGACATTGGAGAAAACAAATTAGAGAATAGGCATATCATATCGAAGTGATGATACCAATCGATCTAGATCAAACAATCAATAGAACAAATTTGAAAACAATAAATAGAAAATAAGAGACTCCAATAGAACCAAAGTACCATCAACTTTATTAACTTCACCATGTAGTCCTTTTATAGATTTGGTTATTACAAAAGTGACTCACCATGTCAATCTATAGATAACATAATCCACTACTCTAACATCTAAGTATTTATTCTTAAATGCCCACTTATCTTAGGCCCCAATTCCCTTCCTTGAGACTTGTACATTGTTGGAGAGGTGCACCATGCTTGGAGGATCACTCTTGACTAAAGGGGCATATCTATTGAATAATGTGTGTTCTTAGAGAGTGCACCTTCTTTTGGGACATGTGAAGAATTGGGGGTAACGATAATGTAGTCTAGATTCATGGGAACCTTTCTGGTTTTTCAAATGGCAGTGAACGTCAAATACTTTTTTTTCTTCTTATAGACACTTTATTCAACGTTGTACAATGACCAACTATTCAAATCAGTAAACATTCACTCAGTCATCTAACCACTTGTCTACCAGTTATGCATAAAAATATTGATATTCTCAAATATCATAACACATTGAGAAATAATGAATTGCAACTTATTCAACAACAACATTATGAAACCATGCTTATTCAACATCATATGTTATTTGAATGAAATATTGTTGAAAGTGAATAAGAGTAGATTGAGCATATTACATGTATGAATCAATCAGATGATTTTGATGAAGGCCACATGGTGATAGATAATGGATTAGATGAAGAGACTAAGGTGAAAGAAAATACCTTGGATGAGGACAATATGGAAGGAGGGAAGTTTTGAAATTCAAGAGGAACGCATTTTTCTTAGGATATGATAGGATAGAGAGTGATCTCTTTCACATTCCTGATTAGTCCAAACATGTGAATTTTATGAGTGCTTGCTCTCTTGATGACGATTTGTAGAGACTTACTGATGATGATGATGATACAATTAATGATTATAAAAAGGGTGATGATGATGTAGCTACGATGATGAGTACAATGCACTCAACATTTTTAAGTTGGATAGTGTACCTACATAATTCCAACACTCTTATTGATTTTAGGAAAATTTTAAGGATCCATAATTTTCTTAAAGGGTAGAAACCTTGGAGAATCTTACTAATTCTTAAATTTCCAATGATAAAATGTTATTAAAATATTCAAATTCTAAGGATCTTATATAATTTTAGAATAATTTTGGGGATGTTTAGAGTAAAAACAAGGTATCATATTGAATTTGGGCAAATCATTTTTGAAAAAAATGGAAATCAGTGAATTTTGCTTTGGGAAGAAAACCTCAAAAATTAGTCCATGGGATAGATTTCGCCCCTAAAATTTTCCCTAATTGAGTTGGACATCATGAATATTTTTTATTTTATTTTCATCCATGCAATATTTTTGAGAAAAAAAACCATAATTCAAAAAGGTGTTGGAAGAGAACAAAGATTAAGAGGAAACATGTAAAATTTGAATGGTCATGTAATTGATGGGATACTTTGGAATGCAAGTTGTTAGATAAGTCTTATTGTTAAATTAATACATAGGTACATGAATACATGATCATATAAACATCTATAACATATGTACATGAATGTTTCTCTTCACAATTTGATGGTTGATGGCATTATCATAGCCCAGTTGATGTAGTATTTTGAGTTGAAGACCGAGTTTCCTAATTCGACTGAAAGATGATATGATTATCCTTTTCAACATTCAAGTGGGTATATTGAGATTGTTGTTTTACATGTCCTAGGACTTCTCACTTTTAATTGACATGGGAAAAGATACTGATCATGCCAGAAATTCAAGTTTCAAACTTTATTTAGTGATTTTTGTGGACTATGGTTTATTTAGGATGGTATATTTACATTGGTTGGATTTAGGACATGATTGATGAAGGAATGATGATTGTTTCAAGACATTGTGAAGGATTCCAAATAATATGAAGGACAATGATGGATTAAGGATTCAATGATGTTGAAATAGATCACTCACATGGATTTTTTGATTGGTCAGTATTTTCAGGGGTGGATTAAGGATTTAATGATGTTGAAATAGATCACTCACATGAAGTTTTTGATTGGTCAATATTTTCAGGGGTTTGATGATATTTTGATAAATTTCCAAGATATTGGTTTCAATGGATGGTTTTCGGGATCTAAGCATTTGAGAAAATTTGAGAACTCAATCACTTTGTGACCTTCATGATTATTTGGTAGTTTTTATGGATATTTGATTTCAAGATTAGGAGCAGTACCAACAATTCAGTGATTTACTTATCAATTTATATTTTTGGCAAGAATATGATTCATTCATAAGTTTTCATATATATGATACACGATTTGGAGGTCGATTGACAATTTTTTTTGTTAGTTGATTTTTTTATAGTTTCTTTATGTATCCATATTTGGGATATTCATAGTTTTTGGGCATTATGGGGATGACCTTTTAGTGGTGTAGAGAAAAGATGATTCTTCTTCATTTTCTATTGGCACATTGGAATTATAAGGATTTTAAGGATATGAGGTGTTGGAATTGCAACAAATTCACTTCTCATCAAGATTTTCTCTCGTCAATTTTGGGTTCCTATCAAAGAACACTTGAGGATGTTTGGCTCATTTGTTGCAAAATTAGTTTTCTAGTTATGGTTTTCAACATCCACTTTTGGCAGTTTGTTTAGGAAAATCTTCATCAATACTCATGATCTTTTAAATACCATGACTATCAAGTTGAATAATTGGATATGTTATCATCTTTTGGACTAGTTTTTGATGCAAACTAGGAGACTTGTATGGAGTTACAATTAAGGGGGCAAATGACAATAATGTAGCTCTCATCATTCATTCTTAAAACACCTTTTTTTCTATCTTTCATTAGTTATATGGATGGTTAAAGATGGTTATTGGATATTTCACTATAAATGTACTTTACCTTTTAATACAATATAATTTGGCTCTTACCATTTTTTTCCACCTCCTTGTTTCTCGGTCAATATTGATCTTGTTACTCTATGTTATTTTCATCAATAACAATTAAGGAACATAGCGACTAGACATAATTCAACCTAGATGAACACCACAAAAATGTATCAATTATGTAAATATCTTAGTCTCACAATTTCATTAGGGTTAAACAACAAGTTGACATAAGTCAACCTAGATGAGCTTAAAAGAAATATAAACATATTCTA
The DNA here is from genome assembly GCA_027924585.1 of Larix kaempferi. NCBI lineage: Eukaryota > Viridiplantae > Streptophyta > Pinopsida > Pinales > Pinaceae > Larix > Larix kaempferi. Next base: position 25,737,934 of record BSBM01000673.1, read on the forward strand.
AATATCTTAGTCTAACAATTTGATTATGGTCAAAAGGTTTTACCATGGTTTATTGGAGTTCAACAACAATGACTATGGCTTAATATGGTCAACCATAGTAAGGCATTGAATTTTCTGCATCCCAAACAATTTATTGAGTTAAGAATTTCCTTCAAACATAGTCAACCATAGTGCACCATACTCAACCATTTTACACCAAATTCAACCATAGTGAGTCAAATTCAACCATATTCAAGAATTCCACCATGGCTGAAAAAAGAAAAACTATGCTATAAAAAAAAAACTACTATTTACAATTAGAATTATTTCCAATTAGAGTTATTGACTAATATGCTCTATTCAACATTTGATTAATAAATTGAAGTGTCTAAATTACTTACAATTCTTTTAATTTAAATCCGTCTAAATTACTTACAATTTTTTTAATTTAAATCTATGAATTACATTTACATCTTGTAAACCTAATCTTCATGCCTTACATTTCCAATCTTTTTCGATCATAAATTTAAATCAATAAATTGATTTAAAATTTAAAATGATATATATATATATATATATATAGATGAATATTGACCATTTTTTTCTAAAATGAACCTAAAACTATTCAACATAGATAGAACAAACCATCTTAACCATACTCAACAATATTTATAAATAGCACACTAAAAACTATAATGAATTATTACATTATATAAATCATAAAGAACCAAATTATAAGTATGAATGTGACATCATGGTTGTATTTCACTATTTATAAATAGCCCACTAAAAACTATAATGAATTATCACATTATATAAATCATAGAGAACCAAATTATGAGTATGAGTGTGACATCATGGATGTATTTATTATATGCTGATTATTTATTGATTTCATGATTAATAAGTAAATGAAAATATTGATGGAGGTTGAGCAATGAAGGTGGAAAGGTATACGGTGTTGTAAGGGAAGACAGTCATACTCAGAAGCTTTAGGGTAGGTTTGGGTGTAGATCTGGATCCCCTGTTGCAATAGGGTTCAACCAAAATGGAGGTGACAGGGGGTGGTGAGGCTCTGCCTCCTAACCCCGTGTTGGTCAATGTTAAAGGAAAAGGGGTTTTGGAAGCTTTGGATTCTTTTGTTGGCCAGGGTGAAGCCGGGCATAATGGAATAATCAAAGAGACTACACTCGCTACTGGACCCCAGAAACCTGGGCAGTGCATGCCAAAATCAAGAAAGATACCAAGACATCAGATCAGATTTGATCGCATTAGAGAGGACATATAGTATACGAAGGAGCATGCTCTAACTGAAAAATTTGTTGGAATATGGCCATCTGAAAAATCTTTCTTATGGTGGATCAATACTACATGGAAGCCCCAAGGTCACTTTGATCTCCATCTTGGAGCTAAAGGGTTCTTCACGGTGGTATTCTTTAATGAAGTTGATCGTACCAGGATCTTTGATAATGGTCCTTACTTCTCTCATTCAGCAGACATGTACTTGAGGCCGTGGAAAGAACATTTCAACCCGGATAAGGAGAACCTTATGATAGCACCGGTCTAGATACACTTGTATTCTCTCCCAACAGAATACTGGAACGAAGAGATCCTCATCAAAATTGGTGATATGCTGGGGATTTTTGTCAAAGTGTATGAACAAACAAAACAAATGTGATATACCTCGTATGCAAGAATATGTCTTTATATGGGTATTTTCCAGTATCTACCCAAAGGGATCGAGATATCATGGGATGGTGAGGAGTGGTTTCAAGCTATTGATTATGAGAAAATACCCTTTAGATGCAGACGATGTCATGAACATGGCCATCTCTTTCGGTACTGCCCCCTTAACAAAAACCTAGGAATGGTCAATAACCAGAATAAAAAAACAAGAAGATTGATTCACCAAAGTTATCAATAAGAAAAGATCATCCAAGAGGCTAGTTGGACCATAGGTGAACAAGAAAACTCAAACCCACAATAGATATGCATTCCTACAGGATGAAAAGGGAGACGAAACCTCTCAAGAAAACCAGATTCAAGAAAATCTTGGCACAAAGGTAAATCCCATCTCTGATTCGGCAACGGAAGTAGCAATGGAAGAAGTAGAAATACGTGACGAAGAAGGAGAGGAAACGACTTTCAAAGGACTAGATCTGGAAAACCTAGAGGCGGCGGCCTCGACAAATGATCCAAATCCTCTTTCACAAACTTAAATCTCCCTGTTAGAGAAATCCATACTCAAAGCTAAGCAAACCAAAGGCTTAGGAATTATGTTGGACCCCATGAAAGAAACAGAGGCGGGGGGGGGGGAGAAAGGAATGGAGGATAAATGGGGAAGGCACAGTAATGCGCAGAGGATTCAACTTCTAGGCTCTTAGTTGGTAACTTCAGGTCAATATCCTACCATTGTCACAACCCTCACGACCAACCCCAAATAGTTATTTAATGCGGATTACAACCTGGAATATTAGAGGCTATAAAATTCCTCTAAAAATCTGGCTTCTAAAAAGGAAAATTAAGTGGAGAGACCTATGATAATGTTTCTTCAAGAAAAAAAATTTTTGTGGAAGAACTAAAAGATATTGGTAGGAAAGTGTGGCATAACTATGAGGTAATGGTGGTAGGAGCCATAAGAATGGCAGGTGGTATTGGTATCTTATGGAACCCAATGAAAATTGCTCTGTCAAGCTTCTTTTCCTCCCAGTACCACCTTTCGTTTCTTTTTCATGTGTTGGGGACGAAAACCCGTGGATTCCTTTCAAATGTATATGGACCTGCAACACTGAATCTGAAACTCTCTTTCTTGAACTCTTTCCATACCCGTAAGGACCAGGTTGGATCTTCCCCCTTGCTTTTGGGAGGAGACTTCAACTTGATCTATAATTTGCAGGAGAAAAAATGTGCTATTCGCAAGTTAAGTCCCATCAACGATCACTTTAATAATACTATTGAAGCTCTGGGGCTAGTGGATATCAGAGCAAAAAATGGTACCTTTACGTGGAATAATAAAATGGCAGGGGAAAGAAGTATTTCCTGTCAGTTGGACCAGTTCTTAGTGACAAAATCGATTATGATGGAGGGAGGGGGATCTGACGGTGGTGATTCTCCCTTCGACGGGTTCTGATCATTGGATGGTCTGTCTAGAATGGTTGAGGATCGGGGAGAACCTTTGTAGACCCTTCAGATTTGAACAGTTTTGGTTGCTCAACAAGGAGTTTCCCAAGAAACTCAAACAATGGTGGATGGATAGTCCGATTATTGATGGTACGCTGATGTACAAGTTCCAACAAAAGTTAAAAGCCCTAAAAAATAAAATCAAGCATTGGAACTTGGAATCGTTTGGGAACATAGTCCAAGAAAAAATGCTACCGGATATGAAAATGAAAGAAGTTCAACAGAAAGGTATTTCTCAGGGTTTCGCGGAGGAGTTAAAACAGGAAGAACAAACTCTGCTTCTAGAGTTCAATGCTCGAGAAAGACAGGAGGAAATCCTCTGGAAACAGAAATATAGGAATCGTTGGTTGCAAGAAGGGGAACAAAATACTAAATTCTTTCACAGAGCGGCTATCCAACACTGTCATGCGAATCGTGTGATGTGCCTTAAAAGAAGGAATGGTACTTTCGTTGAGTCCAAGGAAGATCTGGAAACTACTCTCAATGAATTCTTTGAAGAAGTCCTGGAGGAACCAGAGGTGAACAGGGATGATGCACAATCCCAAATCCTGTAGGTTATTCTTATGGTTATTAATGACGATCATAACCTTATGCTGATGAAACCTATAGAGATAGAAGAGTTGGAGGAAACGGTTAAGCAGATGGCGGAAGATAAAGCATCGGGCCCGGATGGTTTTACCACTAACTTATTTCATGCATGCTGGGCATGGATTAAGGAAGAAGTGCTAGCTCGGGTGGAAAAATATAGAAAATCGGGGACTATTATGAAATCTCTCAATGCTACCCACCTGTTGCTCATCTCGAATGTAATACCCCAATTTTGACCCTTGTGATTTATTGGCTTTTATGTAAATATTGTATACATGCGATGTATGTTTCCATAGCGTGGAGATAAAGGCCATGGCCCCGCTAGTATATGTTCGTATTTTATTTTAAATGGAAAATCATTTGACATTTTGTTGTCCATGTGCTATTAAGCCATTGAATATTGTAAATTGATGTAAATATTTAATATTGCAATAAAATACCAAAAATTGACTATGGGAGCAATGAATGAGAAGGGGCCATGTGTATCCACTAGGGAGTGGTGAGGGGGTTGTGGGGATGAACCATATGCTACCAAATGTCATTGTGAGAACCCATTTGACTTTCCTTGATGACATTTATTCCTGTTGTAAGGAAGTAGTTGAAGATTTCAGTCCATGGCTTCAATGGAGCATGGGCAGCCCAGAAATTTGTATGGCAGAGTATCGGCTCTATTTTCTTGTACCACTAGTCACTCTACCTCATGGGAGTTTCTTATTCCTCATTCCCATTCCAGGGTGGAAGAACCTAGCATCATTTTCCATCCAAAAATGAATGCTCGACAGTGAGAAAAACTAGAAATCGCAACTTCACAAAAACCCGCATTTTGAAAAGCCAAAAACGCCCATATTTGGTATTTGACAATAAAATCCAATGGGGGATCCATAGGTATGAACCTTGGGGCGAATTTGAGAGTATTAGATACCCCGAAATCCATTGGAAAACCCAGTTTTTATAGCCAAGAAAACCAGTGATGGGATTGAGTTATTTGATGAACATACTTGTGAGAAATCCAAGTGTGAATGACTGAGCAGAGGTTGGGTTTGCTTGCTAAACTCAATGAAGGCTAGAATCTCAAGAATAAGTAGCTGGACCTTTCTATACCCATCATGAAGAGCAGTGGAGGGAAGGGACGCCTGAGAGACTGTGCAACAGAGAAGGGGACCTTCCTTGTGTTGAGTGTGGTAGGTAATGTGGGTGCCTTGACTGTTGAATTTCTTTGAGATTCCTGTAGCTCAGTGGATGAGCTCACTAGCTTAGCATTTCCTCCTTTTTTTGTTATATGCTTGATAAACCCAACTGTGTGTTGGCTTAGCATAGCTGTTGAGTGAAACCATGGCTATGAGTGAGCCTGTTTAGTTCCTCCTTAGTGGATACACAACGCGGCTCGGGGGTGATCTCTCAGCTGAAAGAATACAAGCTGGACAGAGATCTATGGTTGGGTGGAACGTTGCTCTCACATAGCTAGTTGTTTGGACAGCTTCATCTTCAAGATAAGTGTTCTCTATGGATTAATTTATATGCATTCTGTGTTTTACAATGTGTTAATTCTGAATGACAAATATTCGTGTTAATGGGATTGACATGAAGTCTATGCATAGCATGAATACGAGATTAAATTCTCTGCATAATGAGCCATCATATGCCTATTTTAGATAAGCCAATGCATTACTGTTTGTGTGTGTGGAATTGTGTTTATTTCCGCTGTGTTTATATTGATTATGAATTTGCACACAGAAGTTTTTAATTGTTATGAATTTCTTGGTAATGTATGGAGCTGACTTTACCAATTAAGTCGGGTATGTCAGTCATGTTCCCCCTATGGTTTATAAACGATGCAAGGGGACATTACACCGAAAGAGTCAGGAACCGAAGATCCAAGAAATTTTTGCCTAATAACCCTCTACAATGTGATCTACAAGATTATTATGAAAGTAATAGCGAATAGATTACGTCTTCTTCTCCCGCTTCTTATTTCCCCGAAGCAAGTAGGTTTTGTGGAAGGTCGCCAAATCACTGACAGGATTATTCAGGTGCATGAAATTATTCATTCCCTTAGAAATGAGAAAATCCCTGATATGTTACTCAAGCTTGATCTCTCTAAAGCTTATGATAGATTAAATTAGCAGTTTCTTGACAAAATTCTGAGTAAATTTGGGTTCAATAGGGATTGGACTAATTGGGGGATGAGTTTGGTCTCTTCTACCTTTTTCTCCATCTTAGTGAATGGTACTCCTTCTAAGCCTTTGCAGGCTTTCAGAGGTATTAGGCAGGGATACCCCCTATCCCCTTCTTGTTTATTATTGTGGTAGAAGGGTTGGGTCGATTGCTTAAAGCTTTGAAGGGTAGCAACAGAATAAGGGGACTCACTCTCTGCGATGGACTGGATCCCCAAACTCATCAGCAATTTGTGGATAATACCATGTTAATGGGCCCCCCAGTGTGCAGGATCTCAGAGGGATCAAGGAAGGGTTGGACTTGATTCTACTAGCCAGCGGCTTGTAGATTAACAAGGACAAGTCTCAAATCTATTTCTTTAATACCCCAATAATTACCAGACAAAATATTATCATAATCCTTGAATTTATGAAAGGGACCTTGCCCTCCAAGTATTTGGGAGATCCCCTGGCGGAATCCACCATAAGATAGATTTTGTAGAAAGACTTACTTGACAAAATAAAGATGAAACTTGAGCATTGGACCTATAGAACGTTGAATCTCCCAAGTCGCATTGTTCTTGTAAAATCGGTCCTCCAAGCTATGCCAGTTTATCTGTTCTCTATCCTGGCAGCACCTAAGACCATCCTCAAGCAGATTCACACTATCTAGAGAAATTTCCTTTGGGGTGGCTTTGAGGGGCACTGAAAGTGGGCCTTGGTTGACTGGGATACCCTATGTAGGCCAAAAGTGGCTAGAGGATTAGGCCTTTGGGATCCAATGAGCTCCAATAGAATCATGGGAAATAAAATTTGGTGGAAGTGGATTAATTACTCAGTGGAACCTTGGGGTAGATTATGGCACATGAAATATGCCCCTCGCTGGATGAAGCATCAGCTTATCCGTTTTAATATGGAATGTTCAAGTTCAAGTATTTGGAAGGCGGCTTTGGAGAACAGGGGAATTATCCACAAACACAGCTTTTGGGAAATCAGAGATGGGGCCTCAACCCAGTTCAATGAGGATGCTTGGCAACAGATGCCCTGTCTCAGAACTATGATTATTAGCCACAACCTCCGTTCTTACCTTGGTAATGACCCACCAAAGGTTGTGAAGGACTTCTTGGAAGCAAATATGGAGGATGTCCACTTCAGAGTTTGGAAAACCAAGGATTGGTGGCAGACCCTAGTGCCGGGTGAGAACATTAAGGAATTCCACTTGGATCTTTCTAAGCGAAGAATTCCAATTATGGATGGAGCCAACAAGATCAGATGGGGCTACACTACTTTGGGTAACTTCAACATAAAAGAATCCCTGGGGATAATAACGGCTTCTCATTTACTAGAAGCAGAGGAAAAATGGAAGAAAATTTGGAAGGGCTAATGATGGCCCAAAGTGGTTACTTTCTATTGGATTCTTATTCACCAGCGAATTCTAATGTGGAAAAACATGATACGAAGGGATTTTGTAGGTCCTTCTGTATGCCCAATGTGCAAGAAGAATTCAGAGACCATTAATCATTTGCTGGATGCTTTCCCGTTTGTCTCACACCTTTGGGATAAAGGAGGGGATCACTTTCGTAAGATGGCCAGGGTAATGGATAGACCAGATCTTTCTATTGCGAACTGGCCTCTTAAAGCCTTTAAAAATGAAATCTTGAATAGATTGTGGGAGCTCTTCCCTGGATTTGTGGTGTGGGTGACCTGGAAGGAGCAAAATCAGAGAATATTTGAGGGTAAATACAATACCCCTGTTGGGGTGTGGTGTATTATGGAAAAACATTTACAGGAATCCCTCACCCTGTGCCAATGGAACCAGGATGCATGAATACTGATACTCAGGAAAGAACCATTTTAAATGCATGGGGGATCGTTAACATACCTATAAGTATTTGCTGTCCACGTAAACTAAGTTCTCGGCCTCTTATTCCAGAGCTCTGGAGTTGTCCGCCTACTAGGGTGTTCAAACTCAACTTTGATGGGGCTGTGAAGGGCAACCCTAGAGCGACTAGTTTTGGAGGTGTCATCTGTAATAATGCTGGTGGCATCCTCGGGGTCTTTCAGGGTGACCTAGGAGAGAACACGAATAATGTGGTTGAGTTGGAGGGCTTGGTTAGTGGTTTTAGGTGGGATTTGCAGAAGAGTTGGATGCTGCTAGAAGTTGAAGGGGATTCTCTTATCATAATCTCCATGGCAAGAAGGGTGCAGTGCGGGTTGGCCATTGACAAAATTACGAGCAACTGGAGATGGGAGAGTCGCCATAGGCTCTTGTAAACTTTGGTGCATGGATCCTCGGCTTTCCAGTTCATGCATATTCAAATAAAAGGTAATAAGGTGGAGGACACCTTAGCCAATAAAGGTGTCAACGTCGATATCTCGTTTTACGGGGTAACCATCTCAGAAATAGAAGATGGGGAACTGAAAGAGAAATGTAAAACGTTGGCGACATAGGATATGCGACACATGGAGGGATGCATGCAGGGTAGATGGATGGTTAATACCTATCATTTGGATAGCAGGGCCCCCCTAGCTCGTACTGAAATCTCGATCGTCGATACATTTAATGTGGTAGATGGTACTAATGGTGGCTTACATCACAGCCAGCTGGAAATCCATCATGGTGAGAGCAATCCCGAGAGCAATAGAGAGGCGATTGTGACCCACGTTGTTGCCACGTGGGATTCCATTTATGTCCTCAAGCCGGATAATGCAAACTCAGGGTATGGAATGATATCGGGGACGGATACGTCGGTGGAGTGGAATGGTCAGGCTTAATGATGGATCTATCATCTTAATGATTGTTTCTAGTTGGTATAAGTACCCAGCGGTTATAAACCTTCTATGTGCTCTGGATGGGAATTTGATGAGCAATTCACATGGGAATTTGATGAGCACTTCACATAAATGGAGGTACGCGAATTCCTGTTTCCATGTGTGGGAAAGTACCTGTATAGGCGATCTTGAGTTAAGGAGGAGGTATGAGATCACTAAAGGAAATTCTACGGCCTGTGAGGTAGTGATGGTCTCGTATCATGAACCTGGGTGGACAGTAAATGATCCTCCCTGGTGTTTAAGTATAAGTATGGATCAGGTTGCAGGTTCTGGCCATATCTCCTGTCTTCTTTTCCTTCAGTGGGGTTATTGTTGTGGTAATTCTGTTTTTTCGCCTCTGTATTCATTGTGGACTGGTTGGGTTTGCTTCCTTTTCCGGGGTGATAACATGGCCCCACGAATGAGAGTTTCCAGTCGCAGAGGGGGAAGGTGGGGCGGGACTTCAGGGCATATGAGAGGTGCTGGTATGGAGGCTGGTGCGTCTTCTTCCCACCACAATTCAAAAGAGTGGGACTCATCTGAACCTCAGCCGTTCAATTGGAGTGCGATGTATTTGGAGGAAACTCCTCTCAGCATTGGTTACCATATTGTGTATAAGGAAATTGCTCTGGTTATTGAAGTTGAATCGCGACTCTGTCGGAAGGTGGTGGAGAGTCCGTACGGGGCGGCGCAAATCCTCCTGGTGTGGGAAATTCAAGCTCGAAATCAACTGGTTTAGGGCATTCGTGAAGCTCTGCATATTATGAACGGGGGGCAGCAAGCCAACTCCTCTGGGATCCGACTGAAGAAGAAAGCACTCAAAGAGGTAATGGAGACCTCTTGAGATGGAATAAGAAACAAAGTGGAGATTCTCGATGAGGCAAACCCAACTCTGTAATGGGTTTGGTTGGTTTCCATGGTTTTGCGGCCTATTTTTCTTTTTGTCCCTCAGCTCTAGTGATGGTGTTCTGTTAGTTATCTGTATTATGGGTAGCGGCCGACGTTTTTCTTAGATCTCGGATGGCTCCGGAAGATCATTGGCTCTCCTCTCCATGGGTCTCGGCTCAGGTGTTTATGTTCTTTTGTTTTGATAGATTGTTAATCTCTGTAATTTGCAACTGTAATTTTCATCTTCGGATCTCTGAGCATCTGATCTTGTTCACATACGTCTTTTGAGCTTGGACTCAGCTTGTGATGTAATTTTTCCCTTTCTTGTGATTTTCTGTGAAGTCTGCCACACCTAGTCTCTTCGGTGTGGTATGATCTGGTGCTGCTCGTTTGTAATACTATCTTGTACTATATTTTACCCCATTAATAGAAAGAATCAAGCTTACTTACAAAAAAAATGATAATATTGGATAAAATATTTATTTTAATAAAATAACATGTAATATTATTTTTTTTATGAGATCTCTCCAAGGAATTATATTCCAAGGGAAAAATATGAAATAATATTATCATTCAACTTATAATTCAAATAATATAAACTATTTTTTCTTATATAATAGTTATTGTGTTTTTATTATTATATTATTAATTATATATATTAATACTTATATTTGTATATATATATGAGATTATGATAGTTATTAATTTTTAATGATCTTAGAAATTGTAAGGAATACTTAAATTGTGATTTAATGTGGGTGAGATTTTTTCCCTATTTCACTATGCAACTTTTAACAATTTTGATTTTCTTTTTTACACCAGTTAAAAAGAGGAATATTATATTCTAGATTAAGATTGATTACCTCAAAATATTTTAACTATCTCTTATCCTATAATTCTTTATTGTATCACAACTTCTCTTGGATGTAATAATACTTTTACATTTCACTATTTTGAAGAGTGATCTCTTTCCTAATTCCTAGGAGTATGAAGCAATCTTAGGAACATTGTAGTTTCTCATAGTTATGTTGTTTTAGGTACCCACTCATAGCCTAGCCATGTTCTCAAGTCTGACGATAAAACGTATTGCTTTTAATTTTGAGAATATATGTTATAAAACACTTTTAGATTTGCTCTATCATTTTTCATGATTATGTAGAAATTTTGCAAGCTAGTGGTGAAGATAGATTCCAAAATATTTGTATGAAGTCACTTCTTCCAAGTTGTTGTCATAAATGAAATTAACATAAATAATATTTTAGGATTTGATTATCATAAACATTGTTTTATTTGTGTAACAACCATGCTTTTATTAGTATTTAATAAATATTATTTTAATATAATAATACAAATATTATTAATAATGATTTATTTATTGTTTATATTATCTTATATTATTGATATTTATTTTATTATAATATTGGTGATGATTCTTATTAATGTCAATTGAAAGGAACTTTAATTTATGGGACATTTAAAAAAAGTAAAAAATTGATTGGTTTTCTTTAAAACTTTATTTCTTTATTCCAAAAACACATTTATAAAAGCATTACTAAATAATTATAATTATAAATTATTCAAAATATTATATTATAAATAGTTTATAGTTCTCCTCACACTATTATTATTATAATAAACAACCACAATAATAATATTCATCTATGTTTGCATTTAATATATTAATAATATTTTTTTTATAAAATGTGTTTAATATTTTTTAATTTAATTATTTTATAACTTTATTTCTGTTTCATTAATTAAAATGATCTAAATTTAAATTTAAATAAGCCTCTACCCTATGAAATAACATGCAACGTAAATACATTCTCTTGATTAGCATAGGAATATCATTGGTATTAGAGAAAATCTTGAATAAAATTATAGGTAGCATAAGAACACAGTTATCACTAGAATATATTTTTTTTTTAATTTTGTTTTCAGTTTGTGAATCGGTCTTTACAACCTGAATGCATCCTATTAGCTTAGCCACGTAGTATGTTCGCTATTGCAACCTAATGCACACTTCAGCAAATTTGACAAGTTAGATAACATAATTATGTCCATTATTATTTCTATATTTACCATATTACATCTGGTTAGATTTTGCATGCTCGATTCGAGAAAGTGGAGTAAAAGGGCGAATAGGAAGGATAGGTGTATCAAATCCTTATTTTATAGATTTCCATTTGGCTAAACCAGAATGCTTGAATCATTGGAAGAGGAAGATGTATTTATTTAATTAGCTAACCATTAATTACATATTAACGATCATAGACTAGATACAGATCTCAAACAACGATGAAAACTGTAATGATGATTCGCCTAACCTAATTAAAGTAAACATACTAATAATTTGTGGATCCGACATCGAAAGAAATCTTGAACTTATTCACATTTGTAAATCCGTTTCAGGGAACTCCACGTCTCTACGATTGCTTATTTAGAATTTACCCAACTATAAGCGCTGTGGTAATAACTGTTTGGCCACAATGGTAATTAGGTTTTTGGATAGGAATGGCCATATCAGCTCCACCATTGACTCGATGAGCTTCAGGTCCCTCTCATTGGCTGGTTAGAGGCAGCTTCTATGTCGTGCACCTCGTTTTGATATGTAGAATTGGAAAGCACTTCCGAGCAACTTTTATCCGCTGAGATCTTGCTATCCTTCAATTTTCCCCACAGAACAGCGTAGAGCCCTATTGCGATCATAACTCCTCCCAAGATACTGTATTCAGTTAAATATAAGTGCAGTTAGCGTGTTGAACTGTCATATTCACGAAAACTATTAATCTCAGTTTCAATTTAAGAAGTTGAAAAAGAATTCAGAAGTGAACCTGCCCAAAAAGATGTTCTCAGACAGAATGATAGACCCCATAACTGCAACAATTATCATCATCAACGGACTGAATGCTGTCGCAAACACAGGTCCTTTTAAGCTTATGCACAAACCTTGTACGTAATATGCAATTGCTGACGTCACCACTCCCTGCACTTGACTATTTTAATTGCTATACTCTGTAACATATCTTCAAATTCCAATCTCCAACTCTTGAATTCAAACCTGAACAAAAACACGAGCTATTTCCTTCGTGGAAAGAAAGACAGGCAAACTTACAGAGTAGACTGCAGCGAGAAGGTTGATGTCCCATCCTAACGCCCATTGGGAAGTGTCACGTACGACAGCTACGCTGAGAACGGCGGCCTGTAATGTTCCCAGAAAACATATTAAGGTGGCAAGGGATAGTTGAGCAGAATATTTCTTCAGTACTGCAGCCTGCACATTCAAAATCGTTACTTTCAAAATGTTTGTTCATGATATATATATATATATATATACTGAAAGACAAAGATGTGAAAGAAAAATGATCACCTGGAGGATAAACAAGGCGGACCAAGCAAGAGTGGCCGCAACTATGAGAAGGGAGCCTATGATGCACTCTTTATTGTCACCGGCAGCTGCTGCTGACGTTTCACTTGCAGATGTTTGGTTATCTTTGGGGGATTGACGATGTGGAGACCAAAGCATGTGAACAATAGGACCTTTGTATAATGTCATCAGCATTGCTCCGGCAACGCACACGATCGTTCCCATAATCTTGGCTTGACTGCGTAGCTTTTTTATATTCACGCTCTCCATCCTATACAAATGCGGTTTTCCTATTAAGAGTTCACCTATCAAGGCCATAAAAAAGAGTTGATGGACAGCAAGTGTCCTCGATGATATATGATTTGATTACCTGCAGACGAGAGCCATCACGAAAGTCATAGCAGGGAGAACATTGCTCAATGCACACGCATATGTCGGAGAAGTTAATTTCAAACCCAGGTAGTAGAAATTCTGGTCGATTACAGGACTGCAAACATGCATTCAGAATATTTCAATATTTAAATTAAAATAATCGGCAACCATTTTCATTCACGCGATCAGATATAGAATGGAAGGGGTGAGACTGTGAAGAGAAGCACTAGTAGGCATGAAATAAGACATACCCTAACAAACCCAGTACAAAAATCTGGCAGAATACGAGAAAAGTGAGCTTGGGCCGTACCTTCCTGCAATGCATTGTAAGTTATTTAACACATGCGCTCATTACCCAAAGGCTGAATGCATAGATTGTTAGGCGAATTTGCAAAGACATAAATGTGTAGAATAGCTTTACCTTTCAATGAAGAAGGCAAAAGGGGCGAGGACAATCGTAGCAGCAGCGTGCCTGTACACTACAAGCACAAAGTGATTCATGCCCCTATTAAGAGAGACCTTAGTGATAATATTCATGCCTGCATATCCAAACTGCAAGGATATCATGGCTACATAGGGTTTTGATTTCTCAATTATCTTTTCCATTGATAATCAAATAAAAAACCTACAAAACACCACCCTTCCCTTCTCTATCTACAAGTTGCCAATGCAGAGTGAGGACTGGAGTTTCTCCTCTCCTATATGGATTAGCAAGTAATTAACATTCAAGACACCGGCTGTTTAATAATCGAAACTGTCCGCACTCCTATTTATAAAAAAGGAAAGCCAAGTAGATAAACTACGGCCACGAATAAACGGAGAATTACGAATAAGAACTCCACGGAGGAATTTTCTGAGTTCTGCATTGCACGAACAAAGCAGATATGGGCAATCGCCCCGTATGATATTCGATATTCTGCATGATTTAATTTATGCAAAGAATGACAGACACCGTTCTTTAGACAATAATAAAGCAGTGGAGGGTGACTCTGCTTAGGAAAGCGAAGATATAATTTGCATGACGACATGTCGAGGAGAAGAGAATTGGTGGGGAAGAAGCAAAGATTCATGCCACGTTAGCAATAGCTCTTCCCATGGCTTTCCCTCTGTACATGACGCGGAAACTAGAGCATGCAACAAGTCAGTAGTTTCCATGGAAGTGGCAAAGCTCATGTATTGGGAGAACAAGAATGCATATCTAACGTTTCTAAATTTGGGTGAATAATTTCCGCACGCATTGTGAAACACACCGTACATAGCGAGTAAGAAAATCCGTGATAGCCACACCAAGCAAGGATTTAAGCTTGCATATCATTCATTACGTATGATTATCACTTTATTATAAACTTATATATCATGAAGGAAGATTATCACAATATGCTCGATATAGTCAAGTCATTATCGTTACTTTGAAATTGTTTTATAAGAACTATAAAAGCACTTAAAGTAGAATCATATAACATTTATAATTATGTGGATTGGAATAGATAAATGGCATGCTCGAGTAGAACGAATTAAAATTGATTTATTAATTGATAGAATCTCGTGATCATCTATGTTTATATTTAACAGAGAATAATGGTAAAAACGCCTCTCGTGTAGAACATGTCCTTCACAAATTTCACATGGACAAAGTTTGGTGTTTTTAAAAAGGAATAAATTAAGATATATTTCAAAAAGTATCAAATATATTTAAAAAAAGTATTGGAGAGTGTATAGTGGATGTGAGAATTTCGAAAAGTTCCTTCTACTTTGAGAATAGCTATAATTAAAATTACTTTAAGGTATGGGTCATGTATCCTTTTCCATAGAGATATATAGGTGCAAATTTATTTAAATGGAATATATATGAAACCGCGTCTTTATATATATATGTATATATGAAAAGGATGTCTGTATATATATATATATGAAAAGGATGCATATCTCTTTTTATATATATGAAAATGATGCATCATCTATGAATAATTTTAACTATACCTATTAAGTAGAAGGAACTTTTGAAATTCTCTCATCCACTTTTCCATATTTTTTTAATATAAAAGAATAAGCACTAAGGTAATTAATATGTCGCAATGTGAAATATTGTTAAATATGAGATAATATTATTATCTATGTTAATCACCTTTATTATAATTATAATTGTGTTAATGGGTAACAAATATTTAAAGAAAGCTAACAACAACAACATTCATAATGGTTATATAGTTTTTAATAATAATATTATATAACTAATTTTTTTTTAAATAAAAAATATATAACTTTTAAGAAACCAAATACATAGCGTGTTTTTAGAGTTTCAAAATCCCAGAGTTTACAGCCAGTTTCGGCATTACAAGAGTGTGCAAAAATAACAACCCGTTCTGTACCAGCTTCCAAAAAACAAAATACAGACTATTCAAAGTTCTACTATGGGCTAAAGCCATTACTCGTTTGAAACTATGCATACTAATAAGAGGAAAACTGGAAGTAAACATGCACGCAGCTAACCCCAAGAAATCATATTGGATTCTTGCAACCGTCACCCCCACTAGTGTCGTCCATGTCCGTCTGCTTCGTCTTGTCAGCCATCTGTTGGCACCTATAATTTTTTTGCACAAAGCCAAAGGGAAGGACTGACTCGACTAATGAATTCCTTCAAGAGATGGTTAAACCCCCCTCCATAGTCATGTCTGGGTTGCTAAGGCCAAGAAGCAGCTCAGCTGGGAAGGACACAATGAGAAAAATAGAGGGTTTTGGCATTTTAGAAATAAGGACCTAACCCAAATAATAAAAAATGGGTAAAAAAAGCCAATAATCTATAGTCCGAAAGAAAATAAAGTGAAAGTTAAAGCTCGAACAAGTCCCAACCGTTGATCGGGTGCACGAAAGAGATCCGCGGCCCCCGATCACCCTCGCATCGTGAAGTTGCACGGAAAAGAGCATAGGAGGGTGGTCGCGAGGGATAAAACGCCAGGACAGATGGCAGTTGGAGGAGCCCTCACATGAGCATTTGGGCGGTAAGTGAAAACTGCCAGAAGGCTCGCGATACCACGGCAATGGAAAAGCAAGGTAGAAGATCAACGGCGCAGGTTGCATGGTCAAAGATCTGACGGCGCGAAGGACAAGTTGTCACATGAGCTCGGGGATCAGGACAGATCAACGACTCGCGACAAAAGGGATCAGATCTATGGCTAGCGAATATAAGGATGCAGGGTTGATACAATAGTGGGCTCCACTTGCGAGAGTGCTGAAAAGCTAGACACTTGGAAAGATCCATACCGTAGATACGCTAAGGACAAGATCAACGATCCTCGGTGATCGTCGCAAGGTGAAAGAGCACCCCAGATAAGCGAAGAAGGTGGTTGCGAGGGTGCATACCACCTGCCATGTGTCATCACCTAAGCACCTCGCGAGGAAGATTAAGTGGTAACCCAAAACCAGAGGTCGGGTAGCGATACAACCATATCCTTATAAGATGATTAGATATGATGGACGGCTAAGATTTAAAGCCAATAGAAGATCCTATGGAAGAGATGAGAACATGTCAAATTAGAAAAAGTTAAATGAGGGATCAGATCAACAGACTAGAAATAATGCCCAGTCGATCGATGGACAGAAAAGAAGGACAGCTGGCGAAGGTGAGCGGAAGTTACGGAGGTGCGGCTATATATGTGAAAGCACCCGTCAAAGTTTACATTTTTATTCTTTCCAAAACCTGTCTAAGCAGAAGGGGTTTTTCCTAGAGAATGAGGTTCTAGCCCCGATACAGAAGCTTGATGGCGGGTCACCAAGCAGTTAGACCGAAGCATGAAAGTCTTGCGGTCACATCCAGCCAGGGAGGGCCTCGGAGACCCTGTATCATTTTCGACCTAGGCCTTACTGGTTTGCGAAGAAGCTATCCTTCAGTACCTCGACCTTTAGGGATTGGAGGTCTCTCCAGCAATGTCAAGGGTTTCCTTTTTTCGCCAAAGTCCATCCGAAGTTCGTTGGACCTTTTTAGCTACCCAGCTCGGACCTGACTTGGACATTGGAAATGGTTCCCACAACCTGCTGAACATCCAAAATAATAGTTGGTCTATCTAAGAGCGCAGGTGGGTCGATACCAAACCCCGATATGGGAGAATACCTGACGAAAAGTATCCACCCACGGGTAATAAGTTTCCCTTGGTACTAGTGATTTTCTGCTCCCGACTCCAGATAAAGGGAAGAAATTGCAACAAGTGGGCAAAGAAGACATCGACCCCAGCCATACTAGGATGAAAAGGCAGAAATTTCCAGAGAATTATGAGCATCCTAAAGGTGTGGGATGCGTATGATCAAGAGGTTAGTAAACATGTAAAGGCTAGAGAAACCGGCAAAGGAAGGGGTAAAAAAGGAAAATCACTTGTGCCGAATGACATGCGACCGAAGTGGTTCTTAAGGTGAGATGACCCACGTCTTTCAAAGTGTGCGAGAAGTGTGACGTTAAGTATTGTCACATGAGGGATGTCAGAAGGATAGACTAGCAAAGGGGGTCTCTGACTATTATCCCAGAGGATTACTGGTATGATGGAAGGTACCTCTGCATCATCATTGGCTATGTCATCTATCTGGTAAATCATTGCTAAGCATGCTAAAGGTCGTCTCAAACCTTGGTCATCATGGTTACTTAAATTGAGGAATCCGATGGAGCTATCATGGAAATTATAACCACATATAGCCGATGTCATCATCACAGTAGTTATGGATATGTCTTTCACGTTCTTTATCTGAAGTTAGTATTTGGGAAGGATGGTGTAGTTGGAGGTTCGACCATTTTTCTATTAGGATTTGGCTCATGGAGAAAGAGCGGGACTCCAAAGTAGTGTTCATGCCAGAACAAACATGGACGGAGGTAGAGGAAAAGCTTATCCCTCCATCTCTTGTGGTATTTGACCTCATGGAATCCAGCTCTGCCAGTGAAGACGAGAAGCCTGTTAGGAAACAAGCGTCCAAAGGAATCGGACGATGGAAGAAGAAGGAGGCTCCCAAAATCAAGCGAGGTGGCCAACTGGGTGCAGAAATGGTTCAAAATTTTATAATCTCTACTGAAGAAGCGACACCTATCCTTCTATATGACGCATCGCAAAATGACAACTCATTGAAAGTAGAAGATTTCTTCGACTCGAAAGGTCATTTGCAAACCCAGGGTTAGGACAACCTTTTGTCTATGATATTCCATTCCTTGTCTTAATCAATCTATTTGGAGCAGGACACGTATGTAATATTTCAGAATTTTTTGGATTAAATGAGGTGTCCCTATATTGTAACTAATTTATGTTTCAAATGGGCTGAGTATGAGACTCCAGGCCATTGTAAGTTCCATGTATTTTCAAATGGAAAGGGTTGAGAACTTTTTGGAGCTTCACATCTTTTGTCCACTGTTGTTATCTCAAGATATATTTTTGAATAAAGTTGTCAGAAGCTTACATGTGTTTTTCAGAGATTCTTGTGTAATTGGTCTGGTGGTCTGTTTTCTCTTTTTCCTATGTGATATGTGTTTTCTTTCCTTTGTTAATCCATATTGTTAATATTCCTTCATACTTGGTTCAGTGTAGTATCTGAATAAGATTCATAGAAATGATTCCTTGTTCATTTCTTACCAAGTATTTCACAAAATATTTCTGCTAATGTTGGTATAGGATTCATCTGTGTATGCCTTATATCAATGGATTGTTCATCTTTCTTCTGTTTCGCCAATTAAATAAATTTGACTACTAGTTGGTTGCTACTTTGCCTCTATGTGGATGTATCTGCTAAGCATTTGATAATAATGTTTATATTATACTTGAATTGACTCCATTGCCCAATATAGATCCCTGTTGTTCTCCAACCAATGGTTTACATGAGTATATTTTGTCCTACAGAAATATGACCTTTTGTGTATGTTTTAATAGAACATCTTAAAGAATGAGTGCTGGTGTTCCTTTTTCATGGTTGACACCCTTGATTATTTCCATTTATTCATTAGTTTATTGAGAGAGCCCTCTCACACTGTGTTGGGTCAGTAACATCAGTCCAAAGATTGGTTAGTGGTTACCCCAAATTACCCTTCTTACAACCTGGGGTAAATTTGGGTGTTATCAAATTGGCGTCGTTGCCGGGGAATGCAAGTTTTCTTATCTTCCTTGCAAGAACAACAAAGAATTCCGAAGATTCGAAGAAAAGAAAGATCCCCGTGGGAAAACAGAAATTTACATATTTTTGAATGTTGTACAATTGTTCCCTGGTGACTCCACTCGTAAAGACTTATATTCAAGAAAGCACTCCAATGGGGAAGACCGCTGAAGCTGAATTCTAGTTCTGAAGGAGATCTCGATAAGGAATATTGGCCTCAAGAAAGATACATATCAGAGGTAATCCTATTTCTGAAATTATGCTAATTGTTGATAATCCAAAAAGTTTGCTTAAGCGAAAAGCTGAAAAAGTTAAAGCTAGTACTTCAAATAGCGAAAGAATTGTGTCTGAAGAAAGATGACCTGTTTTTCAAGAATTAAATATAGAGATTGACATTGGGAAACCTTTACCAAGATCAAGATCCAAATCCTATCTAACCCTACGTGAAGGAGTTCTTAATAATCCTGAATCCTACTTGTTAGATCCTATATGGCATAATTTACTAGATACTATCAAAGCTAAAAAAGCTAAACCCTGTTCCCAGAATATCCCACCCCTTTCCCAAAATCCACCTATAATCATGGCTGCTAGATTTGCACCTTTAGCCCTACCAGCTGTTTTACATGATCTACCCCAAAACTATGCACAAAGGATCGTCTCCTATGATGGAGAGGGAAATTTTTCTACCAGACAACATGTAGACAGGTTTGAAGATTTTATTGATTTGGAGGAGGTAGATTATGATGATGCAAATATGAGGTTATTTGCTCAAAGTTTGTTTGGAGAACCTAAGAAATGGTACAAGTTGTTACCAGATGCTTCTATCAATGATTTTCCAGTATTTAAGACACTGTTCTTAGAGAGATGGGAAATGATAGGAAGTCCTGCCCTAGTCTTGTCCCAGTACAATCACCTCAAGAAAGGAGGTTTCGAGTCTGTGCATGAATTTTTTGCTAGATTTATGAGGGCATACAATTCTATTCCAGACGACCTAAGGCCCTCGGCAGGCACTGCAAAACTCCATTTTGCAGACGCCTTTGATGGAGACTTCTCATGTATGTTAAGGGAAATAAAATCTGCCTCCCTACCTGCTCTACTGAAAGATGCCCTAGAGGTAGAGGCAAACATGATGGCCTTAGAAAAAATAAAGGGTAAAACAGAGGCTGAAAGAAAGAAGAAAGAGACCCAAACTTCTACCTCATCCTCTTCCAACGATGTAAAATTTGATACCATGATGAAAGCCATGGAAAAGTTGATGGATAGGTTGGCCGTAGATACCAAGCCTCCTCCCTGAGAGAATCCTGAAAACCAGATCCGAAATCCAAACTTTAGAAGACCACCACCTCCTGCAAGAAATCAAAGAAATTTTGAAGAACAGCCAATGCGTCTTGCTTTTGCTGAAAATATGGTAGATAATGAAGTACCTGATCAAGAGCCCGTTGAGGCCCATATTCATTTTTTTGACTCCCTATACCATGAAATATATTTGACTGGAAGGGAACATGACTTCTTTAACAAAGAAAGTACTAGTAACCAACCTGAGTTAGAATCCGAGCAATACCTAATGGGTTATCAAAGTGTTGTCGACGATCTTCAAAGAAAACTGAAATTGAGAAATAGAGAAGTTACCATGAATAAAGGAAAGCTTCCTATGAACTAGCCTCCAGTCACCCAACAGGTTGCAGAAGAGCCGAAAGAGAAATAGCAAGGAGCTGTTGCAAATAAGAGACCTGAAAATAAGAAGAGGGCGGTCAACCTTCAAAGAAGGTTAAACCACCAGAAGTCACAGAGATAGTCAAACATGCCCCCACTTTTAGTTTCAGAGTTGAACTGTCAAAAGCAAAGATCTCCATCCCTCTTAATGAGCTATTGAAAAATAATGAGTATAGGGAAGAGATAACAAAGATGGTTACAGGGAAAAATGAATACCAACATGATATTCTAGAGCTATCTGATGATGCTCCTACCATAATCTTTGGATCTAAGTTGGAAGAACCAGGTGATGAAGAAGTCCCTCCTTTCTACTTAAGCCTAAATGTCCATGATCAAACCTTCCACAATGCCTTAATAGAGTCTAGGGCATCTCATAACCTGATGCCAAAATCTGTGTTGAAAGAGCTAGGATTAGAAGTGACTAGGCCATACCAGGACCTTTTCTCCTTTGATTCTAGAAAAGTACTGTGTTTGGGGCTGATTAAGAACATGGTAGTGACTCTAAACCAACTCCCTGCTAAAAGTGTCATGATGGATGTGGTGGTGGCTGATGTGCCTACGAAGTTCGAGATGCTTTTGTCAAGATCCTGGGTTCCAAAGTTGAAAGGAACTATGCAGATGGATTTATCTTATGCCACAATTCCCGTTTTTGGAGCAAATAGGAGATTATATAGGGAAAACAAGATGGAATATGTTGTCAGCAGCAAAAGCAAGCCTGAAAATCACCCTATATATGTAGTTGATACAGGCATGGGTTGTTCCATTTTTTTTATTGATGGGCCTCGTTGTGATCCTAACCCTCCCCCATATATGGAAGTTGATGAAGATAAGGAATTTGCAGCTAGGTATGATGCTTCTGAGCGAGAAAAAAATGAAGAAGGTTGGTGGAAAATGTATTTTGATGGTTCTGTGAGCAAAAATGGTGTTGGAGAAGGGGTTTGGATCATTCCTCCAAATAGGGAGTCTAGGGAACTTTCATATAAGCTGACATTTGAATGTACTAATAATGTGGCCGGATACGAAGCATTGCTGTTGGGATTACGGGCTCTAAAAAATTTGGGAGCTAAGAAGATAGAAGTGTTTGGGGACTTTGACCTAGTAGTGAACCAGGTGAATGATAGTTACCAAGCCAAACACCCAAGAATGAGAGCATATAGAAATGAAGTTTGGGATTTCTTTGGCAACTTTTTCACGGAACATAAGATTAGAATGATCCCCGGGCATGAAAATGAGGTAGCAGATTCCTTGGAAACTACTGCTGGGGGTTTTACGACCCCAATCTTCTCTCAAACCAAGTATGAGGTTGAAATAATAAATAGGCCTTATATTCCTGATAATTCTAAGTATTGGCAGGTGTTTGAGGATGACTTACAGCTTAGGATATTTTTAGAACTTTTTGATGAGTTTGCAAATGTACATATTGATATTGAAAATGAGAACCTGGAAAACCTTGTAGAGGGAGAGAATGCTAAAGAAGAAGTTGAAAAACAAGGGTGGAAAAACAGGATGGGTCGTAAGGATATTATCCAATTGAAGAATAATTACATCCCTAAAGGTCTAATACCCCTAGAAAAGCTATTTGATCAAGATGATGCAGCTAAAAACCCAAAAGTTGAACCTACCCGCGAATCAGTAGAAGATCAAAACTTGGGTATAGAGAAAGACCCTCGGATGGTAAAATTGTCTAAAAGGTTACATGCTGATAAAAAAGGATGCTATGTCAAATTGATGAAAGGACACACTAATTCTTTTTCCTGGACCTATGAAGACTTAAAGGAATATGATACCTCAATCATACAGCATGCCATTCCACTCAAGCTAGGTGAGAAACCTTTTAAGCATAAATTAAGGAGGATCAATCCTAAGTTAACAGATATCATAGAGAAAGAAGTCAAAAAACTTTTCAATGCAAAGATAATTGTTAACTTAAGGTTCTCACAATGGATAGCAAATATGGTCCATGTTAGGAAGAAAAGTGGAGAAATCAGAATATGTATTGATTTCAGGAACCTCAACAGAGCGCCAATGGAAGACAATTACCCTCTACCTAAAATGGAGCATATCTTACAGCAGGTGGTGGGGGCCGAAAGAATTTCCACCATGGATGGTTTCTCAGGATATAATCATATTAAAGTGTGCCCGAAAGACTAGGAGAAAACCGCTTTTACAAATCCTTGGGTAACTTTCATGTACGCTAAGATGCCATTTGGTCTGATGAACGCTGGAGCGACTTTCCAGAGAGCTATGGATATTGCGTTTGCTAAAGAAAAGGATAAATTTGTGGTGGTATATATGGACAATATAACAGTTTTTTCAAAATCAGATGAAGAACATCTAAAACATCTAGAGAGAGTTTTCATAAAATGTAGGAAATATGGCATTTCGTTGAATCCCAAAAAATCCTTTTTCGCTCTAGATGAGGCTAAGCTTTGAAGGCATATCATCACCAAAGATGGGATAAAAATCGATCCTTGGAGGGTCAGTGCTATTCAGAAAGTAGGAGAGCCGAGAAGCAAAAAGGAAATACAATCTTTCATCGGCCAAGTGGGTTTTTTAAGGAGATTCATACAATGTTTTGCTGAAATAATGAGAAGTATTACAAATATGTTAAGAAAGGAGAATCAAATAAAGTGGACTGAGGAAGCCAAAGATTCCTTCAAAGGATTCAAGATAGCCATCACTAAAGCTTCGGTGTTGGCCAGCCCAAACTTTACTAAGGATTTCCTAATTTTTTCATATGCTTCTAAACATACAGTAGCTGGAGTGCTATTGCAAAAAAATGACCAAAATGCTGAGCAACCTATTGCTTTTTTCAGCAGAGTGCTGAGAGAAGGGGAACTGAAATATGATGTCATGGAGAAACAAGATTATGCTCTCATAAAATCTTTGAAAGATTTCAGGGTCTATATTATACACTCGCACATCATTGCTTATGTCCCAAATAGTGCTATGAAAAGCATTTTGACCCAGTCTGATCTTGAAGGCAGTAGGGCCAAATGGATTGCAATATTACTAGAATTTGATTTGGAGATAAAACCCACCAAACTGGTGAAAGGTCAAGGGTTATCAAAGTTAATGACTAAAGAAAATTGTGACTCTTTGTAGCTAAATTTTTTGGAAGATCGTCCAAACCAGCCAAATACAAACATACAGGTGAAGCCTGAATTCTCTGAGTCCCCTTGGTATACTGACATTGTTTTTGTACTGCAGAATTTACAAGCCCCTGCAGGGTTAAGTAAAAGCAGGGCCAGGTCTGTAAAACTAAAAGCTGCCAAGTACTGTATCATGAACCAATACCTATATTGGAAAGACCCTAGAGGGGTGCTACTAAACTGTTTGATTCAAGAAGAGGCTAAACACATAAAAGAAGAATTTCATAAAGGGGACTGCAGAGGACACCATTCCTGGAAGGTGATAGTAAACAAAATCCTAAGGGCGGGGTTTTACTAGCCCACAATGTTTACCGATGTTTACAAAGAGACCGTGGTTTGTCACCAATGTCTTATTTTTGATGGAAAAAGAAAGGTTGTTTCCCTCCCTCTACATCCTACCATTGTGGAAGCACCTTTTCAACAGTGGGTTTTAGATTTCATTGGGGAAATAAACCGAAACTCCTCTGGACGGCACAAATGGATCCCGAGAGCTACTTATTATTTCACCAAATGGATAGAAGCCATACCTACCAGAAGAGCGACTAAAGGAGTAATCATGGATTTTATGGAAGATAACATCCTATCTAGATTTGGATGCCCCTAAAGGATTGTGACTGATAATTCTCCGACTTTCTCTTCCAAAAAGATGGTTAATTTCTACCATAAGTACCATATCAGCCTAAATCATTCCATAGCCTATTACCCTCAAGGAAATGGACTAGCAGAGTCTCCTAATAAGAGCTTGGTAAGGATCATCAAAAAGTTGTTAGAAGATAACAAGAGGTCTTGGCACACAAAGTTAAAGTATGCTCTATGGGCCGACAGAATCAGCACGAAAAGAGCCATTGGAATGTCACCATTTCAGTTGGTGTATGGAGCCGAAGTGATTTTTCCAGCATCCCTAGGTCTGCCTGTCATGAGGTTATTACAGGGAATAGAAGAAGAACCAAATCACACGCAAAGAAGAGTAAATCAGATAGTTGAGCTAAATGAGCTAAGAAGTAAGGCATATGGCAAAGTAGAAAGCCATCAAGAAAAGATGAAGGAGGCTTTCGACAAAAAATCCAAGGAAGATTATTTTCAGGTTAATGACCTAGTTCTGAAGTGGAACGCCCCTAAAGAAGAAAAACATGGAAAGTTTGACCATATGTGGATGGGACCGTATATTATTGCAGCAATCCGAGGAATAAATTCTTTTGTCTTGGAACATCAAGACGGATCTTCCTGGCCAGGAGGTCCAGTTAATGGGAGGTTCCTAAAGCATTACCTATCCTAAGGGGGAAGCAGGTATCTCATGTACCATAGCCTATGTATATATTTTTCATTTTTATTTTTTACAGTTGTTGTGAAATTTTTGACGACAAACCTGAAAGACTTGAAACCCTAAAGAAAAGAAGATAAAGTCTAGAAGGCTAGCCATGGTTCCATTTTCTTTTCGTGTGTGGGCAGCCTAGCTATGTGGCAGATACAGTTGCAGTTCTAAGAATTCAGAAGACATTGTTGACTCCGAAGTTTGAACCGCCCAATGGACTAGGCACTTAGTCTATGGAGTTCTTTGCTACCTCGCAGGGAGGATAGCATCCTCGGTTGGAGACAGTTGTTGGCACCTATAAATTTTTTGCATAAAGCCAAACGAAAGGACTGACTCGACTAATGAATTCCTTGAAGAGATGGCTAAACCCCCCTCCATAGTCATGTCCAGGTTGCTAAGGCCAAGAAGTAGCTCAGTTGGGAAGGAAACAATGAGAAAAATAGAGGGTTTTGGCATTTTAGACATAAGGAGCTAACCCAAATAATAAAAAATGGGTAAAAAAGCCAATAATCTATAGTCCAAAAGAAAATAGAGTGAAAGTTAAAGCTCGGACAAGTCCCAACCGTTGATTGGGTGTGTGAAAGAGATCCACAGCCCTCGATCGCCCTCGCATCATGAAGTTGCGCGGAAAAGAGCACAGGAGGGTGGTCGCGAGGGATAAACCACTAGGACAGATGGTAGTCGGAGGAGCCCTCGCATGAGCATTTGGGCGGTAAGTGAAAACCACTAGAAGGCTCGCGATACCACCGCAGTGGAAAAGCAAGGTATAAGATCAACGGCGCAAGCTGCATGGTAAGAGATCTGATGGCGCAAAGGACAAGTTGTCACATCAGCACGGGGATTAGGGAAGATCAACGGCTCATGACAAAAGGGATCAGATCTATGGCTGGCGGATATAAGAGATGCCAGGTTGATAACATAGTCGGCTCCATTGGCGAGAGTGCTGAAAAGCTAGACACTTGGAAAGATCCCCACCGTAGATATGCTAAGGACAAGATCAATGATCCTCGGTGATCGTCACAAGGTGAAAGAGAACCCTAGATAAGTGAAGAAGGTGGTTGTGAGGGTGCATACCACCTGCTACGTGTCATCACTTGAGCACCTCCCGAGGAAGATTAAGTGGTAACCCAAAACCATAGGTCGGGTAGCGATACCACCATATCCTTATAAGATTATTAGATACGATGGACGACTAAGATTTAAAGCCAATATAAGATCCTACGGTGAAGATGAAAAGATGTCAAATCAGAAAAAGTTAAATGAGGGATCGGATCAACGGACTAGAAACAATGCCCAGTAGATCGATGGACAGGAAAGAAGGACAGCTGGCAAAGGTGAGCGAAAGTTACGGAGGCACGGCTATATACGTGAAAACACCCGTCAAAGTTTACATTTTTATTCTTTCCAAAACCTGTCTGAGCAGAAGGGGTTTTTCCTAGAAAATGAGGTTCTACCCCAGTACATAAGCTTGATGGCGGGTCACCAAGCAGTTTGACTGAAGCATGAAAGTCTTGCAGTCACATCCTAGCAGGGAGGGCCTCGGAGACCCTGTATCATTTTCGACCTAGGCTAGACTAGTTTGTGAAGAAGATATCCTTCAGGACCTCGACCTTTAGGGCCTGGAGGTCTCTCCATCAATTTCAAGGGTTTCCTTTTTTCGCCAAAGTCCGTCCGAAGGTCATTGGACCTTTTTAGTTGCCCGGCTCGGACCTGACTTGGACATTGGAAATGGTTCCCACAACCTGCTGAACGTTGAAAATAATGGTTGGTCTATCTAAGAGCGTAGGTGGGTCGATACCAAACCTCGACATGGGAGAATACCTGACGAAAAGTATCCACCCAAAGGTAACAGTTTTCCCTTGGTACTAGCGATTTTCTGGCCCAGACTCCCGATAAAGGGAACAAATTGGAACAAGTGGGCAAAGAAGACATCGACCCCAGCCATAGTAGGATGAAAAGGCAGAAATTTCCAGAGGACTATGAGCATCCTAAAGGTGAGGGATGCTTATGATCGAGAGGTCAGTAAACGTCTAAAGGTTAGAGAAACCAGCAAAGGAAGGGGTAAAAGAGGAAAATCACTTGTGCCAAATGCCATGCAACCCAAGTGGTTCTGAAGGTGAGATGACCCACGTCTTTCGAAGTGTGCGAGAAGCGTGAGGTTAAGTATTGTCATGTGAGGGATGTCAGAAGGATAGAATAGCAAAGGAGGTCTCTGACTGTTATCCTGGAGGATTACCGGTATGATGGAAGGTACCTCTTCATCATCATTGGCTACGCCGTCTATCTGGTAAATTGTTGCTGAGCATGCTGAAGGTCGTCTCAAACCTTGGGCATCATGGTTACTTGAATTGAGGAATTTGATAGAGCTATCATGGAAATTATAACCACATATAGCCGTTGTCATCATCACAACAGTTATGGATATGTTGTTCACGTCCTTTATCTGAAGTTAGTATTTAGGAAGGATGGTGTACCTGGAGGTTCGACCATTTTTCTGTTAGGATTTGGCTCATGGAGAAAGGGCAGGAGGTTGAAGTAGTGTTCATGCCAGAACAAACGTGGACTGAGGTAGAGGAAAAGCTTATCCCTCCATCTCTTGTGATATTTTACCTCATCGAATCCAGCTCTGCCAGCGAAGATGAGAAGCCTGATATGAAACAAGCATCCAAAGGAACCAGATGACGGAAGAAGAAGGAGGCTCTCGAAATCAAGCGAGGCAGCCAACTATGTGCAGAAATGGTTCACGATTTTATAATCTCTACTAAAGAAGCGACACCTATCCTTCTAGATGATGCATCGTAGAATGACAACTCATTGAAAGTAGAATTCTCCCTTTCCAATTCCTTATCATAACATCGAATTTCCTCTTCGATATCATAGTTGATCCAATTGATGGCCTCTCTATCAAGCACACAAGGGGTCATTAGCTATGATTTTCTCACAAAGTAGAAATTCAATACATATACACATATGTAACATTTATAATTTCTACTTTTTGGGCATGCAATTCTTATGCTATAAACAAGAATAGTTTAAGGTGAGAAATTTCCCATTTTATCCATGTTGTCTCATAGAGATCATTCTCCAATTTTTTCCATTATCATATGACGACCTTATGTGGCATTCCTTAGTCATTCCATCAACTCTCATTATACTCTATTAACATTTCCTTGCTGCTCCAATTGCTTTGGGTTATTCTAGTCAATACACATTTCCCTTTCCTGGAATTCGTAACACTTACTAATGTTGCAATTGACTTCATTCTCACTCAATATGTAGTCTATTCAAGGTCCTTTTTTTCCTTTTCGCCTCATTCAACTATGAGACTTAATTTATTTTCCAATGGAAATATTTTCCACAACTCTAGATCACACCATAGATTCACCCATGGGAATGCGTCATCCCCTAATTGGTATCCTTTGCATAGCCATTCTATCACTATCATGAACCACATGACAGGTCCAAAATTTGGAATGTCTTATTCTATTAGTGACAACTTCTTGATGAATGGAATTTCCTTATCCATTCTCATTTCTTACACATAAGTTGTTGGTTCATATCCTGCAACATCCTACAACTTCTTTTAGCATACATGCACTTGCCCACAAGGATGATTTTCCCATCACCCTTGTAATTTGCATGTCATTTACCTTCTTCCTATTCCATACCTTGCTGAGAATTCTCTTATATAATATCCATATTCAATAATCAAGATCTTCCATGAATCTTCCATGCAATTCAAATTGCACATATTAATCACAATAATACCTTGGATGCATTTGTATCCATGGCACCAATGTCAGTTAATATTGGTCTCTTTTATTCTTTCATCATTAGACATGGTTATCGGTCCTCCATTCTGCATGATTTCCACTATTCCTCCACTTTATTGTGAGAGAACCATTACCATGGTATGGGTATCATTACATTCTTATAAATTCACAATATTAATTTTCATGCATTCTGGGAACTACCCCAAATTGACATTTTTTGTTAAAACAAGGTTATAGGAACTTTTCTATTCCGACCTATAAGACATATGAATTCCTCATTCATATTCTGATTGTGCACCACTATTCCCCTATGGATAATATTTCCAACGATTATCTTCATGCTTCATTCTGATCTAGGATATGAAAGTTACACTCTACTAGAAATACCAATTACGCCCAATTATGCATTATTTTTTGATAGGTGTAATTAGCTTCGGAGACCAACTCCAGCCACTTGCAGAAGAAAATAGAAAAAGAACTAGAAAAACCTTTATATCGGGTGAAGTTAGTGTATAAAAAAGGGATAACACAACAACTTCTATATCATTCATCCGATGCTCCAGTCAATCTATGCAAAATTATGGGTTTGACTACTTTTAACTTTTGTGCTTTTCCCCAAACTTGGAATTTTTACCAAAACTGGCTATCTCATAAGCTAAGCATTTATGGAAACACTAACAAAATTTGTCTGCCTTGATGAGTAGGTAAAATGTCAAGTTCAATAATTTTTCTGGTTTCAAAATCTAAGGTCACTTTTACCTTCTGCAAGTTTTCCAAAATCCTCAAAAACTGCTTCGGAATAGTGGATTTTGGACTTTTTTCACACCCCGACCTCACACCATATGGAATTTAGTTCCAAGCTTCCAGATGTAGTTGCGTGCCTAGTTGATGACTGCACCATAAAAATTTCGATCCAAATCAAGCTTCCATTGGGTCTTTAAACATTGAACATTGAAAGTCAATATTTTGAAATTTTGGCCAAATCGGAGCAGAATGGGCTCGCGACTCTCACTGATGTTTCTGTGACATTCATCAATGACATCAAAACACTTAAGGTCTCATCAAATTTCAAGCTAATATGCTCCTATTATGGCCAAAACTATTTTTGGGCTCTAATTTTTTTTTTAAATCGCCACTACAAGGTCGAACTTTCCTTATCATCCTTTCTCATAACGACATATTGGAAAAACCCCACAATGGAACTCCAAAGTGGTGTTGTGTACGCCTCATGGAATTTTCTTGGGAATTAATGTTTACACCCCCGTGGATGTGCGCCGATGACCGACATGATGATGTTCGATGACCAAAAACCAACAATCATCAATATGTGACCACTGTGGACTTATACTTTGTCATGCTCACAGACTTATCCCCACAGCCTATTACTCATGTCACATTTTGACAAACGTGCGGATGTGCGTCACTTACCTCCGACCGACAACTAACGCTCGACTACCACTGATTGATGACTGATGTCTGACTACCGTTGATCAATGAATGATGTCCGACTACCACCAACTGATGAGCTCCACAGAATTACACTCTGCTACACATGTGGACCTCTCTCAATTCCCTATTTCTTAAGACACATTTGGAAAACCACTTGGACCCTCTCTGATGACCGCTGACCAATGTGCACCTTTTTCTGGATGCGCCCGCGGACCTTTCTCTGTGGTAGTACCACAAACTCCTCCCCATGGAATTCCAGGGACTGTTCGCTACTGTGCTCGTAGACCTTTCTCTACGGCTTCCCACAACTTCTCTTTGTGGCACCCCCGTGGATGCACATCAACAACCGACAACTGATGTCAATCGAAAACCACCATGGATCCATACTCTATGCTTCTTGTAAACTGTGGATGTCATTTCGCATGCCTTCCAACATGGTTGGTCCACGTCATACCCTTCTTGCCACATGGCACGAATGGGACCACCTCAAATTTTCCCAATTTTCCATTTTCGAAAGTTGTAACGACTCAAGTTAAGACAAAAAATTTGGGAAGAGTAATGCTGGAGTCATTGCTAATCAAAATACAATGTGTGGCTATGAGATATATGCATAATGGATCCCCACCTACCATTATCTAGCATGCAAGTTGAGGGTTCATTGTGAACAATAATTGTTGATCATGATTTCTTATCTCTGTTAATAAACCATCTGTATATTCGAACTCACGATTTCAACCCAAACATTTTCATCACTTCATGTGCAACGGATTCCATGCTTGTGCATGTGGATTTTGACCCAAACAACCCTAGTGCTGCAACCATTCGCTCTGATATGACTTTGTCACATCCCCTCCCATCAATCCAACCGACGACAGGAACATGACTGAATTATAGAGGTTCTAAATTTCACCCTCACGACCATAATATGAAATTCGTGAACATTTTAATTGCATGTGCAACATAACAAAAACACACAATATAAATAAATCATCTCACACCCACACACACACATATATACCAACATATTTATCCCAAGCATAATAATATTAATAATTCATGCACATTAAACAAAACAGTAAATTAACAATTATAGACTTATCTTTTAATTGAATTCATTCAAGCAACTGACTATGGAAGAGCAACGATCCACCCAGCCATAAGCACTCTGTCCAACACTTTATCTCTTTGCTAAGAGCAAGGATAATTTTAGGGGCGAAATTTAGCCCATGGGCTATTTTTCTATGTTTTTTTCGAAAAAAAGATTTGCCAATTTGCATTTTTTGAAGCCCTGTTTCACCCAATTTTGATGGGGTAAACGTTTTTCACTCTAAAAATTGCCAAATTATTATATAAACTATATAAAAGCCTTAGAAATTGAAATAATTTTAGAAAAATATCGCCAAATATTTTATAGTTGACATTTTAAGAATTGGTAAGATTCACCAAGGTTTATACACTTTTAAATAAGTATGTGTCCTTAAAATTATCCCTGGCTAAGAGGCCACCTATTAGCCCCACAACAACTTCTCCTTGATTTTGTAAAAATCAACCCCCCCCATTAGAATTTTGTAAATACATAGATTTTACTTTTCTTTCATCTTATCTCGCTTGATTTGCTAGGTGATTTCATGGATTTCTTTCCTTGATCATTCACTCTTTGCACTCCTTGTTCTTTGGCTTTGATTTCATGATGTGTTGGTGATTTTGGTGATTTGATCCTCTGGCTTCATGGTTTCGCAATCATGCTTCCACACCCTTATCTTAGCTCATTTAAATTAATTCCATGTTTCAATTTGGCTAAATTCAATTAAATTCATCTTTCGACAGTTTCACCTATTTTTAATCCTCAATTTTTTGATTGGTTAATAAGGGCATTTTGGAAGATATATATGAATTGGCTAATCACATAATTTTTTTCAAAAACTGATTCACATCTTGAGATAGTATATTTAGATGAATGGAAGTGAATCATTGCTTTTGATTTTTGATAATTTATCAAATTTTCAAACCTATAACATTTAATGGAAAATTATTTTTGTTTTTATAAGTTTGGGAAAATTTTGATATTTTCATTAAAGCTTGTTTACATACAACTCATCCCACATCTAAAGAGATTACATATTAAAGGTTTTTTGAAATCTCATTTTGAACAAGGAATTGGAATCTTTATTTCAACACTTTCTTTACTTTTTTCTTTTTTGGGGATGAAATTGATTATTCTTTTCAAGTGATAAAAAAAAGTTAAGATTAATAAAATAAAATATTTAACAAGAGCCACGAGGTGGCAATGTCCCCGACGTTGCCACTTGTTGTAGCGAAAAAAGGAAAACCTACCACTTTTTGTAGCGAGAAGAGAGAAGTTCCCTCCAACCTATGGCTTCACCATGAACTGTAGCCCCATATTTTTGGCAATGACATCAATCTTCTTGTGCATGAATCACGATTTTATGTGGTGTTCCTTCCAAAACTTCACTGGCTCCTCATCCATCATTTCCTTCTCACCACAATCCATCAAAACATGAGCTGCCATAATTTTCATCACCTAGAAAGTGGCCATGGACCTCTCATACAACACCATACGGGCATGGGTAGTTATTGGGTCCTGTATCCATTCCTCCAATGCCTCAATCTCCTCCACTAGTTGTGTGGCTTCCAAATCCCCCCACAATCCCTTCTCCACTTCCTCAATTATCCTATGAACCAGCTTGAGGACAGACAATTTGAAGAACTGCACCGCTTGGGTTTCCTTCCATTATTCCCTATTGATATGAAGGGAAACAAATTCCTCTCATGTTGCTTCAAATCCAATCAACCAGCCATGCGTCTCCATTAATACACACAACAAGCCTCTAGGATTCTCCAAGTTTGCCCCTCCCACCTCTTCGAAATTCTCAACAGAGACAAGCACCACTATCAACCAACCTCTACACCAACCCGTATGCTTCGCATTCATAAATATGCCATTGATATCATAAATTTCCATAAGGACACCCGAGGATCCCCACAAAGCCCATCCAATCTCCATACCCATCACTAATCCGCCACCCTGCTCCATCTTCATTCCCCATAACTGCAACAGTAACCTCCTCTGTTGTACTTTCAAATGGCCTCTCTGGCCGCCAAAGTAGTGTCTTTTCTATCTCCGCTTTCCTCCATAAATTGTTCATCCTCTCTGCACATCATCCTCTTCTCAATAGCTAATTGTTTCCTCCGCCACATGATACATCTTTTCGGCCACATGGCCCCCACCTCATGTCCGTCACCCACATCCAACATACCCTTAACAAGTTTTCAAACTTTAATGTTAGAAATTAATACTTTTAAAAATAAAACTTTAAAAAACTTCATTATAATAAAGATTTGGAAGGTTCTTAAAATATCAATACCTTAATTAAATACTTTGATTAATGATTTAAAAAACCTTGTATATTCTTTTGAAAGACCTTATATGCTCACTAGGGTGATGCATTCCAAACTTTGAAAATCCTTATTTTAAATCAAACCATAAAAACTCCTTAAAAATAGCCAACAATACAAAGTCAAACTTCCACCCCTTTATCAAATCTTAACTAACAAGAAAATAATCACCAAATACAAAACTTTGAAAAACACTCTTTTTGAATTGATTAAAACATTGAAAGCATTATAATGATATAAATTGAAATATAAAAAAAAATAAAATCAAAGAATTTAATAAGAATATAATTTTATTATTGAATCTTTGAATATGTCTTACCAAGGTTTTTTTTCAAATTTTGAAAGAAAACTTAATATATTATGGTGAAAATTTTTTAAAATAGTAAAATTTTATTAAATTTGTATTTTTTTAATTTAAAAAAAATACATTTAAATTTAAGAAAAACATTAAAAATGATTGAATATATTAAAAATTAAAAATTGTGATTTTTTAATATATATATATATATATATATAACTTTTATAATAATAATAATAAAGAAATTTCAATTTTGATTCTAAGAAGAGATGGTATAGATCGATAAGTAGATTAGGTTATGTTTATGTTCTTGTTGAGACCTACCTGGTATGTACCACACATCCTTTTTTAATCAAAATTGAAATTTGATAAAGTATAAATTAATAAAATTAAAAACTTATGTTTCTTTGGAAACTTAACTGGTATATACATGCCTCTTTTTTAATCAAAGAGAAGTTTGATAAAATTATAAATTCAAAAGAGAGATACCTCCACGCCTTTTTTTAATCTAAAAAACAGAGATATCTCCATTCAAAACTCTTTGCAAACTTAAAGGAGTTTATCTTAAGTTAAAAAAAGTGAAAATAACTAAAATCAATTGAGCATGTGGTTGTCAAACAAAACCAATGTGAAAATGTTCAAATCCTTCAACAGTGACACTCAATTTTAGCAAACGGGCATGTTGTAAAATAAAATAGAAAAATTATTAATGCAGAAATATAAATAAAACAAAATATATTTTAATAAAGAAAAGGTTACGATTCATCCACAGTCAATTTTAGCAAACGGGCATGTTGTAAAATAAATATATGTCAAAGATATATGTCAAGAGATTTCCAATCGTCAAAGATATATGTCAAGGGAGCCCCCCGCTCGAAGGATTTTTATTTGCACTGCATGCTAATTTACTATGAGGATATCAGCATATATAAATATTTGGAGATCAACCATGCAAATTACCAGAAATTGGCTCCTCTCCTTTGCTTCTCCTGTCTTGGAGATAAGAGTGTACAAGCAGAGAGAGATATGGACATCCGTGATTTTAGAAGCAACATAATGGAGAATCCAAATAGAGAAAGCTTCTTTAACAAACAAGTTATCGCAAGGTTCCAAAAGTTTGGAGGAGTACAAATTGACAGTGATGTAATTGTAACTGCAAATGAGTGTGAGAATCTCACCAACATTCCTCGTGAAACTTTGGAAATTGAAGCCGTTATGTGTGGTGAGTCATGGCTTCTTAAGCTTCCAGATAATGCATGAGCTCATATTGATTTTCATTCTCAATCATAAATCTGAATACATATAGGTTATGATGTTCAACAATGGAATTTGTTCTGAGCACATTATTGCATAAAGCAGTAGTATCCACAGTGAAAGTAAGGGTCTCAAAAACCACGATAAAATGTATTTGATCCTAGTGAATGAATTATGTTACTACAGAGGTTATATACAAGATTTCTGCTCTTCATCTCCGTTATTGAATCAATAGGTCCCAATAAGTAATTGTATAAATTGTTGGCAATAAGCAATAGTAGTTATTATGGTTTTCTTGGATTGTTGACGAAGAATTTTATTGTTTATTTAAACTGGAAACACTTGGTTGATCATGACATTGTGGCATTCCATAGATGATACCCTTTTTGCAACTAAAATAAAAGGGTATCCAACCTAAAACTGAAGCATGACTTCTACGACCACAAATTTTGTCGGCTACCAAAACCCATCAATATCCGTTTTTCTCCTTTCATCGTTTTGCCCCTTTCACCTAAATATAGAGACATAATTTCACTAAAAATGACATAAAATCAACTAAAATTTACGTGAAATCCACTAAAATTTCACATTTTTATTCTACCAATGGTTGCAGTAAATTTTTAAATTTTTATTTCTTTGGAAATACTACAAAATCTGCAACATCTCACCCTCCGTTGAAACCCTTAGCGCGAGTGCAAGGTGTAAATGGTAGCTCGCAAACACATTGTTCCCCTTGCAATCTCCTAAGAAATCAAATCCGCCTAGTCGGGTAAAAAAATATATGCCAGTGAAAATCCTACTGATCTCTCCTCCTGCTAACATGGCCATAAATAAGCATGAATCCGGTCTATGTGAATCTTGTGAATGAAAGGAAACAGTCAATAATCCACCCACAATCTGACTTAGCGAACCTATGATGGAGCAAAGCATCGCTACACTTTATATCAAGATGGGTTGTTTGTGTTACAGCTAAGTGGACATGCAGTGGACATGCAGGTGCAGAAATGCATGTAGGTAGCCACACGTGCAGAAATGCATGTAAGTAGTCACACTTTGAGCTTTGAGGGTGAAACACGGAAGCTCAAGGTGACACATGGATGAAGATGACTAGGCTGTGATCTTTGAGGATCACTGCATGACCATGGACTGCAAGGATGTCAGATGTCAGATAACCATGCTAGAGCTTAGAGAGGAGGGAATAATAATAAATTCCAGATTATCTCAGCAGGAAGCGGCGTCGTGGGATCATTATATGATGCTGAGATTCAAAGCATACAAATCAATCCAATTTTTAAAAAATCAGTTAATAAAAACTTCAATTAAATAATGTAATTGAAAAGCTTAACTTTAACTTTATCTCTCACAAAAATCTACCATCTACACACATAAAAAGCTAATTCATTAATCACCATCATAAGTATATCCATGCAATGCCAGAAGGAAAAGACCCTCATTAAATGACTGACAACAGCAGGAAAGTCTGAAACCCTCTTCCCAAGTGATGTCATCCTGCCACCCCCCTCCTGGGAAGGGAAAAACGAGGATGACATCACAACTTGCAACCAATAACAATTCAAAAAATTCAATTTTTTTAAATTTTGTTAAATAAAATATATTTTAAACTATACAAAAACTATAAAGTGGATGAAAAATTTATAGACCTAATGGCTAAATAATAAGGACTTGGTGAAACATATATGATCCCCTTCGAAGACATAATAAATTCAAAAAAATATTTGGTTTATAATATTTATAAAATAATTAACCAAAATTCTGTATATTAATACAAGAACTTAATATCTTTATGCTTTTAACAGTTCTTTATGCTTTTAAGAGTTCTTTTAAAACGCTTTTAAGTTTATTCAAATATGCATGATCATGTTAATGAATAACTTTATCATCATGCATATACATCAACTTTGTCGCTATTCATGACATTAGAGTTGATTGTACTACTTTTTCTTCTAACATATAGATAAAAATACTTTGGGAATAAGGAATTTGTAAAAGCCAAATAAATTAGTTCTTTTACATGGAAAACGGGGCGGGGGTTATTCATAAAGTATATTTGTTTATTATCATCTTGGTTCTCATCTATAATTTCACCTATTGACGGGTTATATCATGCATACCATTACGAAAAGGAAGTTCTAACGTGTCAAAGGGATTATGAAGGATTTTCCAAGGGAGAGACTTCAGCCTACGAACATAATTTTTCTACTCAAGAACGATGAAACGTGTTTACATTGCCTCGTTTTATAGAGAGCCTTGACCCACTGTGTGTTACTTCCCATTCATAAGATCGAATAGAAAGTTAATGTGCCATATTTAAAAAAAGAGAGAAAAAGAATGAAGATGCTATCCTATTCAAATACCAATTAAGCCACCATATCACCACGTCCGTCTGCACCGTTAATGAAAGAGAAAGCTACAACTAGAGTCATTAAATATATTGATCAAGATCATTGTAGCAACACCTCATTTCACTATGAAAGTCTAGCCGGCCATTTTGCTAAGAGGATAACGGTTCTTTTAATGTCGAGTGCATAATATTGAAATCTCGGATCTTAGATTTATTTTGCCATAAAAAAAAATGGATACCAAGTAGGAAATGAATATCATGTTTGCTACTAGATCGTTTGCATGCCAATCCTCGTGTTATTATGCAAATACACCAGTTCAATGGAACGCTGCGTTGCACCACTACATCACAGGCCACGAAAGAATCACGTCACCACAAGATCCTTAATGTGTCACAGATCAAAATTTAAAGCCATATTATTTGCCATATGAGAGCGAATATCTCGTACAACAAGAAAATCCATCTTTTAGCACCACTTATAGTTTGTGGTGTAAATGTGGTGGTATTAGCACCACTTACATTTATGTGGTGTTAAAGTGGTATTATTAGTACCACTTATATTTTGTGGTGTTAATATGGTGTTATATTAGTTAATATTATTGGAAATTGAGTTTTACCTTTATGAGAAATGTCATGTTGGCAAGTACTATAAAGTGGTGCTAAACTATTATTTTCCACATGAACATGTACATGTAGGATTTAATTATGTGGATTTGCACCATAAACAAATTCACAAATAATTATTTGGAAAATAATTCAATTAAATATTTATTTATTTTTTTCATCAATTAAAATAAATGATCAAAGATTAATTTATGAGTTTTTGCACCATACTTACAAGAAGTTCAAATATTTATATTTAGAATATTTAAGCAAATAAATTCAAGTGTTTCATTTATGAGGTTTACACCATAAGTACAACAAGTTCGAAAAAAATATTTGGAAAATAGCTCAATTCATTTTTTATATTATTTAAACATATAAATACAATTGACAAATAAATAAAAACAACTATTTTTAATTCATTACTAGTATAAAATAGCAATAAAATTATTTGAATTTAAATTTGATTATTCATTTGAGGTATTTTTTTCTTCTTAATATTTTTTTATGGAAATTAATATAATTAGGTTTTTAACAAAAGACATGGGTCTTAGATCCATCTATATAATCAATGGAGAAAACCTCTAGCTAAGGCCCTAAAATAAGCTTTTAGGAATTTAGGACCATGAAAGACACCACAAAGGTCCCCACACATATTCCTAAGAGTATTCTTAGCCTCTAAGTATGGGCATTCACACTATTATAACTTTTTAATCACTAGGGATAGGTACAATGACCCGCAACATTATTGAACGAACAATCATAGGCCTTAGCCTAAATGAATCCTAAGCATAAAGAAATGCCATGTTGTCAAGTACCATATAGTGGGGCTAAGCTCATATTTGTCACATGGACATGTACAAAAATGATTTAATTATGATGATTTGCACAATAAACTGAAGGACATCACAAATAATTATTTTGCAATAACTAAATTCAATTTTTTTCATTCAAATAAATGTCCATGATTAATTTATGAGGTTTTAAATCACAATCACAACAAATTCAATTATTTGTTTTATCACTATTTCAACCAACAAGCTCACATGATTCATTTATGAGGTGATGCACCACAAACACGACAAGTCACAAATAATTAGTTTTTAAATAGCTCAAGTCGACTATTCATTTTCAATATTATTCAAGCAAATAAATACCCATGATTCTTAAATTTGACAAATAATTAAATACAACCATTTTTAATTTATTACTACTATAAAATATTAATAAACATGACTTGAATTGAGATTTCATTATTTGATAGGGCATATTTTTATTGATATTATTAAATTTTCTAATGGATATTAATATCATTACTAGGCTATGGGGTCTCAAATCCTTGGAGATGTTTGAGGGAGGAACCTCTTCCTTGGGCCCTAAATGAATATTTTAGAAATATAGGACCAAAAAATAAGGTCAACACACATATATTCCTAAGAATATTCTTAACATTTATGTGTGGATATTCACTGCATTATAAGGTTTTGATCACTATTGATAGGTCTATTGGCCCTCGACCTAGTTAAGAGAATAAACCTAGGCCTTAGCCTAAATTAAACTTCTAGGCGTGTAGGAATAATAATGATTTGTCACACTAACACAAATGACTTTTTCAGAAGATATATGGCCTTCTAATAGGGATAATGGGGGGAGTTGGAGAAACTAAAACCAGCTATAATACTTTAAGGCATAGAGATGATTAAGGAAGGAACCCCATGCCTTGGACCTTAGAGGAAACCTCTAGGCATATAAGATTAACAAGTATACCTTGAAACACCACATAAGGACTCCTAAGGGTATCCTTGGCTTCATATTGGGGGTATTATTGTAAGTAATAGGTTGTTTTTAAGCACTATATATGGGTGTTTAGACCGTTAACATGTTTGAGAGAGGAAACCTAGGCCTTATTCCCTACAAAAATATTTTGTGCATCCAAGAAAAAATACAATAGCTCAAATCACTACACATGACATATTGGGGTTATTATTTACCTCTAAGTAAGGAAATCAACACCATTATGATTTTTTTTTGCTAGTATGCACGGGTCTTAGGATTTTATATAATGTCATATGAGGAAATTTGGTCCTTAAACCCTAAGGGAAGCTTTAAACCACACCCATAAACTCCAAACACTATACTTAGCATCTGAGCATTCATATAAGTGACATTAGGTATTCAAACCTTAGACATAGTCATGAGAGGAATTACATGAACTAGGCCCTAAAGGACGGTTTTAGACATATCGGGCTAATAGCAATGACTCAAACTATCACTTAGTAGATCATGTAATGTAAAAGATAACATTATTCTCAAAGTGGGATATGGGTGGAAATATGTGGTTTTGCATACTAGCGATGGGTCTGAGTAAATAGTTGGGGAAGAAATTGAAAGAAATATACCCTAACATAATATTATTGAGGTAATGGGAAATGATCAAGACCATGAACCATAACATACACAATTTAAAGTTGATATTTGACATAATAGTTGATTATGAGCATAATCAAGATCTTTTGCATAGATGGATGGATCTCAACTCCTTAATTGGAGTCATAAAAGTAAATCAAGAGCCTTATGTAGGTGTCTCAAGGCCTTTCTAATGATATTAGATAGAAGATGACCATGACTTTATCCGTAAAGAAACCATTAAGCCATCCAAATACAGTGAGACACTATGTATCTAGGTCTTATGGCCTTTTAGCCTGAGATAAGATCAATGGAGGAGACCTAAATATCGACCACTAAAGGAATCTTCTAGCCATCCAGGGATACGAAGGTTTCCTCCAAGAACAACACATGGTTAGTGGAGGATACCTTAACCTTTACCCCTAAAGGAAGCTTGTAACTATCTATGGGTAAGAAGTTTGCCTCCACCAACCATACACAACCTCCTAGTTGTATAATTGGTCTATGCTTGAGGATGTTGTTATGGTCAGGTGGTTTTAAGTAGCATGCACATGTCTTAAGCCCTTGGGAATTATGTTCCATGGAAGAAGACCATGTTTTTGGCCCTAAATAAATCATTGACACATCTAGATCCATGAATACTACCTAAAAGCAGCATTGATTACTTCAGAGGGGTATCTATGGCACTATGTATCTAAGTATTGTGGCCTTGGGGCCTTACACATGGTTAGTGAAGGAGACCTAAATCTCGAGATCTAAATGATTCTTCCATCCATCTAAGGCTAAGAAAATTGCCTCCACTAAAAACACATGGTCTCTTGAGGGTATCATTGGACTATGATTGATTATTTCATTGCCATTAAGTGGTTTTGAGTAGTATCTACATGTATCAGGGCCTTGGGAATGATGTTATAGGGAAAACAACCATGCCTTTGGCCTTAAAGAAACAATTGGAGCATTTAGAGTGATGGGAAATGCTTAGAGAACCATGCATGACCTTGCATGGATATTCATGCCACTATGTATCCCTTTCTTGGTGCCTTGGGGACTTGGACATGGTCAAGGGAGGAGACTTGAGCCTCTATCCATAAAGGAATTTTATAGCCATCCAAGTCTAAGAAGATCGCCTCAACCAACCACACATGACCTATTGAGGGTATCGTTGTCATATAATTGAGGATATTAACACCATTATGTGATTTTGAGAAGTATGTAGGTGTCTTAGGACCTCAGGAATGATACTATACATAAGAATGCCATGCCTTTGGCCCTAAATAGATCACTAAGGAATATAGATCCCTAAACAATGCCTCAAAGCACCATGCATGACTTTTGAAGGTTATCCATTGATCTTTGTATATAGGTCTTGGACATGGTGAGTGGAAGAAATTTGAAACTTGGGCCTTAAAGAAACATTTTATCCATCCAAGGCTAAGAAGGTTTCCTCGACCAACCAAACATGGCCTCCTATGGGTATCATTGGCCTATTATTAAGGATGACAATTCCAGTAGGTGGGTTTGAAAATATGTATGTGTCTCAATTCCTTCTCTATGATTATTGATTTTAACACATGCCAATAGTTGGTTTTGAGCATTAGACACATGTCTCGGGGCCTTGGGAATGACACTCTATAGAAGATGACCATGCCTTTGGCCTTAAGGAAACGATTTAGGCATACAAAGCCATAAATAATGCTAGAAGCACCACACATGACTTTAGAAGGTATCCATGGAACTATGCATCCAGGACATTAGGACTTGGGGCATTGGACATGGTCAAGGGAGGGGACCTGAACCTCGAGCTCTAAAGGAATCTTCTATCCATCCAAGGATAAGAAAGATACCGCAACCAACCACACATAGCCTCTTAAAGGTAGCATTGGATTATGATTGAGGATCTTAGTACAATTAGATATTTTGAGTAATATCTACTTGTTTCAAGGCCTTGGGAATGATATTCTAAGGAAGAAGACTATGTGTTTGTCCCTAAATTAATTCTTATGGCATTTAGAGCCATGAATAGTGTGTTAAGGAATCATGCAACCATATCTATGGTGCTATGTATCTAGGTCCTTGGCAATGTATGTGTCTTAGGGATTTGGAAATGATTCTCTCGGAAATCAGACCACAGATGCTTCCCTAAAAAAACCATTGAGGCATCTAGATCCATGAAGAATGTCTCAAATCACCATGCATAACTTTGCAACCATATCTATCGTGCTATGTATCTAGGTCCTAGGGCCTTGGTATCTTCGACATGGTCAATGGAAGAGACGTAAATCTTGGGCCCTTAAGAAATTTTCTATCCATCTAAGGCTAAGAATGTTTCCTACACCAACCACACATGGCCTCCTTCGGGTATCATTGGCATATGATTTATTATATCGGTGCCATTAGGTGGTTTTCAAAAATGTGTATGTATCTCAAGGCCTTGGGAATGACATTCTAGGGAAAAATACCATGACATGGGCCCTAAAGAAACCATTGAGGCATTAAGAGCCATGAAACAATATTCAAATCACCAAGCATGAATTTGTAGGAGTAACCACGACACTATGTATCCAATTGGGGACATGGGAGCATCGACATGGTCATGGGATGAGACCTAAATATCAGGCCACAAAAGAAAATTTTAGCCATCCAAGGCTAAGAAGGTTTCCTATAACAACCATACATGGCCTTCTTAGGCTATCATTAACCTATGATTGAGGATGTTGATGCTATTAGGTGGTTTTGAGAAGTATGTATGTGTCTTAGGGCCTTTAAAATGGTGCTATAGGGAAAAAGACCATGCCTTTAGCCCTAAATAAATCATTTGGGCATCCAGAGTCATGAACAATGCCATAAATGAATTCATAGGGGTATCCAAGGCACTATGTATCTAGGTCTTGTGGCCTTGGAAACTTCAACATGGTCAATGGAGGAAACATGAACTTAGGGACATAAAAGAAGAACATGGTCAGCAGAGAACATCTAAATATTGATCCATAAAGGAATCTTCTAGCCATCTAAGAATAAGGAAGTTGCTTCCACTAACCACACATGACATTCTGAGTAGGGATAATTTAAGGACCCATACTTATTTAAAAGTATATAAATAATGGCGAATCTTACCAATTCTTAAAATGTCAACTATAAAATATTTGGCGATATTTTTATAAAATTATTTCAATTTCTAAGGATTTTCTATAGTTTATATAATAATTTGGCAATTTTTAGAGTGAAAAATTTTACCCCATCAAAATTGGGCAAAATAGGGCTTCAAAAAATGCAATTTGGCGAATCTGTTTGTGCAAAAAAAAATGGAAAAATAGCCCATGGGCTAAATTTCGTCCCTAAAATTATCCTTATTTTGGAGGCGACTTGTACAGAAGTGAGCGGTGGTTTTGTTGCAAAACCTAATCCACATTGTTTTTAACTTTGAGGTTTAGCAAAACCCTCCTTCTCCAGTTTCTCTCTTTTATAATGCTTCTACATAGAGTCGTTGTTTTATAACTATGTGGCATTCATCATTGATAAAACCCTTGACATTTTGTCACAGACATTATATGCTTGAATCACTTAAGTGAAGAGCTATGTATCTATCAAAAGTAAACCTCCAAGTTAGGGA
Source organism: Larix kaempferi (assembly GCA_027924585.1). Taxonomy (NCBI): domain Eukaryota; kingdom Viridiplantae; phylum Streptophyta; class Pinopsida; order Pinales; family Pinaceae; genus Larix; species Larix kaempferi. The sequence continues at coordinate 25,782,738 of BSBM01000673.1, forward strand.
TAATTTTAAGAACACCCCAAAAATTTATATCTATAATAAATGGGCGAATCTCTGTAATATATAAGAACATTTGAAGGGTATTTTATCAATAATATAATATGTATATATAATGTTTTGGATAATATTTAATTCTATGATAGAATCTTGTAAAATATTTCACTAAATTATAAGATATTGTAAAATATTGGCAAATATTTCACTGAATTATAAAATATTGTAAAAACTAGGCGAATCTTTCATCAAAATATAAAACCTTATAATGTATTGGTTAATATTTTGCTAGGAAGACTCAACTTTTGATTTTTTAGATTACTAAGGTAGTGCAATAGAAGAGCATATACTAGAGCTCGACTGTAATGTCCCTTGTTAGGAATTTTATAAAAATGGCAATTTTTCACTTTTTTCCCTAGTTAGACCTTTGACTAGTTTTGAGCTCTAGGTCCCAAAATTGCTCCAATTGCTCCCAAATATTCTGAGAAGGTATATGGATGATTTTATAACATATATATGTTTTTCAGGGATGCTTTTGGACCTTTAAAATACTTTTTCAAATCCTCTTTAAATTCTGGCCAATGTAGGGAACTTTACTAGTAATTTCCCTCTGACTAGTATTGGTCTCTAGGTCTCAAATTGACTCCAAATGCCTTTAAATATTCAAGGAAGGTGTATGAATGATATTAGTACTTTAATGTGATGTTAAGGGATGATATATTTCCACCAAAATACCTCTTCAAACTCTCTTAATATTCCGGACCAAGTATGCAATTTTACTAGTAATTTGGGGTTCAAATCCCCCTGGGGTAAGTACTGAAAATGGCTTCCCAAATGCTTCCAAAGCCACTCAAATTTATGAAAAGAGTTAGGGAATGTATTAATTATTTTATTAAGGTCTCATGTGCACCATTAATTTATTATTATATCTATTCCAACCCCCTCCCATTCAGCTGCAAAAATCACCAATTCGACCCTTGGGGAAATGGCACTATTTCTTCTCCCAATGCCATTAAACTGAGTAAAAATACTTCAAATGCTCAATTACATTACATGAAACTTGTAAAATACATCCATGTTAGTATATTAATCATAAATTTATCATAAAACCATCCATTCATTCAAAATCATCAGCACTATCATGCTATACATCAATGTAGTGGGGAAATGGCACTCTTCTTTCATTAAAAACGAGATTTATACATTTCTACTTGGAATTTCGACCTGAAACTTTTTGGATATGAATAAAAGAGTATATAATTCATATTAAAAAATAAATGGTGCATTAGAAGCTCCCCCAAAGAGTGCAATAGCTCACAAAAAACGCCCTCCCTTAAGGATTAAGAATATGCCATCAAAACTAGAAATGGTGGAAGGAGTGAGATGCAATCGAAGAAACCATGAGCTTCCCTGTAGCTTATACCTGCAAATAAATACTCCATTAAATCTCCAAATGAAAGGTCTAAATGGCCTTTCCAATTACCAACTTGGATGGGAATCTTTCACCCTCGAAATTGGCTAAGGCAAGAAACTAGTCATCCACTAGCTCTCCCTCTTCACAAATGCAATTGCAAATTATACAAATGATCAAAAACTGGTTTCATTCTTTGTTATTGACATTTATAAAGTTTTAATTTCCTCCATGGGTCGAATTCCTTCCAAGAGACTCATGCCAACTCAAGTTGGGAAGAGATTCCAAAGAATGCCACTTGTACAACAATTCCTAGTCTCCCACTTCCACCAAATCACATGTGGAAGCATCTTAGCTGCCCTGACACCCTTGAGCGCCCTCTTGGAGTCTATTTTTAGCCATGACATGTCATATATGTCATATGTCAGCCTTCAGGTCTGATTTGTGTCATAGGTGTCATAGCATCTTCATCACTGTTGTCATAGAGCTAGGGAATCTAGCCCAACCCTAGCTCCAAATTTCCTCTTCCTCTTCCATGGGAGTTAGTCTCCCTCTATATTTTGACCTTGGATGATTCATGCCATGAATAATACCTTTTAGACTCCCCCAAGTATATTACCATTCACCTTGAATTCGAATTGGTGAGAGAATGATTCCAAGTGTAGTGGGAAAATCTAGCCATATGTGGGTCCCACTTCCTCCATGTGTCTTCATGATCAAATGCCACTTTGATTTTCACTTCTATATATTTATTTAGCTCCTTTATTAAATATTTATGCCATTCTAGTGTTCAAACATCATTTATTATTTCCATTATTCCAAATCCCAAAGCTTCCACCCCAAACCTAGGTAACTAGTAATTTTCCTCAGCAATTATTTGACCTTTAGCATCAATTTGACAAACTCTAATGAATAGGGCCAATGTGATTAGGCCATTGTGACCCAATGCCAAATTTGGGACATGAAAAATCCTCCCTTCCCAATATTGCTTGTCCTCAAGCAATTTTAAACATGGGTGTTGAAGAACCTGCTTTCGGTATAATTCTTTGAAGTTGCCATTGAATTGCCCAACCTTGAGTCTTTGAGCTTGAGAGGAAAAACCATGCTTGCTGCTACACTACTCTGATAAAAATCACTTTATTAAGTGGAAAATACATCTCCCATACTGCTTGTTTCCCCAAAAAAGTTGAAACCAGTGAGATAAAAATTATTCCAGGGTCCCATTGCTTGTATTGCACCCAAACAATTAAGTGTGCTCTCCAACCCACACCATTAGATAAGAGGAATCCTAGAACCCATTTTCTTGTATGCATCATTCCAAACATAATGAGTATGAAATATATATTATCAAAGTACATAACAACATAATGAAAATATACATCAAGGATATGCTTCATCAAAGAGTCCTGAAAGTGCTTATACCTCCAAGCAAGTAGACCACCATTTTCCAAGTGCATACAAGCTTCAACTGACCAATCAAATCTGCTCCAATGACATAGGTGAGGATGCCATGTCCTATAATGCTGCTCCAAAAGGATGTGATATGCATCAAAATATTCAGCCATGTACTCTTTCATCCAAGAAGTGATTGAAGAATCTCCATTAAAATCTGAACAAAATAATGAGCAGAAAAAACAAGGAGACTTTAAAAGACTCAAAGAAGTTTCACCCATACATCCCTGAATGTGAGAATCATAAAGATATAAAAAAGTATGTGGCTTGCACCAAAAATGTTCTCCAATCATAAATCTATTCACCCAAGTGTTGGATGAAGTTCCTCCAACATCAAATGAATCAAGTGTTGAGCAAGAAAAACCATGAGTTTTCAAGTGACTCAAATCCATATCATAGGTGCATTCGTGTAGATGTGCATCATCATAAAGTAACAAAGGATGCTGCTACAAATGTGAATAAGAATTTCCTCCAACCATGTCATCATAAAAGGTAAATCTAGGACTTCCATACTCCTCATATGGCACCATAAAAAAGAACCCTTTCACCCATACTTCATTGAGACTAATGCTGCAAAACATGGAATTGTAGGATGTAGCATAATGAACTAACTCACCCAAATGATAAAAAAGTGCAGAAGTTTCATCATGGGAAGGATCCATATGGGTAGTATCATGCAACTCCTTCAAAAGTGTGAAACCTCTATTATAGATGGGTTCCAATGTAGAGGAATCATGCTCTTCTTTAAAAATTGCATAACCTTCATCAAGAGACAATTCAAGTTCATATTCCACCACATCAAGTGTTTGGATCTCTTCAAGTTCATCTTCAAACACATTAATCACATTAAAATTTCCACATTTTTCATGATCCACCATGTCATGAGAATCCTCCAAACAATCTACCATTTGACAATCTGAAACATAGGAGGAAAAACAAGTATCTTGCAACTTTTCAAGAAGTTGTTCATTTTGAATTGTGAGATTATGAATATCCTCATTATTCTTCAAGTATGCATCATGGAACAATTTATTAAGCTCAAACAAATGGTTTCTATCAAAAAGCAAAGACATGAAATTACCTTTGATGTGGCACATTGCTCTTTGAATCTTCTCCATGTCTTCAAGGAAGGATGTTTCCTCTAATGAAGTAGCTCTACAACAAGAATTTGACACCAATGCTTGAGTGTCATGGAGAATGCTAAGGGACTATTGGATCTTCTTTTCATTCATCTTTAAGGACCCTTCAAGAAAATGAGGCTCTTGCAAATGAACCTCCTCATCTTCTTCATTTTTGCTTGGACCAACTTCATGAAGCTCAAGTGGTGATGGGGAAGTTGATCTTGGTTTTTCTTCAACTGCTACAAGGTATTCATTAACATGCTTAATGGAACTTAGGCTCGTAGCAACACTTTCAAAAGTGATCTCTATGTCACCAACATAGAGGTGTAAGCACCCATTAGTAAGTACTCATTCATAGTTTAAGCATCCATTAGTAGATGCTCTTTGGTTCATGTCTAAGCTAGAAGGTGTCTCGAAATGATCTTCCATATTTTCAATAGAATCTTCTTCATGCTCTAGTGATGTCTCTTCATTTTCCTCCATCAAGCAAGCTGATGCATTTTTCCCCTTGTATTCCTTAGGATCAATATCTTTGGAATCTCTTTTTGAAGAATTCCCAAAAGCTCTCCTCAAGTGGGACATAATTTCATGCACACATGTATGATACTCACTCCAAAGTTCTTTAAAATAAGGGTGCACACATGTTCAGCATAGTACTCAAAAGACATGGCATTTTGTGTATTTTTGCTAAAAGCGAGATATTCTTGATATTTTTTATATTGTTGGGGCAAGGTTTTATATGTTGCTCTCCATCTTTGGAACTCACTCATAGAATTATCCTTGGTTGGTGTGACACACTCATATTCATCAAATTTAAAGTGATAAGAATAATCTTCATTTCTCCTCAAATTGTAAGAAGTGTTGCATGATGGCACCTCTTCCTCGTACCATTCACATTCTGCTTCATATTGCTCATTAGCATCTGCATATTCCTCATAAGAATTGTACTCATAGGATTCATCATATTAGTAAGACATGGGTGCCAATTATTCTTGAATGTATGTACCTAATCCGCAAGTGCAAGGAACATGCTCTGATACCACTGTAATGTCCCTTGTTAGGAATTTTATTAAAATGGCAAATTTTCACTTTTTTCCCTAGTTAGACCTTTGACTAGTTTTTAGCTCTAGGTCCCAAAATTGCTCCAATTGCTCCCAAATATTATGAGAGGGTATATGGATGATTTTATAACATAAATATGTGTTTCATGGATTCTTTTGGACCTTTAAAATAATTCTACAAATCCTCTTTAAATTCTGGCCAATGTAGGGAACTTTACTAGTAATTTCCCTTTGACTAGTATTGGTCTCTAGGTCTCAAATTGACTCCAAATTCCTTTAAATATTCAAGGAAGGTGTATGAATGATATTAGTACTTGATTATGATTTTAAGGGATGATATATGGCCACCAAAAGACCTCTGCAAACTCTCTTAATATTATGGACCAAGTATGCAACTTTACTAGTAATTTGGGGTTCAAAACCCCCTAGGGTAAGTACTGAAAATGGCTTCCCAAATGCCTCCAAAGCCACTCAAATTTCTGAACAGAGTTAGGGAATGTATTAATTATGTTATTAAGGTCTCATGTGCACCATTAATTTTTTATTATATCTGTTCCAACCCACTCCCATTCAGCTACAAAAATCTCCAATTTGACCCTTGGGGAAATGGCACTATTTCTTCACCCATTGCAATTAAACTGAGTAAAAATACTTCAAATGCTCAAGTACAGTACATGAAACTTGTAAAATACATCCATGGTAGTATATTAATCATAAATGTATCAAAGAATCATCCATTCATTCGAAATCATCAGCATTATCATGTTATAAATCAATTTAGTGGGGAAATGGCACTGTTATTTCATTAAAAATTAGATTTATACATTTCTACTTGGAATTTCGACCTGAAAATTTTTGCAGATGAAGAACAGAGTATTTAATTCATATTAAAAAATAAATGGGGCATTATAAGCTCCCCCAAAGAGTACAATAGCTCACCAAAAATGCCCTCCCTCAAGGATCAAGAATATGCCATCAAAACTGGAAATGGCGGAAGGAGTGAGCTGCAATAGAAGAAACCATGAGCTGCCCTATATTTTACACCTGCAAATAAAGAATCCATTAAAGCTCCAAATGAAATTTCTAAATGGCCTTTCCAATTACCAACTTGGATGAGAATCTTTCACCCTCAAAATTGGCTAAGGGAAGAAACTAGTCATCCACTAGCTCTCCCTCTTCACAAATGCAATTGCAAATTCTACAAATGATCAAAATATGGTTTCATTCTTTGTTATTGACATTTATAAAGTTCTAATTTTCTCCATGGGTCAAATTCCTTCCAAGAGACTCATGCCAACTCAAGTTGGGAAGAGATTCCAAAGAACGCCACTTGTACAACAATTCCTAGTCTCCCACTTCCACCAAATCACATGTGGAAGCATCTTAGCTACCCTAACACCCTTGAACTCCCTCTTGGAGTCTAGTTTTAGCCCTGACATGTCATATATGTCATATATCAGCTTTCAAGTCTTATTTGTGTCATAGGTGTCATAGAATCTTCATCATTGTTGTCATAGAGCTAGGGAATCTAGCCCAAGTGTCTCACTAGCTCCAAATTGCCTCTTCCTCTATATTTAGACCTTGGATGAGTCATGCCATGAATAATATCTTTTAGACTCCCCAAGTATATTACCATTCACCTTGAATTCGAAATGGTGAAAGAATGATTCCAAGTGTAGTGGGGAAATCTATCCATATGTGGGTCCCACTTCCTCCATGTGTCTTCATGATCAAATGCCACTTTCATTTTCACTTGTATATATTTATTTATCTGCTTTATTAAATATTTATTCCATTCTAATTTTCAAACGTCATTTATTATTTTCATTATTCCAAATCCCAAAGCTTCCACCCCAAACCTAGGAAACTAGTAATTTTCCTCCTTGGCAATTATTTGACCTTTAGCATCAATTTGACAAACTCTAATGAATAGGGCCAATGTGATTAGGGCATTGTGACCCAATGCCAAATTTGGGACATGACAAATCCTCCCTTCCCAATATTTATTGTCCTCAACCAATTTTAAACATGGGTGTTGAAGAACCTGCTTTCTTTATAATTCTTTGAAGTTGCCATTGGATTGCCCAACCTTGAGTCTTTGAGTTTCCATGAAGATTTTAGAGAGGAACCACCATGCTTGTTGCTGCACTACTCTAATAAAAATCACTTTATTAAGTGGAAAATCCATCTCCCATACTGCTTGCTTCCCCAAAAAATTTGAAACCAATGAGATAAAAATTATTCCAGGGTCCCATTGCTTGTATTGAGCCCCAAACAATTAAGAGTGCTCTCCAACCCACACCATTAGATAAGAGGATTCCTGGAACTCATTTCCTTGTATGCATCCTTCCAAACATAATGAGTATGAAATATATATCATCAAAGTACATAACAACATAATGAAAATGTACATCAAGGATATGCTTCATCAAAGAGTCATGAAAGTGCTTATACCTCCAAGCAAGTAGACCACCATTTTCCAAGTGCATACAAGCTTCAACTGACCAATCAAATCCGCTCCAATGACATAGGTGAGGATCCCATGTCCTATAATGCTGCTCCAAAGGGATGTGATATGCATCAAAATATTCAGCCATGTATTCTTTCATCTAATAAGTGAATGAAGAATCTCCACTAAAATCTGAACAAAATAATGAGCAAAAAAAACAAGAAGACTTCAAAACACTCAAAGAAGTCTCACCCATACATCCCTGAATGTAAGAATAAAAAAGATATAACAAAGTATGTGGCTTGCAACAAAAATGTTCTCCAATCATAAATATATTTACCCAAGTGTTGGATGAAGTTCCTCCAACATCAAATGAATCAAGTGTTGAGCAAGAAAAAACATGAGTCTTCAAGTGACTCAAATGCATATCATAGGTGCATCTGTGTAGATGTGCATCATCATAAAGTAAAAAAGGATGCTGCTACAAATGTGAATAATAATTTCCTCCAACCATGTCATCATAAAAGGTAAATCTAGGAGTTCCATACTTCTCATGTGGCACCATAAAAAAGAACCCTTTCACCCATACTTCATTAAGACTAATGCTGCAAAACATGGAATTGTAGGATGTAGCATAATGAACTAACTCACCCAAATGATAAAAAAGTGCAGAAGTTTCATCATGGGAAGGATCCATATGGGTAGTATCATGCAACTCCTTCAAAAGTATGAAACCTTTGTCATAGATGGGTTCCAATGTAGAGGAATCATGCTCTTCTTTAAAAATTGCATAACCTTCAACAAGAGACAATTCGAGTTCCTCTTCCACCACATCAAGTGTTTGGATCTCTTCAAGTTCATCTTCAAACACACTAAGCACATTCAAATTTCCACATTTCTCATGATCGACCATGTCATGAGAATCCTCCAAACAATCTACCATTTGGCAATCTGAAACATAGGAGGAAAAACAAGTATCTTGCAACTTTTCAAGAAGTTGCTCATTTTGAATTGTGAGATTATGAATATCCTCATTATTCTTCAAGTATGCATCATGTAACAATTCATTAAGCTCAAACAAATTGTTTCTATAAAAGAGCAAAGACACGAAATTACCTTTGATGTGGCACATTTCTCTTTGAATCTTCTCCATGTCTTCAAGGAAGGATGTTTCCTCCAATGAAGTAGCTCTCCAACAAGAATTTGACACCAATGCTTGAGTGTCATGGAGAATGCTAAGGGACTATTGGATCTTCTTTTCATTCATCTTTAAGGACCCTTCAAGAAAATGAGGCTCTTGCAAATGAACCTCCTCATCTTCTTCATTTTTGCTTGGACCAACTTCATGAAGCTCAAGTGGTGATGGGGAAGTTGATCTTGGTTCTTCTTCAACTGATACAAGGTCTTCATTATCATGCTTAATGGAACTTGGGATTGCAGTAACACTTTCAAAAGTGATCTCTATGTCACCAACATAGAGGTGTGAGCACCCATCAGTAGGTACTCATTCATAGTTTAAGCATCCGTCAGTAGATGCTCTTTGGTTCATGTCTAAGCTAGAAGGTGTCTCAAAATGATCTTCCATATTTTCAATGGAATCTTCTTCATGCTCTTGTGATGTCTCTTCATTTTTCTCCTTCAAGCAAGCAGATGCATTTTTCCCCTTGTTTTCCTTAGGATCAATATCTTTGGAATTTGTTTTTGAAGAATTCCCAAAAGCTCTCATCAAGTGGGACATAATTTCATGCACACATGTATGATACTCACTCCAAGGTTCTTTATAGGAAGGGCATAAACCTTTCTTTACTAAGTCCAGATCTTCATTTTTGGGCATATTTTCAAAAACATGTTCAGCATAGTACTCAAAAGACATGGCATTTTGTGTATTTTTGCTAAAAGAGAGATATTCTTGATATTTTTTATATTGTTGGGGCAAGGTTTGATATGTTTCTCTCCACCTTTGGAACTCACTCATAGAATTATCCTTGGTTGGTGTGACACACTCATATTCATCAGATTTAAAGTCATAACAATAATCTTCATTTCTCCTAAAATTGTAAGAAGTGTTGCATAATGGCACCTCTTCCTCGTACCATTCACATTCTGCTTCATATTGCTCATAAGCATCTGCATTCTCCTCATAAGAATTGTACTCATAGGATTCATCATAATAGTAAGACATGGATACCAATTATTATTGAATGTATGTAGCTAATCCACAGGTGCAAGGAACATGCTCGGATACCACTGTAATGTCCCTTATTAGGAATTTTATTAAAATGACAAATTTTCACTTTTTTCCCTAGTTAGAACTTTGACTAGTTTTGAGCACTAGGTCCCCAAATTGCTCCAATTTCTCCCAAATATTCTGAGAAGGTATATGTATGATTTTATAAAATAAATATGTGTTTCAGGGATTCTTTTGGACCTTTAAAATACTTCTGCAAATCCTCTTCAAATTCTATCCAATGTAGGGAACTTTAATAGTAATTTCCCTTTGACTAGTATTGGTCTCTAGGTCTCAAATTGACTCCAAATGCCTTTAAATATTCAAGGAAGGTGTATGAATGATATTAGTACTTGAATATGAATTTAAGGGATGATATATGGCTACCAAAAGACCTCTGCAGACTCTCTTAATATTATGGAGCAAGTATGCAATTTTACTAGTAATTTGGGGTTCAAACCCCCCTGGGGTAAGTAATGAAAATGGCTTCCCAAATGCCTCCAAAGCCACTCAAATTTATGAATAGAGTTAGGCAATGTGTTCATGATTTTATTAATGTCTCATGTGCACCATTAATTGATTATTATATCTGTTCCAACCCTCTCCCATTCAGCTGCAAAAATCACCAATTCGACCCTTGGGGAAATGGCACTATTTCTTCTCCCAATGCAATTAAACTAAGTAAGAATACTTCAAATGCTCAAGTAGAGTACATGAAACTTGTAAAATACATCCATGGTAGTCTATTAATCATAAATGTATCAGAGAACCATCCATTCATTCGAAATCATCAGCGTTATCATGCTATACATCAATGTAGTGGGGAAATGGCACTGTTCTTTCATTAAAAATGAGATTTATACATTTCTACTTGGAATTTTGACCTGAAACTTTTTGGAGATGAATAAAAGAGCATTTAATTCATATAAAAAGTAAATGGGGAATTAGCATCTCTCCCAAAGAGTACAATATCTCACCAAAAACGTCCTCCCTCAAGGATCAAGAATATGCCATCAAAACTGGAAATGGTGGAAGGAGTGAGCTGCAATAGAAGAAACCATGAGCTTCCATGTATCTTTCACTTGAAAAATAAATACTCGATTAAATATCCAAATGAAAGGTCTAAATGGCCTTTCCAATTACCAACTTGGATGGGAATCTTTCACCCTCAAAATTGGATAAGGCAAGAAACTAGTCATCCACTAGCTCTCCCTCTTCACAAATGCAATTACAAATTATACAAATGATAAAAAGCTAGTTTCATTATTTTTTATTGACATTTATAAAGTTCTAATTTCCTCCATTAGTCGAATTCCTTCCAGGAGACTCATGCCAACTCAAATTGGGAAGAGATTCCAAAGAATGCCACTTGTACAACAATTCCTAGTCTCCCACTTCCAAAAAATCACATGTGGAAGCATGTTAGCTTCCCTAACACCCTTGAGCGCCATATTGGAGTCTATTTTTAGCCCTGACATGTCATATATGTCATATGTCATCCTTCAGGTCTAATTTGTGTCATAGGTGTCATAGCATCTTCATCATTGTTGTCATAGAGCTAGGGAATCTAGCCCAAGTGTCTCACTAGCTCCAAATTGTCTCTTCCTCTTCCATGGGAGTTACTCTTCCTCTATATTTCAACCTTGGATGAGTCATGCCATGAATAATACCTTTTAGACTCCCCCAATTTATTACCATTCACCTTGAATTCGAATTGGTGAGAGAATGATTCCAAGTGTAGTGGGGAAATCTAGCCATATGTGGGTCCCACTTCCTCCATGTGTCTTCATGATCAAATTTCACTTTAATTTTCACTTGCATATATTTATTTAGCTCCTTTATTGAATATTTATGCCATTCTAATGTTCAAACATCATTTATTATCTCCATTATTCCAAATCCCAAAGCTTCCACCCCAAACCTAGGAAACTAGTAATTTTCCTCCTTGGCAATTATTTGAGCTTTAGCATCAATTTCACAAAATCTAATGAATAGGGCCAATATGATTAGGCCATTGTGTCCCAATTCCAAATTTGGGACATGACATCGAATCTCTCGAATCCTAGACCCCCAAATGAACAAACACATGAATGAGGAGATGAGGGATTTATTTATACATTTCACAAGCAGTAATTTGTCACTCACAACTGGAGGTGTTGGTGAAACACAACTACACTAAACTAGATTTAGGGAAAATGGGGACTCCACTTTTTATCTAGTCCCTTAATGGTCCAACGGACATGTGGGGACTCAAATCTTGACATACAAACAAACTAGTAGAATTGAACACTTTACACTATGGAGTGATTATGGCACCCACGAACCATTATTACAACGTGGATTATTATCAAGACCCACAACCTTAATATAGTGTATGAATTCACAATTAGCTTACTTTCCAAATCTCTCATTTTTAAGCTACCCTCTAAGAAAAAAATAACCCTCTTATCTATTTATAGATATGAATGCCAATTTTTCCTTTCTTTTGTTGTCAATCGCCAATTTTTCCTTTATTTTGTTGTCAATCAAAAGATGAATTATGTCGTTCGATTTAAATTTTTTGAGTTAGTTAGAAACTTGCAATGGTTACTAGAAATAAGAACATACACTAACAAGAATAGAAATCACATTAATGCATCATCATGCATATCATTAGAACTACTATGTTAAAGACTACTTTTTCTCAGATAAACTAAGGAGGTGTTTGTATCCATGTCCTTGAAATTTTTGAAAGCATGCAAAATGTTGTAAAATTGTTTTAGCACCCTCATTGAATGCAAAAGACTAGATTACAAATAACATAATGTCTACATCTCAGGTCAAACATGCTCTGTACATATTATATACAATCATGATGGAAATGAAGTATCATCTTCCAACTAAATCATATATTTATCATACATAACTAGATCCATTTCTGGATGATGATAGCAATTACACATCAAACAAATAACCAAAAAACATTTTACTTTTGAATGACCCTTACAAAAAAAAAGTCATAAAACAAGTACCAAACCCAACAAATTTAGGTCACAAATAAAATCGACGAACTTGGCAATACAAATAAAAGAATCAACCAAAACACTTTCGACAACTCTACAAGAATACAACCAAAATAATGACCATTCCATTGTATCCCTACCATTATAATCAGTGTGCATTCATTTATATTACAAACATCCCAAACATCCCAAACAACAACAATAAGAGACATAAAATATGAACATATACACTCTCATTAACGCCTTAGATCCAATAATAATTGCAGAGCAAGATCCTAATGAAAATACATTTTAAACAATTGGGCCAAATTCAGTTTGAATATATAAAAACCGTGTGGCATCTCTCCATCAAGAGTAGCATCCACTAACAACGTATAAATGTCACTCGATAGTTTAAACATGAGAGGGCATAAAATAAATAATATCTTTTGAGCTCTATAACACTTTCACGGAACCAATACTCCTAGGATATAATAAAACCCTAATAACACCTTAATGAGCCCTAAGAATCGAGAGTGTCCTATAATTCAATAGGCCTAAAAAAGCATCCATGATAAAAGGTAAATTTACAATATAATAATCTATTGTAATTGTGGATAAAAAGCATGATAAAAAGCATACCGCGTTAATTATTGGATAAAAAGTGTGGTGGAAATTTGTATTTTCTGATAAATTGCATGTGCAGCATGCCCCCTCAAGACCTAATATTTTGACAATGGAGATGTTATACGAAGATTAAAATGTCGAGAAAACTATGAATGAAAAGTGGAATCACATCAACTAGAACCTGCACCGTGCAAGCACAATCTGATGTGGGTGAACCATGAATCACTGTAGCCTTTATATAAAACAAAATAGCCCTTGATTTCCCCTCCAATGTTGGAAATCGAGGGCTCAAAGAAGGTATCACATGAAATTGACTAAAAATACAGGCTAATGCAACCATATGCCTAAATTACAAGGAAAATGGAGGGCGAAATAACCCTTGGGAGCCTCCATTACTGAAAATTGGGGGCGAAGGAATGATTTCACTAGAATTTATCTAGAAATTGGGGGCAAAAGATAGATTGGAAGGAGATTTTGCTAGGGCAAAAATAGTTTTTTTCATTTTCGTCATTAATATATGGGAGGCTATTCATTTTGAATTTACTATTTTTATAATAAATATTGGCCAAATATATTTTAGCTAAAAAAAACCTTTTCCATATAAGAAAATAGCCCACTAAATTTTTGTAACCCTCTTAATATAGCCCATGTCCCCACTAAAATTATCCATGATTCTGAGTGGATCATTGGCCTATGATTGAGGATGTCAGTGACATTAGGTGCTTTTGAGAAGTATTTAGGTGTCTCAAGGGCTTGGGAATGGTCTTCCAAGGAAGAAGATCATGCCTTTGGCCTTAAAGAAATTGTTGAGGCATCCAGAGCCATGAACACTTCCTTGAAGCACTATGCATGAATTTGCAGTAGTATCTATGGAACTATGTACCTAGGTCTTGTGGCCCTTGGGCCTTGAACATACTCATTGGAGGAGACTTGAACCTTCAGCTCTAAAATATTAGGTTGGAGAGAAAATTAAGGGAATTATACCCTAACATAAGATTATTGAGGTAATGGGAAATTATCAACGCCATAAACAATAGCATACACGCTTTAAATGGGATCTTTGGCATAAAAGTTGGATATGGGCACAATCAAGAGTTCTTCCATAGTGGGATGGGTCTTAAGGCCTTACATAGAGTCATAAGAGGAAGGAAGGATGCTTATGTAGGTGTCCTAAGGACTTGGGAATAACATTCAAGAGAATAATACCATGTATTTGGCCTTAACGAAACCATTGATTCATCCATATATGTGAACAATATGTTGAATGACTATGGATGAATTTCTTGAGGTATCCATGGTGCCATGTATCTAGGTATTTTGGCCTTAGTCCCTTGGACATGGCAAATGGAGAAGACTTGAATTTTAATCCCATATTTCCTCCACCATCCACACATTTCCTCTTGAGGGTATCATTGGCTTATGATTGAGGCTGATAATGCCATTAGGTGGGTTTGAGTAGTAACTATGTGTCATGGGGCCTTAGGAATAATGTTATAAATAAGAAGACTAGTTTTGAAAACTAAATAAATTGTTGTGGTATCCATGACTATGAAATATGCCTCGAGGAACCATGCATGACATCATAGCGGTACCCATGGCATTATGTATTTAGGTTTTTATTCATGTGGCCTTAGATGTGGTTAGTGGAGGACACCCAATCCTTGAGCTCGAAAGGAATCTTCTATCCATCCAAGTCTAAGGAGGTTGCCTCTACTAACCATGAATGGTCTCCTGAGTGTATCATTGGCATATGATTCATGATGTTGGTTCCATTAGGTGGATTTAACCAAACAATAGGTGTCTTAAGGTATTATGAATAATGTTGAAAGGAAGAATACCATGCCTTTATCCCTACAGAAATCATTGAGGCATCCAAATCCATGAACACTACCTCAAAGCAACACGCATGACTTTGTAGGGGCATCTATGGAAATATGTATCTAGGTCTTCTGGCCTTGGGGACTGGGACATTATTATTGGAGGAAACCTAAACATTGGGATCTAAATGAATCTTCTAGCCATCTAGGGCTAAGTAGGTTTCCTCCAGAAACAACACACGTCCTGTTGAGCATGTCATTGGCCTATGATTGAGGATGCTGGTGCCATTAGGTGGTTTTTGAAATTTATGTAGGTGTCATAGGGCCTTGGAAATGAAATTCTAGGGAAGAAGATCATAAATTTGGCTCGGAAGAAACCATTGAGGCATCCAAATCCATGAGAAATGCCTCAGAGCACTACACATTACTTTACATGGGTATCCATAGTGTTATGTTTCTAGTTCTTATGTTCTTGGGGATTTGTACATGGTCAATGGAGGACACATCAACTTCAATTTATAAAGGAATATTCTATCCATTGAGGGATAAGAATGTTTCACTCAGCAACAACACATGGCCTCCTAAGGGTATCACCATCCTATGATTAATGATGTATATTCCACTAGGTGGTTTTGAGAAATATTTGGATGTCCTAGGTCCTTGGAAATAACTTTCCAAGTAAGAACAACATCCCCTTGGCACTAAGGAAACCATATAGGCATCCAAAGCCATGAATAATGGCTCGAAGCACTATGCATGACTGTGTAGGGGCATCCATGGCACTCTGTATCAAAAACTTGGGGACTTGGGAGACTTGGATGATTTTCAACAATATGTACGTGGAAAGATGTAAAATAAGCTTTTAGGAATGCAAGCCTACGAATTATAGTTCAAACCACCACACATGACCTATCAATAGCATCCATGATCACTATGTGGCGATATCAATGAAATTAGAGGTTATCAATAGTAGCTATGAGTCTCAAGGCTCTGCACATGGTTCAAGGAGGAACCCAAATCTAAGAATTTGATAGGATTATAACACAAAGATAAGCTAGAAATCATCCAATTTAAGTAGATATTCTTTAAATTCTCCTCATAGATAAAATTGTATCTTCTTGAATTGATCTAAGATAAACTCAAAACCATCCTACGAATAAAAATTTGACAACTTGTCCTCAATCTCAGTGAAGAGTCTTTCCTCATAATTGTTTTTGTCATTTTCCAATGAAATAAAGGCCTTCCTATCCCTCTTCATATTGTTTACGAAGAAATGAGCAAACACAAAATCAAGGGATTGTTCACTATATGGACTCTAGACTACCTTTATAGAATAAATATAACTAAGATATATAATCCTTAATCCATTGGAGATTCATTTTGAATGGACTTAGGGGCTTGGGACCCACACTAATATTATCGAGTATGAGAGGATAAGAATAAGACCCCTTAGGATACCCATTGATGATAGGAGAAATGATCATCGAAATAGTCTAAAAAATGAGAAATACATTAAATATTTTTTCTACCTAAGCCTCACCAACCTAGTTGTTTCTCTTGATAACATTTAACACATATTGGGCTATGCCAATTAGCCCCATCTTCCCCCCTTGTAACTAAAGTATTATGTTGGGGGGCAGGGGATCTTCCTATTCTCTAACCATGAGCTCTGCCAATAAGGGTTTCTTCACCCATGCCTAATACTTTGTTTAGTTAAACCTCCACTCTAATGACCAAATTCATGTAGGATTTCTATATTTTCACCATGTTTTTTTTAGCCTTGTCACATTAACAACTTTCCACTACTTGTACAGAGGGGGATGTATCTATGCTTTGAGAGAGAAGAGGAGCATGAGAATGTTCTATACCGTAGAGTGCAGCCTCGTACAGATGAGCCACGATGAAGCCATTGCAATATTGTATTTAAGCATGTATAACATTTCCATACAACAAAACGCCTTTGTCACCATCCAAGGAATAAGACGGTTTCCTTCAGCAACCACACATGGACTCCCAAGGGTATCATCGTCCTATAATCAAAGATGGTGATTCCATTAGGCATGTTTGAGAAATATGTATATGTATCGATGCCTTGTGAATTACATTCTAAGGTAAATACCATGCCACTGGCCCTAAATAAACCTCTGAGGCATCCAAAACCATGAACAATTCCTTAAGATACCACGTGTGACTATGCAACGGTATCCATGGCATTATATATCTAAGTCTTGGGGACTTTGTGGCTTCGACGTGGTCATGAGAGGAGGCATGAAGCTCAAGATCGAAAGGAATCTTCTAGCCATCTAGGGATAATAAAGTTGTCTCCACCAACCACACATGGCCTTCTAAGGGTATCATTGGGCTATGATTGAGGATTTCAATGCCGCTAGCTGATTTTGAGTAGTATGTACATGTATCAAGGAATTGGGAATGAATTTATAGGGAGGAATACCATGCCTTTGGACCTTCATAAATAATTGAGACATACATAGCCATGGATAGTGTCTCGAAGCACCACACATATGAATTTTTCGGGGTATCCATGGCACTATGTATCTAGGCCTTGTGGCCTTAGGGATTTCAACATGGTCAATGAAAAAGATCTAAACATAGGACCCTAAAGGAAGCTTCTACCCATCCATGTCTAAGAATTTTTCCTCCACTAGCCACACATGGTCTCTTAAGGGTATAATTACCCTAAGATTGGAGATGATGGTTTCATTAGGGGGTTTTAAGCAATACACATGTGTCTTGGGGTCTTGGGAATGACATTCTATAGAAGAGGGTCATTCATTTGGCCATAAATAAATTATTTAGGCATCCAAAGAACTTAATAGTGCCATAAAGCACCACACATGGCTTCATAGTGTGTAAATTGAACTATGCATCCAAGTCATGGGGACTTGTGGCATTGGACATGGTCAAGGGAGGATTCATCAACCTTAGTCCCTAAATGAAACTTCTATCCATGTAGGGATAAGATGGATACTTAAACCAACAACACATGGACTCCTTAGGGTATTATCAGCTTATGATAGAGGTTGTTAGTGCAATTATATAGTTTTTAGTAATATCTATGTGTGTCAAGGCCTTGGGAATGATATTCTATGAAATTCAACTATGTGTTTGGCCCTAAATTAATTCTTAGGGCATTTAGAGCAATGAAGAATGTGTCAAGGAGTCATGCATGAGTTCATAAGGGTATCCATGGCACTTTATATCTAGGTTATTGGCCTTGTGGCCTTGGACATGGTCATTAGAGGACACTTGATCCTTAATCCCTAAAGGAATATTATAGCCATCTAAGGATAATGATGTGGTCTCCACCAACCAAACATTACATCTTCACTGTATCATTAGCCTATGATTGAGAATGTCAGTGTTGTTAATTTGTTTCGAGCAGCATGTAGGTGTCCTAGGACCTTGGAAATGATGTTCCAGTGAAGAAAACCATTCCTTTAGCCCTAAATAAATCATTGAAGCATTAAAATCCATGAACACTACTTAAAGCGCCATGCATGACATTGGAGTGGTATCTATGGCATTGGGGCCTTGGGGCCTTGGGGCCTTGGACATGTGTAGTGGAGAAGACTTAAACCTCAAGCTCTAAAGGAATCTTTAGATATCTATAGCTAAGTAGGATTCCTCCACCAAACACAAATGGTGTGTTGAGGATAGCACTAGCCCATGGCCAAGGATGTTGGTGCCATTAGGTGGCTTTGATAATTACGAAGGTGTCCTAGGGCCTTGGAATGGCATTATAGGGATGAAGATCATGCCTTTGGCTCTAAAGAAACCATTGAGGAATCTAGAGCCATGCACAATGCCTCAAAGAACCACACATGACTTTGCATGGGTATCCATGGTACTATATATGTTGGTCATGTGGTATTGGGGCCTTAGACATGGTAATGGAGGAGACTTGCAACTCAAGCGCTAAAGGAATATTCTAACCATCTAGGGCTGAGAAGATTTCCTCCACCAACAAAAGGTGGTTTCTTGAGGGTATCATTGGCATATGATTGATAATGTTTGTGCCATTTTATGGTTTTCAAAAATATGCATATGTTGTAGGGTATTGGTAATGGATTTCCAAGGAGGAATACCATGCCATTGGCCTCAAAGAAACCATTGTAGCATACAAAGCCATGAAGAGTTCCTTGAAACACAATTTTCCTTTAACTGGGGACATTCATGTCATCAAGGGTTTTTAAACAGTAATAATGGGACTGAAGTCCCTGGACATGGTTAATAAACCAAACCCTTATTCTCTAAATGAATCTTCTAATCATATACGTTCAAGAACAATGCCTTTAACTACCACGCATGAGCTATTAATGGATTCATTTGCATTTCAATGATGATATGGATTCGACTAGCAATTTTTTAGCTCTAGGTATGGATCTTGAGTCGCTTGACATGGTTTGGGTAGGAAACTCAAGCATTAATCCCCAAAGGAAGATCCTAGGAATCTAAGGCAATGAATGACACCTCAAACTAGCATGCATGGCCTTTGTCTGGGTATATGTATGACATTCAGTGGTTTTTAGTAGTAGGCATAATTCTCGGGGGCCTAGAGATGATCAAGGAATGAGCCTCGTGTCATATATCATAAATTATGTCTTTAGGCATTTAATTACTAGAGGATGCATTGAAGCACCAAACTTGACCTCCAACCGAGTCCTTTCCCTCCAAGTGGGGATGTTAGTTCCTTTAGAATCTTCACATAATTAGGTATGGATCTTGGGGCCTTGACATGTTTAGGGGTGGAAACCAAAGCCATGGCCACTAAAATAAGCTTGTAGGTATCCAAGGCTAAATGACACCTTGAACCAACACTCATGATCTCCAAAGAGTGTCCTTATGCTACAAGCTATGCGGATACTATTGCCATTATCAAGTTTAACACAAGGCATAAGCTTTAGCGCTCTATACATTCTTAAAGGAGGTCCAAATGTTGATTTTTTTCCGTAAAGGAATCTTTTAGGTGTCAAAGGCTAAGAAAAATACCTTGAAGAATCACTCATGACCTCTTGTGATATATCTATTTTTAAGTGGGCAAATGTGTTCCATTAGGAATTTTTAAGAACTAGGTATGAATGTAAGCACCCTAGACATGGTTAGCGGAGAAAAAATAAGATTTCTGTCATAATGGAATTTCCCAAGAATCCAAGGCTATGATCGATGCCTTAAAAAACCACACTTGACCTCTCGAGGGTATCGTTTTTCTTTGGATATGGATCTCCATGCCATTAGTAGGCTATGAGCACTAGGTGTGGCTAAGGGCATTGACATAGTAAAGGGATGAATCCTAGGGCTTGTGCCCTAAACAAAGATTCTATGCATCTACAACAAACATCCTATAGTTTTGATCGAGGAAATTTCCACCTTATGGCTCTTGTCTTGTAAAACTTATTATGTCCAAATATATATAAAAAAAACATATAACTCTAACTCAAATATTATATACTAGAAAACATATAAATCTAACTTAAATATTAGTCAACACAACTATTAAAGAAATCATTACATAAAATTTAAAGATTCAAAATATTTACAATTTAACATCACCTTTACCACAATACAATATAAATTATATATATATATATTTTTTAAATATAAAATCCAAAGGAATACAAATTTATAATAAAACCAAAGTATATAGGAATATATTCCACAAAAATAATATTACTAGATTTAAACCACTTTTTAATAACACTAAAAGTGGAAGACTACAAGTACTTAATGATCTCACTTACCCTTTTTTAACCTGGGTGAAGTTAAAAAAGTAGTTAACTCTTTCTTACCCCGAGTGAAGCGCAGCTGCATGAAATTGGAGGGAATTGAAAATAACATTTTTACTTATGAAATATCTACTCCATGTTTAAAAATTTTCACCTTGCATTTTTTGTTTCAAGTCTTCTCAGACTGTTATCAATCCATCTCTGATTAAGTAAGTATTGTGCCAGCGCCTCTGTTTAATCATGTGAGGTATTTTTTTTTATGGAAAGAGTTCGTTCTTTTATGGATTTCTTTTATATAGACCTTGTACTAACTCATTGTCTGTGGTTTGCTGTTTCAGATTAAAACCCTTGAAGCTCATGGCATTCAAAACGATTTGAAGGATATTGCAATTAGCAGCCACTCCATGAAAGATGTAAATAAATTTCTTTATGGATACCCGTTGACCAATTTGGCTGAAGAGGTTTCTTTAAGTTTCGTGTTTTGCTTAAATTCGATCATGAACATGAAGTTCTCTCTCAAAATTTTCTCATGAACGAAGCTTTTTTTAAATTTAGATTCAGTACGAATTCGCCTTTAAGTATATATACAGTTCCCACCTGTTTGTATATTGAGTGTTTTCTCCAATGCCGATCACCTGCAAGGGACCGAGTGCTAGCTGAACGAAACTAATGTTTTCTCCTTATAAGGGGGTTTTATATATTGTTGTCTCCCTGCCTGCAGGTAAATGATAATTACGTATCTTAGATTTTTTGGGTGGAGTAGGAAGTATAGATTCACTAGATTTAAGTTAGTAGGTGACACATGTGCGGTAAGGATTGTTTTAATGGTCGTTTTTTTAGTTAGGGATAATGAATTGTTTAAGGGAAGTGGTTTAATAAACAAAGTAATGAATTGGCGTGAATGTAGTGCGCTAACTGCACCCGGTGACACCAGTGAACGATTCACAAACGGTTATAAATGAGGAAACAATGGTTATAGATTAAGCGAAACTGGTTTCATAGTGAATCGATGATTCGTTACCAAGGTCAAGTGGCGGCGGCGCTTGCAAATGCAAAGATATCGCGCCATTTGTCCATTCCACCTCCCCATAACTACTTTTGTAACAATTTTACAGTTGATCCAACCACATCTTTAGTCTTCGATGCGTTCAGCAAATACATCTTACCACCTCTACAGCATTCCATGACACAAATTTTCTTCCTCAAACACACTTTCAGCTGGCGTTAAGGGAAATCGCAGAGAGCATTATTTCTCCAAGAAGAACGAGAAATATTCGACTGTGTGCAGGTGTTGGAAATGTGCAAAGATCCTACGATTTTATTCTTGTTTTTATAAATCCCATTATTTTCAAACAAGATTCTCAAGATTATAATATTAATTTTGATTTTGTGCACAGGAATTAGACGAATTCGTACATGGGTTTGGAGTCGTTAAGAGAAGCAGAGATTTTTGCTATGAGAATGATGCATCTGAACAGAGGTCAGTGGCCAATAGCCATGCTCATTTGTATTATATTGAATATGTTGCGCTGTGTTAGTATAATTGCAGTAACAAGATTCAACAAAATTTAAACCGGTTTCAAACTCGTTTATTGAATATTCTGCGCTATGTTAATCTTGCAGTAACAGCATTCAACAACATTTAAACCAGTTTCAAACCTGTTTTAATCTTGAATGAATCATGACTACTCGGAACTTGGACAGGAAGCACGAGCAATGAGGTATGTCCTTCCTTTTGATTGACTGGGAATGAATCCGTAATATTGCATTAACAGCATTCAACAACATTTAAACCAGTTTCAAACCCGTTTATTGAATATTCTGGGCTGTGTTAATCTTGCAGTAACAGCATTCAACAACATTTAAATCCGTTTCAAACCTATTTTAATCTTGAAATGAATCATGACTACTCGGAACTTGGACAGGAAGCAAGAGCAATGATGCATGGCCTGCCTTTTGATTGACTGGGAATGAATATGTAGGAAAGCGGAGACGAAATTGTGATGACAAGAAGGGATGCCATGCTCATGAGCCAATCTATAGTTGATGGAAACGAGTGAGTTCGATAATCAAATCCAATCTAAGTTTTAGATAAGTGTATTAAACTAGCTCCATGTATTCTTAACTGGTTGTTATGAATCCCGAGGGAATTGACCGAACCTGCCATTGTATACCTAACTAAAAGAATTATGAAAGGCTTTGTACTTTTGAATTTTAATGGGTGCCAGAATGTTTTGAGTTAATATTGTACATTGGATGGGGTGTGATCGGAAAAACTCATTTTTATTTATATTACATTTGCTGCAGTGTTATCGATATGATCATTGATAGTTGAAAAAATATAATGGTAAACCGTTATTAATACCGTAATGTAGAAATTGTAATTTTTTCACCGTATACATCGGTGGACCTCATGGTCGCATAAGAAAACAAAAAAAGTTGTATCGTATTAATACATATATTTTGTTTGTTAGGGATTATGTGGAATAGTCTATGTCTAGCTATACACTTTAAGGATTTAAATATTAAGTAAACCTAAAAGTTTTATACACTCGCTTTTATTTAGTAAGTGCTTTCCGATATGAAGGTTAATCAATATAATATGGTATTTCTGTATAAGTAAAAGAAATATATTACCTCATTAAATATCATTAATTTTGTAATATTTGTAGCGAAAGTTTAAAAATAGTTAATGAAAATGTATTTCATTTGTTTTTTCTTTAGATGTTGAAAGTGAAACTAAACAAACTTAAAATAGGTAACAAGCGAAAATTTAAAATGCAACACATAAAGACCATAAAATGCAACACATAAGACCATGATAGATGGATAGAGAATGTTGCTTTATACGCGAAGAGGTATAATAAAATGCAACACATAAGACCATGATAGATGGCGAGAGAATATTGCTTTATACACGAAGAGGTATAAAAATGGCACGAAAGTATAATCATTTTGAAAGTAGAATTTAAACAAATTTAATTTTTAATTAAATGTTTTTTTTTAATGTAATATTTTTACTTTTAATATTGAAATAACACACTTAATTAAGATCTAGTTTTTTAAATTAAAATTTTTAAAAATATAATATAAATTTATTTTAAATGTGATAAAAAATTTAAAATATGAGAAAAAATAAAGTGAAAAACATTTTACATAAGGTATACATCCATTGAAGCTATTTAGCTTAATCTATTTTTATTTTATAAATATGAAGATCTAATTTTTTTTATGAAAATATAATCATTTTTATTGAATTCGAAAAATATTAATTTAATTAAAATAAATATATCTTATAAATTTATTTTAAATGCCATATGTATTGAATTTATTTAGCTAGATTTCTTTTTATATTATGAATATGATATTCTAAATCTTATTTGATTTTAGGAGAAACTAATATAATTAAAAAATATTAAAATACGTAACAAATGAAAATTTAAAATGCAACACATAAGACCATGATAGATGGATAGAGAATATTGCTTTACACACAAAGTGGTATAAAAATGGCATGAAAGTATAATCATTTTGAAGGTAGAATTTAAATAAATTTAATTACTTAATTAAGATCTAGCTTTTCTTATATTAAAATTTCAAGAAAATATAATATAAAAATTTATTTTAAATGTAATAAAAAATTTAAAATATGAGAAAAAAAAAATAAAAAGCATTTTACTTAAGGTATACATGCATTGAAGCCATTTAGGTTACTCTATTTTTATTTTTATATTACGAATATGAAGATCTAAATTTTATTTTGGTTAAAATTTTTTAATATAATTTTTTTATGAAAAGATAATCATTTTTATTGAATTTGAAAAGTATTAATTTAATTAAAATAAATATATCTTATAAAATTATTTTAAATGTGATATGTATTGAATTTATTGAGCTAGATTTCTTTTTATATCATGAATCTGATATTCTAAATCTTATTTTATTTAAGGATAAACTAATTTAATTAAAAAATAAATATATCTACAAATTTATTTTAAATGTTTAAGCTATAAAATTAGGATATAAAATGAATTCACAAGAAAATTTTTCCAAAAAGTGGAGTCATCATAGTCTTGTTTCAGTAATTAATTATTTAATGATTATTAAAGTATACATTGAATCAATTTAGCTAACTCTTTTTTAACTATGAATATGACATTTAGATAGATTTCTTTTTATATTATGAATATGATACTCTAAATCTTATTTGATTTTAGGAAAAACTAATTTAATTAAAAAATAAATATATCTACAAACTTATTTTTAATGTTTAAGCTATAAAATTAATATATAAAATGAATTCACAATTTAAAAAAAATCCAAAAAGTGGAGTTATCATAATCTTGTTTAATTAATTAATTATTTAATGATTATGAAAGTATGCATTGAATCAATTTAGCTAAATCTTTTTTAACTAGAATATGAAGATCTAGAGTTTATTTTAGTTAAAATTTTCCAATATAAAAATGACTTTAAAAAGAAAAAAATATCATTATTTAATGGAAAAAAGAAAACGAAGGTAGAGTTGTAATAATCCTAAGAAGTGTGTAATTAATCAATTAATTAATGATTGTTAAGGTATGCTAACTTTTTTTGTATATTTTGAATATGAAGCTCTAATTTTTATTTAGATTATGATTAATGGATTTCTAAGAATTGGACATATGCTTTTGGTAACAAAAATCCTATAATACCCTTTTGTAGTAGTCAAAAGGGTGTGGAATTTTATCTTTTTCCATAACTTTTGCTTATATAGAGTTTATGTTGCATTGTGATGTTTATCAAGGGTTATGTTACATTGTGGCATTCGGCATTCATCAAGGGTTACATGCGACATATTCACAATGTGAAATTTGGCATTCATAAGGTTTATGTTGCATTGTGGCGTTCATCAAGGGTTATGTCACATTGTGACAATGCCCAAGATGGGAAATTTGACATTCATCAAGGTTTATGTCACATTGTGATATTTATCAAGGGTTATGTTGCATTGTGGCATTCATCAAGGGTTAGATGCGACATATTCACAATGTGAAATTTGACGTTCATCAAGGTTTATGTCGCATTGTGATGTTTATAAGGGTTACGTTGCAATGTGATGTTCATCAAGCATTATGTCGCGTTGTTACAATGCTCAATATGTGACACATATGCCAACACAACCCAAGATGCGACATATTCACAATGTGAAATTTGACGTTCATTAAGGTTTGTGTCGCATTGTGAAGTTTATCAGGGGTCATGTTGGATTGTGGCATTCATAAGGGTTATGTCACATTGCGACAATGCCCAAGATGTGAAATTCGACGTTCATCAAAGTTTATGTCGCATTGTGATGTTTATAAAGGGTTAGATGCGACATATTCACAATGTGAAATTTGGTGTTCATCAAGGGTTACGTTGCATTGTGGCGTTCATCAACGGTTGTGTTGCATTGCGACAATGCCCAATATGTGACACATATGCCGACAGAACCCATGATGCGACATATTCACAATGTGAAATTTAACGTTCATTAAGGTTGGTGTAACATTGTGATGTTTATCAACGGTTATGTTGCATTGTGGAATTCATCAAGGGTTAGATGTGACGTATTCACAATGTGAAATTTCACATTCATCAAGGTTTATGTCGCATTGTGATGTTTATCAAGGGCTACGTTGCATTGTGGCGTTCATCAAGGGTTGTGTCACATTGCGATAATGCCCAATATGTTACACCGCATTGTGACAATGCCCAATATGTGACACATCTGCCGACACAACCCAAGATGTGACATATTCACAATGTGAAATTTGACGTTCATTAAGGTTTGTGTTGCATTGTGGTGTTTATCAAGGCTTATGTTTCATTATGGTGTTCATAAAGGGTTATGTCACATTGCGACAATTCCCAAGATGTGAAATTTGACGTTCATTAAGGTTTATGTCGCATTGTGATGTTTATCAAGGGTTATGTTACATTTTGGAATTCATCAAGGGTTAGATGCGATATATTCACGATGTGAAATTTGACGTTCATCAAGTTTTATGTCGCATTGTGATGTTTATCAAGGGTTACGTTGCATTGTGGCGTTCATCAAGGGTTGTGTCACATTGCGACAATGCCCGATATGTGACACCGCATTGCGACAATGCCCAATATGTGACACATATGCCGACACAACCCAAGATGAGACATATTCACAATGTGAAATTTGATGTTCATTGAGGTTTGTGTCGCATTGTGATGTTTATCAAGGCTTATGTTGCATTATAGCATTCATCGAGGTATATGTCGCATTGCGAGAATGCCCAAGATGTGAAATTTGATGTTCATCAAGGTTTATGTTGCATTGTGATGTTTATCAAGGGTTATGTTTCACTGTGGAATTCATCAAGGGTTAGATGCGACATATTCACAATGTGAAATTTGGCGTTCATCAAGGTTTATGTCGCATTGTGATGTTTATCAAGGGTTATAGTGCATTGTGGCGTTCATCAAGGGTTATATGTGACATTTTCACAATGTGAAATTTGGCATTCATCAAGGTTCATGTCGGATTGTGAGAGCGTCCAACCAGCGGGTGAGGGGACGTCTAGATTAAGCTTCTTGAATGCGCCATTAACAATGAGAGGAGGAAGGAATCTAGGTTGGTTAATGCATGTAATGCATGGTACAACGTCGTGGGCTCCGAGGAACCTCTATATCTCTATAATTTAATGAAATTATTTTTAAATTAATTATTATATTATAATAGATTTAGATATCATATTTAATTAAATTATAATATATTTAATAATCGCTATCTATGTATACTATAATATAATTATTTTATAGCCAAATAATAATATTTTGAATTAAGCAATACTATTTTATTATTACTTTGATTATAACATTTTAGTTAAATACTATCTTGTGACCATAGAATAATACAATATAATATAATTAAAAGTATTATCATTATACTTAAAAATTATTATATTACATTCAATTAAGTAATTATTATATTTTTTTTATTTTTTATCATTTATTAATTTAATTTACTCAAATATAACTAAATAATAGTTTTTATAATATATTATTATATTATAAATAATTCAATTAAATTATTTTATTAAAATTTATTATAAAGAAAATTATTAACATGTCAAATATATCATATTGTTAATAAATATCTCCAAAAGATATCAATATATTACATATATCTCCAATATTAATTAATTAATTATTATTATCATTCACTAAATTATTTAATAACTATTTTTTAATTACTTATTATAAAATAATAGTAGGGTTTAATTAATATTATTGTTTAATTAAACAATATTATTAATCAAACAATTAAAATATGTATTTCATTAAAATCATTAAATAATATTAATCTATTAATATTTTTAATTAAATAATTATTAATTAACTAATATTATTATTAACTAAATGATTCTAATATGAATTAAATTATTTTATAATTATTATGTTTAAATAAATATTATAATATAATAATATTGTTTAATTAAACAATTAAATTATGTATTTCATTAAAATTATTAAACAATATTATTCTATTAATATTTCGGAGATATGTGTATGCACCCATCCGTTACTAGCAACAACCACATTAATAATATTAATGTGTTCGAATACGTCGATAGGCATAAATTGGGCACATAATTTCCATATTAATGTTTTTTTCCTATAGTATGTGTCCCATTTATGCCTATCGACGTATTCGAACACATTAATATTATTAATATGACTGTTGCTAGTTAGTGTTCACTGAGAAATACTGGTGGTCGAGGCAATCCAAAGTTTCATCCTGTCACCCTGCCCTACATTAGAGGCTGAATACATTTACAGGGAGGTGTTGATTCACTCAATGAAAGGTGGGTTTATGTGTCGTCCATACTCCATGTTGGTACTTGAAATAAAAAATTGATGCCAAGAGTAGCCATTTTTTATCCAAAGAGTTGTTTATACCGTCCATGCTGGTACTCAATCCCAATAGTCGATTCCTTCTTGGATTTATGGTAACCAATATGACCTGACTAATTGTCAGTTTTTTATTACAGGAGGTGGTCTTTTTCGTTTGGTCAATCGAGAGCTACTAGTCATAGCCCCATGTGTCATTGCCAGCCCTCATTGCCCATGCCGATAGAGTCGATCAGAGCACATAAATCTACTTTTGAGGTAACATAATCCAAGTTTGATGGATTTATTTGTCTTTTTGGGTTTGAATTTAATAATTTGGATGGGAGCTTAGGTGGAATAGTGGATCGTTTTCTTGGATTATACTATCATACTATCATTTTCTCAGTTTTATTCCTGGCTTGCACATAACTTTTTTCCTCTTAAATGTAATTAGAAGTGAATTTGGTTGTATCAAGATGAAATTGAGATAGATGGGAGGGTTGTGGGTCACAATGGAGGCCTTTCTATGGTAGTTGTGGAACTGAGAAACAAAGGAACAGGTGATCTTGTTTCTCTCACTCACCAGTCCATGCATAATCATCCTATATTCAATCATAAAACCCTGCCAATTTTCTCCCTTCCTTTTGTCCTTTATAATACATTTGACAAAGATTTTTATTCATAATACTCCAGCATGCTCGAAAGAAACTAATGGTGAATCCATCAAGCCCAAGGGCTTTATCCGGGTTGAGGCTCTAAATTGCTACCACTACTTCATCCTCTTAAATTTGTCTTTCTAAGCACTGATTTTCCTCTCTGCTAAATAATAACGGGATGCTTTGTAACAAATTATTTTTTATATATTAGAGGAACTACCAGGCTCGATGTATAGATCTTTAAAGTGTCTACTTGCTTCTTGCTTGATAGCATTAAATTTAGAAAGTTTGTTACCATCAGCATCCTTAATTTTATTTATAACTTATTTTGGCATCGTCCTTTCTTTGGCTTGCTTTTGAAAGTAGGAGGTGTTTCTGTATTTTGATTTTATCCACATGCTTCTCGATTTAAGCCTTTATGCTTCCTCTTCTTTCCTTCTTGCAAGGTGTAGAGCACAGTTGAGATATTTCTTCCTATGTATGTAAGGGGCTCTGTATACGAAGCAAGCTCTAAGTCAAATTCACGCAAAGCTAGATGCTCTCATAATATGGTATGATGTTCAAATAAACCCTTATTAGGAAGGTCTTGATAAGTTTGAGAATTCTTGCTATCAGTCTGATTCCTCATCTATCACGGTAAAAGAAAAAAATGTATTTAATGTGCCCCTGTTCCGAAAGCTAAGCAGACTAAGAATAAAAAGGTTTCTCATTAAAGAGCTATTCTATTTGGTAATATGATGCAAGAGCATACAAATTTCCTGTGAACTGCTACTCCTTGAGTTGATATAATGCATTAATTGCATTGGATGAGTGACCTCTACATTTGAAGTGAAGCTCCGTTGGTTTGGGAATCGAAACCCTATCTCTGTTGAACATTAAATACTGGTGACGTTATGTATAATGTGAAATTTGGTGTGAGGTATTTGATTGCAAATTAATTCATTTCTTGTAGATGGAACACGTCCATTTACTTATTACAAGCAATATGAGTATCTTCTACTGTGACTATACGTTCATTTTAAGCTTGGAAGGGATTTGAGAAGAAAAATTGTTTAATAGTAAATACAGGTAAAGATAGTTTGAATTTGGCCTAATTGATGGTTTTTTTTTAAGATGTCTGGGCCTTAAAACTTAAGAAAAGTTGACAGAGAGTGTTGGAGATAATTCCTCCCGCCAGGTGTCTATATCCACCAACCACCGTACAAGAAGTTAAAATAATTAGCTGAAGAAGTTAATGTGCCTCGGGTGAAGAAGCATCGGCATGTTCAATGTATTTTTGTGTGTGTATGGTCATTTTGGGTTCCAGAATGTTGTAGAAGAGCCGCAGAGCTCCATAGTAAAGTTTCCCCTGTTTTGTGTTTGCCTGTCTGTCTGATACTCTGTTTTTTGTAATGCTCTGCCCCTTTACAGAATTCGACATGGTATCAGAGCTTGGCGAAGAAAACCCCCATAGTACTGTCGAACGCGGGTTTTCCTCAAAACTGGTCGATTTTTCCGCCAAATTCAAAAATTAAGAACCCAGGGCACGGCCCATAGGAAGCCGAACGCGATTATGGCAATATTTCGATGAAATACAGATCTCTGGAAAGTAAAATGAGGTGGAAAGTGGACAACGGTGGCATCGAGGCCTGCAGGAGCGACATAAATTTGCCCTCGCGCACTCCGCTCCCTGCCTTCAAACTCAGGAGGAGCTACAGATTGAGCTCAGGAGGAGCTACAGATTGAGCCGCTGTTGAAATAGTCGAGCCGCCGATTTTGTTTGAGCTGAGGCTGGAGGAGCCCGCGTGAAGGAGCCTGCACAGAGGAGGTGTGAGGCAAAGTGCTGCCATCGTGGAAAGACTAGAGCTGTGGGCTGTACGCCGAGAGGAGAGACGCCATCACTGAAGAAGCAGTCATCATTCAAATGCATGAATGACAAATTCTAGAGGGTGATGCACTTGAGTATTGATATCGTGACCTAAGTGAAGGGTTCTGTTGAAAACTCGGTGGATTTGGGTAGAACACCAGGTTATGAAAATGGTCGTGGAACATTGAAATGTGGTTGTCAAACCTTGGCTGATATCAATCTTAGTTGAGAGCAAGGATTTAACCTTGAAGTGCATGGTCACCTAAATTGGAGCAAGTGTTGAAGTGCCTTATGCCTGGTGACTCGACGGTGCCAAACTCTGTCGAATTGGCTGGCTTCACTGTTCAGAGACTCAGGTCTGTAAATGTAAGAAAGGGGGAGCTTCTTGCACAGTGATAACAATGGCATTCAGCAGGAATGTGAACCTGTCTCAGGGCCCAGTTCTTTCAGACTCAAACTATGAAATGTGGGCTTTTAAGATGCGTAGTTTTTTGAAAGCACGGGAATGCTGGGAATTTGTCTTACATGCATTTGAAGAACCTGACCCCGCAGATTACCAGGCAATGTCCAATAATCAGAAGAATGCAGTGATAGATAGCAGGAAGAAGGATGCAAGAGCCTTATGGTTTTTACACAATGGTGTAGAAGACTCAATTCTGCCCAAAATTGCCACAGCTGAGAATGCAAAACAGGCCTGGGGAATACTAGAGAATGCCTATCAAAGCACAGCTAAAGTTAGAAATGCCAAATTGCAGAATCTTAGACGAAATTTTGAAACTTTGCAAATGAAAGATACAGAAACTGTGGACAGCTTCATGACTCGAACTATGAATGTTACCAATCAATTGAGAGCACGTGGTGAAGATATCTCAGCCCAGAAAATAGTTGAGAAGGTGCTCAGAAGTCTGCCAGCGAAATTTGACATGGTAGTTACAGCCATTGAGGAGTATAAAGACCTGTCACAGCTTTCTGTTGAAGAGCTCACTGGTTCATTAGTAACTCATGAGTCCAGAATTAATAGACATTCAGAATCAACTGAAAATGCCTTTCAGTCACAGACCTCTTACAACAGAGGAAGAGGACGTGGACATGGAAGCAGTGGATATCAAAGCAGAGGAAGAAGAGGCAAAGGACGCTCTCAATCTGGACATTTCCAATCTGGTAATACACAAATACATTCTGAACAGACTGAGCATGTACAGAATCGTTCTCAGAACTTCAGAGGAAGAGGTAGATATCATAATCAGCCACACTGGACTGATAAATCAAACAAACAGTGTTTTTACTGTAAGAAATTTGGGCATTTTGAGAGTGAATGTCGAAAGAAACAGTCATATCTGCATAATAACAGAGCAAATATTACAAATGCTGATGAAGGAACATCCCAATCCATGTTCATTTCGTGTCATGTCGACGAAGAATATAATAGCAAAGATGTCTGGTTGCTGGACAGTGGGTGCAGCAATCATATGACTGGAAATCACGCCTTGTTTTCCAGCCTGGACGATTCTATTCAATCTGAAATCAAACTTGGAGATGACTTCAAAGTGAACGCTTCAGGAAAAGGTACCATCTCTGTCTTGACCAAGCAGAATGAAAAGAAAGATATTTCAAATGTTTACTTCGTTCAAGATTTGAAACATAATCTGTTAAGTGTTGGTCAGTTGAGTCAAAAAGGTTATAGAGTCATCTTTGAAGGGTCATTGTGTACAATTTTAGATAAACCTCCCAGTCAAAGAGTCATAGCCAAAGTTGAAATGACCAAAAACAGAATGTATCCATTAGTCATGAGAAATGCAAGTCTGTCTCAGTCTTATGCTCAAACTGTTATTAGTTCAGATAACACTTGGTTGTGGCATTGTAGATATGGCCATTTGTCATTCAAAGGTATGAATGAGTTACAAAGAAATTCCATGGTTAAAGGTCTTCCTGTCATAGATGTACATCATAATCCTTGTGAGAGTTGTATCCTATCAAGACATAAAAGAGATAAATTTCCTACTGATGCCACATACCGAGCCAAAGCCCCACTTGAGTTAGTTCATACCGACCTGTGTGGTCCAATGCAAATTGAGTCCATAGGTGGAAGTTCATATTTTTTAACTTTCATTAATGATTATAGTAGGATGACCTGGATATACTTTTTAAGAAACAAATCTGAAACTTTTGCAAAGTT
Source organism: Larix kaempferi (assembly GCA_027924585.1). Lineage (NCBI taxonomy): Eukaryota > Viridiplantae > Streptophyta > Pinopsida > Pinales > Pinaceae > Larix > Larix kaempferi. The sequence goes on from BSBM01000673.1 coordinate 25,816,187, forward strand.
CAGAGAGTTTAAGGCTGCCACAGAAAAACAGAGTGGCAGATTTATTAAAGTATTGAGGTCAGATGGAGGCGGAGAATATGATTCTAAACCGTTTGCTGCATACTGTAAAGAACATGGCATTCACAGACAATTTACAACGAGGTACACTCCACAACAGAATGGAGTAGCAGAGAGAAGAAATCTGACCATTATGAACATGGCCAGGAGTATGTTGAAAGACAAAAATCTGCCAAATGAATACTGGGCACAAGCTGTTTCATGTTCCGTTTATGTGATGAACAGATCTCCAACCAGGAGTGTGAAAGACAAGGTTCCATTTGAAGCATGGACTGGACAGAAGGCAGATGTATCTCATTTAAGGGTCTTCGGTTGTGTTGCTTATTCCCACATACCAGAAGATATAAGGAAGAAACTGGATGACAGAAGTGAACGGTGCATCTTTGTGGGATACAGTGATCATTCCAAGGCTTATAAGCTGTACAATCCTGTCACTAAAAAGACAATAGTGACTAGAGATGTCAAGTTTCTTGAAGATCAAGCCTGGAATGACAATGTTGGAGAAAGGACTAGCTCTCAGCTTTCTCCACATGTAACTGAATTTGATGAAAGTCTGAAATAGCACGCAAATGAACAAAGAATTCCTCATATGCAGACTCCACAAACATCACCAAAACAAGAAGGACAAGCTCATAGTCCATCTTCTAGTAGTGAATCAGATCCGACAATTGCTTCACTTAGAAAACAGAAGTCGAAAAGACTAAGTGATATCTATGATCAGTCTGAAACCTTAGATGAGCAAGCACACCTTGCCTTCTTATCTTTTCAGCCAACTTACTTTGAAGAAGCAGTTAAAGAAAACGTATGGGTCGATGACATGAATGAGGAAATTGAAACCATTGAAAAGAATGACACCTGGGATCTTGTACAATTTCCAGCAGAGAAGAAAAGTATTGGAGTGAAATGGGTGTATAAAACTAAATATAATGAGCAAGGTCAAGTTGCAAAACATAAGGCAAGATTAGTTGCAAAAGGATTTGCACAACAGCCTGGTATAGACTATGGAGAAACGTTTGCCCCTGTAGCTAGACTAGACACAGTCAGAACAGTCTTAGCTATTGCAGCTCAACACAAATGGCCAGTTTACCAGTTAGATGTGAAATCAGCCTTTTTAAATGGCATTCTCAAAGAAGAAGTTTATGTTGATCAGCCTTCGGGATTCGAAGTAAAAGGAGAAGAACATAAAGTCTATAAGTTGAAGAAGGATTTATATGGCCTGAAACAAGCACCATGAGCCTGGTACAGCCGAATTGATACTTACATGCTCAATCATGGATACAAAAGAAGTAACCATGAACCCACTTTGTATATAAAATCTGATCAACAAGGTAAATTGTTAATTATATGTCTTTATGTGGATGATATCATTTACACTGGAAATTTGCAGCCTTCAGATTTCAAAACAGCCATGATGCAAGAATTTGAAATGACTGATCTTGGCCAAATGAAGTATTTTTTGGGCATTGAAATTCAGCAAACAGAAACAGGGATCTTCATATGTCAAAAGAAATATATCAAGGATGTTCTAGCAAGATTCAGAATGACAAATTGTAAAACAGTGAGTACACCAATTGCTACAGGAACGAAATTGAGCAAAGATGATAATAGTTCTGCAGTGAATTCCACGTTGTACAAACAACTTGTTGGTAGCTTAATGTATCTAACAGCAACTAGGCCTGAAATCATGTATGCAGTTAGTCTCATTTCCAGATTCATGGAGAATCCAAAGGAATCACAATGGAAAGTGGGAAAAAGGATCTTAAGGTATGTTGCAGGAACAACAGAGTATGGAATTCTTTATGGAATATCTGAAGCAGATCAACTAGTTGGATACACAGACAGTGACTTTGCTGGTAGTTTAGATGACAGAAAAAGTACCTCCGGCTATGTCTTTCATCTTGGAACAGGTGCTATCACTTGGGCATCAAAGAAGCAACCCATAGTCACATTATCTTTAGCTGAAGCAGAGTACGTTGCAGCGACTTCAGCAGCTTGTCAAGCAGTTTGGCTACGTCGATTGGTTAATGAGCTTGAACATCCTCAGCTGAAACCAACTGTTATTTTCTGTGATAACAGTTCAGCCATTGCTTTATCTAAAAATCATGTATTCCATCGAAAAAGCAAGCACATTGACACTCGCTTTCATTTCATCAGAGAACTTGTCAATAACGAAGAAATCAATCTTCATTTCTGTGGTTCAAGAGATCAGCTTGCTGATATTTTCACTAAACCTTTGAGTCGAGATAATATTGAGTTTCAGAGGCAGCTTCTAGGTATAGTCAGTTCTGATAAATGTAATTAGGTACAGTCAGAATTAAGGGGGAGTGTTGGAGATAATTCCTCCCGCCAGGTGTCTATATCCACCAACCACCGTACAAGAAGTTAAAACAATTAGCTGAAGAAGTTAATGTGCCTCGGGTGAAGAAGCATCGGCATGTTCAATGTATTTTTGTGTGTGTATGGTCATTTTGGGTTCCAGAATGTTGTAGAAGAGCCGCAGAGCTCCATAGTAAAGTTTCCCCTGTTTTGTGTTTGCCTGTCTGTCTGATACTCTGTTTTTTGTAATGCTCTGCCCCTTTACAGAATTCAACAGAGAGCAGTAAAGAGATCCAGATAGATCAGAGATGGAAAATAGTTACAACACTCCTATGATGTCAGGTGGATGCTTAAAGCCTTGTGTTTCCATATGGAATTTTGCTGAATCACTGGGTTGGAAACTTTCGCCTTGCAATGGATGTGATATTCTTATCGACGATCAAACCATTGGAACCAAACAATGGTTAGAATATCTCCTCTCACCACAAAGTTCAAAACCATGATGTTCATTGAATATCTATTTATTCCATCATCCTAGCTTGTGACCTGAGCATGGGATCTCTTGGAGTTGTGCTGGCTTGCGACTAGTGCATGGACTACCTGGAGGCTACATTTTGGGTTGTTTGGTGAATTTAAATGAACAAATAATATTATTTCTGTGGACTTGCAACATAAATTTGAAGACTGATATATGAATGGAAATGCCACTATGAATTAAAGGACAAGTTAATTCTCAAAAATTTCTACACCCTCTCCTTTGATGAGAGTTGCGCCCTTACTCTTTGGGTGTGTGCGACCACTTTCTTTGAGACATGAAGCTACATTTTGAAGAGCCTCCACCTCTTCTCCAGGTGTGAATTGCTCTTTGTTGAGTGTGTTGTTGAACACTGACCTCATGGAGATGAGATTGATGTTGAAGTGTGAAATCGAGACTTTAACTGCACATTGGACCTGCACATTAGATTTCCCTTCCCTCTCCACTTGGGAGTATGGAGCTATGTTGAATTTAAATGTGTAAGGAGACTACATCCTGAGGATCATTTTCCTAGAGTTGCATCGAATAGTGAAGTTTCTCTTGAAGCCTGAGCGTTATCATGCAACTAGAGAGATGCTACTTCAAGATGGTCGATAAGTTACTTACAATGGATTAACAGAGGAAATGAGCTTTTTAACTACGTGTATGGGCTTCATATTAAGATTCATGTATAATTTATTATTTTTTGTGAATTAATGAAATATGAGATGCAAATTTCAATTAAAAATAAACCATGTATGTGCAACTAGCTTTACTCTATGCCCAATTTAATAAAAATTTGGCCAAATCAGGCCCTTCCTGTAGGTAAAGTCAACTAAGAATTCTAATCGACCTAATATCCCCAAATTTAGAATTGATTCGGTCAACATATAATTGACTAAATCTGAACCTAAGTCTGTAGAAATTTTCCGTACAATTTGTTTAAAGAGGTTGAGTCCCTTGACCAAAACACACTTGAATTCTAAGTTCGATTTTACCAGCTTTGTGCACTCTATGTGGGGAGAATTGACTAAGGTGTGAGGAGAAATTGCCTACTTGTCACGATCAGAAATTTGAAGTGAGAAAGGACATAGGGTTTTGTACTGTTTATCATCTTTACTTCGGTTGTATAAAGTTCTTTTACTTTGGGACCTTCATTTTTATTTGTTATTGGCACTGCATCCCTCTACTCATTCTAGTTGTTAAAACTTAAAATATTATTGCTCATTGCTCTGGGTTTTTCATTACCCACATTAAATATGGGAGACCAAACCAAGTATGCCTCTTTGTATTTCATATGAGTTAATGTCGCTTTCCTCGGAGTTCACACTTTGTCTGAAGTTATTCCATGGCTCAACCGTCACTTAGAAAGGAAATCATTCCTCCCATTTAATGTATTTTTGCTTATGGTTTTTGTTCTATATTTAACCCAATTCCCAGTTATGTATTATGCAAATGTGAACAGGGCATCACCCTGAATTTTCCATATGACCTCCAATCGCATCTCGTCCTTCTGGCATTTAGATAGTTTAATAATTCTTTTAGATTTGAAATACATTTTTTGTGAGTTGATCTCTTTTGAAAATAAAAACATATATTAACCCTTTTTTGTATAACAAATGATTTATAGGATAAAAATGAGCAACACTTAAATGAAATTCAAATTGTTGATTTATAAGTGCGAAATATATTTGTGAACAGTTTCGAGGTTACCTTTTACAACAATAAAATTACATGATATGTATTCATTATGTTCTTTTGGATAACTTATGGTGTTAGGTGTCCTAGTTTTACATTATTCATGTGTGTTGCATTGGATTGAGTTTGTTTCTCATGTGTGTTTCCTTGGATTGAGTTTGGAAGGCCAATCTGGAAAATGCTATACTATATAAAATACTTTCTAATGTATATATTTAATAATCTGAAATATATATTATATATGTTTATTTATTTGTGAAAGTGTTCATAGGAAAACTTATGGGGTTTTTCCCTCATTCAGAGGATGGTACCAAGCGTAATCCATATTTTGCAAATGCTGAAGGCTTTGTCAACATGCCATTACAAGATTATGTTCATAAAGAGTAGAACATAACACTTGTGGAAAATGAAAAAGGGTGGGGAGTATAACACTCCTCACAACTACCTCAGTTAGGTCCAATTAACATTTAATATATGAGATATAAATACCACACACAATTTAATTTTCCATTGAGGAGTGTTTTAAAACACATATTTTAGCTTTGTTAATATGTGAAATATAAATATAAATCACATTATATATATATAATGTGATTTATACTTTTTTTTGCACCATTTATTGTTTTATGGTGCTTTGCACCATATATAAGTTTGTGTATAATAATAATTATAGTAATTATTATTATTATTATTTTGGTGTTTTGCACCATAAATTCTCAATTCATGTTGGATTGGTTTTGTTGTTTTGCACCACAAAATCTCAATCCACCTAGCATTAGTTTTGGTGATTTGCACCATACACCATGGAATGCCACATATTCATTTAACACCCAAATCAACTGTTTTTAAGAACACCACTTTTGCACCATAAATTTTAGCACCACTTGCGTATCCCCACATTATTACCACTTTTGCACCACTATTTGAAAATTGAGGATTTCCCAAATCCTTTATAAATAGTGGTGCTAATGTGAGGCTAAAATTCCCTTTTTCTTGTAGTGTCGAGTGCTAACTAGAAGATAAATAGGCCATGAATCACGCCCAGGATCATGAAAGGATAAATTTTATGCATGAACAAAACGATAAGAATATAGTTTTATTGTTTACCTGCTGCGAGTTATATATCTGATATTTGTCATCTTTAAAGGTTCTAACTAGTTCGGTGAGTTTGAAAGCGAATTTATACGAAGTCAAATGAAAGCTTATGAGCAGACTGAGACTGGTCAACAAGGTAATGTTACCTTCTACTAACATAAAGGTAGTGATAGATGCATTCTTCGCGATAAATGCTAGTAGTCTATCCATGAACCATGGTTTGTAAATTGATAGCATAAAATCACAAAGATGAAACCACCTCTTTATGAATTAACAGTGATGCTCTGCATTTCTTACGATTACCATGACTTATCAACACTAAGAGCTTCAACTTATTTTCAACTTATTTTACAATAACCATTCAAGGTTTTAACAGTGACACATTAAGTGGAGACGGGGTCATCGGGCTCATTTTTGTGTTTCTCTCCATCAAATGTTGATTATTATGAATTTCGAAATCAAAACAGATTGCAAGACAAAAAAATCGTATTTCCTAATTTAATACAGAGGTCGACTCTAGTTTGTAAAAAAATAATAGATCTGGCATTAATGCTCAGAGTCTGCTGTAAATTCAATTCCATAGCCTTTTTATAATTTAGAGGGATTAAATCCATTCTATAAAATCAGAGATCGCAAGAGCAATTCCGTTCAACAATTGGATTATCAGTACAACTATTTCATTCCTATGCTATCTTAATCTTTGTAATTCTTCAAAGTATTGATTTTATCGATTCATGCATTAGCATGTTGTTTTGCAAGTTTGAAACTCCAATTAATTACAGAGATCCAATCTAGAGAATCGACCTCCATGTTTTCATCGTTATATATGTAGCATCACTCCATTAGGCAATTATTTGATCCAAGACATGGATAAACAGGGGTTTAACCTCTTTATACGAATTGATACATTTATGAAAACTTTGTGTAGAAACAGAGATTGTTGAAAAAAATTATTTACTTCTTCAATGCATTCATATTTAATGCAAGACCCTAATCTTGGTAAATCAACAGGGAAGACAACATATTTACAAGGGTTCGATTTGAGCAAATTTAGGCCAAAAACTACCAAAATAATTGAATATAAAGTACCCATAGGGATTTACCATAACAATTCGAGACCACGATCTCTCATATAATAAGTAAAATAAATACTTATGAATACATCGTTTTTTACAGTGGTTTAAACACTATAATAATATTTGCAAGATATATAAAATAGAGTGTGAGTCACATACAAAAAAATAATTTTTTCATGATATTCTTAACAAAGGTATCAAGTCTCAAAACAATGTCGGTATAGTTCATCATATATTTCAAGAAAGGAAAAACAATAATAATTCTTGCCAATAATAGCTATTAATCCAACAACAGTAATATACATAGTTGGAATTATTGGGAAAAAAACACTTGGAGATTCACTTCATCCCAAACATAGGAGAGGACAACAGAATCACCAGGAAAATCCACCCTCGAGTTCGATCACCACCATGCACAACCAAACTAGCAAGCAAGATTTGAACGCAACACTCTCTCTCAGAGTCTGTAACAAACCCCAATGATGGACTTACAATCAAAGAGAGAAATACTCAACAACATTCCCTCATAGCAACAATCTCTCCATGCACAAAACAACGTCATGTGCTATCTCAATGCACCAATTTATAGTTTTTGCCCAGGTCTTGTGCCATCTCAATCAATCCCTTGATCCCTATAATTTAGGATCTTTTCTAGTGGTTGAGATTTTGGATTGGATTTGATTGACATAATATATCTTGCTTCTTTTACACTTGTTCTTTTTCTCATGGTGGTTTCCCCTCTTTCAACTAATTGCTCCAAGTGTCTTTATTTTTATTTATAATAAAAATAATAATTGTTGTGCAAAATATCCTCTCACACCACAGGTGAGTATTTTGATTTTTATAACTCTTTTACAAATAATAATTGTTTTCGAAATAATACTTAATAAATAAATAAAAAATTATTTAGGGGTATTACATTCCCCCCCTTTTTTAAACACCATCCTCATTGTTCTTTACTCAGATCTTTCTTGCTCATTCTGGAACATGGAAGGATATGCCTCTCGCATTCGATCCTCAATTGCCCATGTCGCCTCTTCAGGGATGAACTGCCTCCATTGCACTTTTATTTGAGCAAAGGCTCGATTCCGTAGCATAAGTTCCTTCCTGTCTAGAATGCACAGAGGATATCTCTGGAACTCGCCCTCAGGTTCTACCTTAATCACATCCCAATCAATTATATGAGTAGCATCATTTACATATATTTTTAATAGAGAAACATTAAAAACATTGTGTACTTTTATAGAAGGGGGAAGTGCAATTTTATAGGTTACCAACCCTATCTTGGCTAACACTTCAAAAGGTCCGCAATACTTGGGTGCTAGGTTGGAACACCTTCCCAAGATCAAGGTACTCTTCTTTGGTTTTTCTTTTAGGTGCACATGATCTCCAACATTGAACTCTTTTGGAGTTCTTTTAAGATCCACATGCTTTTATGTCGATATTGAGCAACTTTTAAATTTTATTGAACTTGTTCAACAATTTGTCCCATCTCCTTCAACATGTCAGGTCCTAGAACAATCCTATAAACAAGGTTATCCCATGACACAGGAGTGTGGAATTTCCGACCATACAATACTTCAAATGGACTCATTTTTAGGAAGTTTGATAACCATTGTTATAAGCAAGTTCAACTAAATGTAAATACTCCTCCCATTTACTTGGCTTGTCCATCACATACATCTCCGACATATCTTCTAAAATTTGGTTAGTTCTTTCAGATTTCCCATCCGTCAGAGGATGGTAAGCATTACTAAAATTTAATTTAGTATCTAAAACTTTAAACAAAGATTTCCAAAAATTACCTATAAATTTTGCATTCCTATCAGATATTACAACTCTAGGAATACCATGCAAGCGAAAGATCTCTTTCATAAAAATATCAATTATATTTATTGCTTTAAAAACAAATTTCACACGTATAAAATGTGCAGCTTTACTCAATTTATCAATAACTACCATAATTGAATCATGTTGTTTAGTAGTTTGAGGTAGTCTAGTTATAAAATCCATGCTTATTACTTACCATTTCCATTCTGGAATAGGTAAAGGTTGAAGTAACTCGGCTGGATGTTGATATTCAGTTTTAACTTGTTGACATTCAAGACATCTAGATAGGTAATTAGCAGCATCATTCTTCATATTAGGTCAATAATACTATTTTCTTAACATTGTTATCATTTTCTGATAATCTGGAGGTCTAGAATATGGTTTCTTATGTAATTCATTCAGGACTAAATGCTTAAATTCTTCATTATAAGGTATGTATATTCGATTTTTATAGATTAGTAAGTCCTCTGAGCTTATAGAATATGCCATGGATTCATTTTCATTTATATATTTATCCAATTGTTCCTTAATGTTTAAGTATTATTCATCATTATTAGATGCATCCTTGATTAAATCTTCAAGATTTGTTTTATAACTGCTAAAAGAGGTTTAACAATGTGGAATGGCATTCCTACTTAAGGAATCCGCCACTTTATTCTCTTTGTATTTAATATGTTTGATCTCAAAATCATACTCACTCAAGAAGGATAACCATGTTTCTTGGTGAGCATTTAGATTTTGTTGGTCAAACAATTATTTTAAGCTTGTGTTATCAGACATTAGGGTAAATTTTCTTCCAATTAAGTAGTGTCTCCACATTCTTAAAGCATGTATTATAGAAGCCAATTCCAAGTCATATGCTCCATAATTCCTTTCATGCTATTCAAGTTTTCTTGATTCATAACTTATTACATAATCTACTTGCAGTAATACGCCACCTAATCCCTCTAAGTAGGAATCTGTACATATGACAAAGTCATTGTATGGATCCTCTGTTCTTAGAATAGGTGGGGTTGTAAGCATGTGTTTAAGTTTTTCAACACTTTTTTGACACTTATTAGACCATACAAATTTTGCTCCTTTATTTTGTAGTGAAGTAATTGGGAAATAAATTATGGAAAAACCCTCAATGAACCTGCGATAGTAACTCATTGTAATGTACCAACCAGAATTAGTGATACAAAAACTTACTTCCTTAGAGAATCAATTAAAAAATGGTTCAGGGAGGTATTTTGACTGTGGGTGTGCAAGATCAAAATCTCTAGATGGAATGAATACCATGATAGATGTTAATACATATGCACAAAGTATTGGTACCATTGATGGGTCTAAATCATCAAGGATGAAATCTACTGCAATGGTCCCAAGCACCTCGGCATATGCAGACTCGTACTACTCTATTCATTGACTGGAAGCTATGGATGAAGGATTTTGACTCAAGGAGGATAATAAACATGAGATATCAGTCAATATACAGTCATTTTCGCTCCATCAAGTTTGAAGAAGTTATGAGAAAGATTCAGAAAGATAAAAGCAAAATGATATTCCAAGATTGCATAACTAGTAAATTTCAGGAACTCCCAAAAAGAAAATGAAGGCTCACAAATTTATCATACAAGACATGGATTGAGTAATTTAACATATTAAATAAAATTAGGAACATAAATCAACTCATTTTGATCTATACTCATTCATTTATTAAAGACAACTTGGAAACTAGTCAAATTCTATGCAAATCTAGAAGGGGTGTCGAAAACTCAGAATATTTTAGATTCTGTAATATTAATTTTTTTGACTAATATCAGAGGATCATAATGAATGTAATTAAATGATTTGGAATACAATAGGATTCTCATAATAGAAAAATAACCTTCATGCTCTCTACACAACAATCTAGCACTGGAAATTAATAAGAAGCTTGAAGATTTAAATCACAAAATTCATGAGACTTATTTTGATCTTCGAACCAGACTTGGATCGGCTATAGGACCTACAATAAAACTCAATGAAAATATCTGAATGAAATCATCCTCTCATGGGAATAAAGGGCACATCACCTATCTTTGACTAGGGGGACATCTCTCAAGTCTCTAAGCCACAATTGCTCTCAAACCAAAACTCAAACTGAAAAAATATGTGAAGGGGGTGCACAATCCTTTATTTATAGAGAGAGGATGAATTGAGGAGAAAGTATCCTTGGCTAATGTTCCCTCATGAGTGAATAAGGAAAGCTAGATTTCCTTCCTTTTCCCTTTTTGCTTTGCTTTTCTCCTTTTTCCTTTTCTGCTTGCTTTTGTGCTTTCTTCTTTTTCTAGCTTTTCTGATTTACCCTGCTTTTCTATACTTTCCTTATTTTATGATTTATCCTGCTTTCTAATTTTGTGTTTCTTTATTCTTTATGCGCTTTTCTTGAGTTTTTGTTGCTTTTCTGATTTGCTCCATCTTTCTTTCATTTTTCTTGATTTTCTAGATTTGGATGCTTTCTTCTTAACTTTTTCTTCAAGTCATATTCAAGTCAACCTCATCCCCTAATGCGCCCTAGTGGATCATTATCCTCATTTATTTATGATAAAATTATTAAATGCATGAAAAATAATTATTCCAAGTGCCTAATAAACTTTAGACAAAAATTAATTCACACTCCTAATTAATTAAATGCAAATAATTCAAAATTAACCCCACAGTAAATGCAGTTGTATCCTCAAACCAAAGGATTGGTTGGTTTAGGAACTTGATCCAATGTTCACTATTGAGGGGACATGAAAATACTCCCCACCAAATACTGCTTGTCCTCAAGCAATTTCAAACTGGGATGTTGTAAAATGTGTTCTCAATCCCAAGTAGCATCCTCACTAGGCATTCCTTACCATTGCACCAAAAATTCCTTAATGATTATGCTCCTTAGATTCTTCTCTCAGACCTCCAAAATATTCTCATGGATCAACACAAAATGTCCTTCATCATCAAGGGGTGGAAAGTCTTTTGAAACCTTGACTTGTTTTCCTATTTCCTTCTTCAAAAAGGACACATGGAAAACATTGTGAATTCGGCTCCCTAGAGGCAATTCTAGCTCATATGCCACTTCCCCGATCCTCCTCAAGACTTTGTAGGGACCATATAACCTTGGATACAACTTATCATCCCCATTATAACTCAATGAGTACTGTCTATATGGATGCAACCTCAAATATACCAGATCTCCTACTTGGAAAGCTCGCTAAATTCTACGCTTGTCTACATGCACCTTTTTCCTATTATGTTCTAGCCACAAGTTGTCCTTGAGAGTTCTAAGTATGTCTTGACTCACTTGGATCCAATCATTTTCCTTCTGTGTCTTAAAGTCACCGAATATCATATCATCAAAAGTGAGTGCATCATATCCATATATAGCTTTAAAGGGAGATGTATCAATTGAGAGATGAAAAGTAGTGTTGTAACAAAATTCTCCCAAATGGAGTCAAGTAGTCCATGAATTTTGCTGGCTTGTAACATAGTTTCTTAAGTACCCTTCTAGCCACTGGTTCACTCTTTATATTTGTCCATAATTATATGGATGGTAGCTGGTACTCATGTCCAAACTTGTCCCCACTGAATTGAACAATTATTGCCAAAAATTGATAGTGAAATTGCTATCTCTATCACAGATGATGGAATTGGGTATGCCATGAAGTTTGAAGACTTCTTTGATGAAAATTTCAGCCACTTGGATGGCTTCAATATTAGTTGTGACAACAAATAAATGTGCATATTTATTCAATCTATCAAACACAACAAAAATATTGTCTTTACCTTGGCTTCTTGGGAGACCGGTGATGAAATTGCTCGATACACTTTCCTGTTTCTATTCAGGAATAGGAAGTGGTTGTAAGAGATCTGTTGGATGAGTATGCTCTACTTTATTTTTCTGACATGTCACACATTATCTAACATAATCCATAACCTCCTTCTTAAACCCCTTCCAATTTAACATTTTCTTCACAGTCTTGTAAGTCTTCACAAACCCTGGATGACCTGCTAGAGGCACATCATGTGCAGCCTCAAGGATATTCTTCTTTAATGTGGATTCTGGAACTAAGAAGATCCTATTCTTATAATAGATAATATCATTGAGAATCATGTAAGCATCATCATTAATTAATCCATCAAACAAATCACAAGCAAGCTGATTCTTTGTGTACTCTACCCCAAGCTGTACTTTCCAGTCATCATGAAATTTGAGCAATGCAAATGTTGGTTTTATAGAAAGAGCATCAACTGTAATGTTCATATTACCCTTCTTATATTCAATGTCAAATTCAAATTCTTGTACCTTGCTTACCCACTTTTGTTTCCTATCATTCATCTCCTTTTGGGTTAATAAGTGCCTCAAATTGTTGTGATCAGTCTTGATAATGAACTTACCACCTACCAAATACTATCTAAAGTTGACTAGCTCATGCATGATGGCTAGCATCTCCTTGTCATAGACTGAATATAATATTTCATGGGGATGCTACTTTCTAATCTTAAAAGCCAAGGGGTGCTTGTTTTGCATCAATACTGCTCCAATTCCATTAATTGAAGCGTCCCACTCAAGATTAAAAGGTTGAGAAAAATTTGGAAGTGCAAGAACTTGATAACTGCTAATTACCTCCATTCTTTTGAATTCTTGCTCATATTCTTTTGACCAATTGAAATCTCATTTCTTAGTAAGGTCTGTCAAAGGAGATGTCAACTTGGAAAATCCTTTGACAAAATTATGGTAGTAGGTACATATCCCAATAAAACCTATCAGTTCAGTGATATTTTTAGGACTTGGCCACTCTAAAATAGCTTGGATAGTTTCAATGTGAACTTTAACTCCATCTTGCCCAATCACATGACCAAGATACGAAATCTCAGTCATTTCGAACTCACACTTGGATAGATTTGCATAGAAAGATTGATCTACCAAGATTGTTAGTACAATATCCAAATGATGAAAATGCTCCTCCCAAGTCCTACTATAGATCAAAATATCATCAAAGAAAACAAGTACAAACTTACAGAGTTGCATGTTAAACACTCTGTTCATGGAAGATTGAAAAGATGCAGGTGCATTGGTTAGGCCAAAAGGAATAACCAGAAACTCAAAGTGTCCATGGTGACACCAGAAGGTTGTATTCTGCATGTCTTCTTCCCACATGTTGATTTGATGGTAACCAGATCGGATATCAATCTTTGAAAAGTACTTGGCCCCATGGAACTCATCAATCCTTGGAATAGGATATCAGTTCTTGATAGTCTTCTTGTTGAGAGCTCTGTATTCTATGCACATTCGCATGGTCCCAAATTTAATCTTCACAAGGACTATAGATGAAGCAAAAGGACTTGAAATCGGTCTAATAAATCCAAATTTAAGCAGTTCCTTGATGGTTCGCTCTATCTCATCCTTGAATATTTTTGGGTGTTTGTAGGGATGTACTTTGATAGGTGAGGTTCCTATCTCCAACTCAATTCTATGCTCCACTCCTCTATAAGGTGGCCTACCATGAGGAAGGTATCCAAACACCTTCTTATGCTTTTGGAGCAGCTTCTGAATGTCTTTTGGATATTGGGCTACTTCTAATGAGGTACCCTTTGTGGTGATTTTGCACTCTGCATCACATTCAATGTCTCCATGCCTTAGTATGGATCTCATACTATGTTTATTTACCACTTGTTTTGGGTAGGTGTTGATCCCTATTAACACTACCTCCTTTTCATCTTCTCCCTTGAATACCATCTGAGGAACTCGGTAGTCTATTGAATGATTCCCAATGGAATACAACCATTGTACTCCCAAAACCATGTTAGTATCATCCACATCCACAACATAAAAGCTATCTGTAATGCTATGTTCTCCTATAGAAATATGCAATTAATGAATCCTATTAGGATATTCCTATACTCCATCCTAGTCCTACCAGCATTTTCATCCTTTGCATTTTCAGTCTTGCATGCAGCATGCATCCGCATGCTTCCCGGTCATCAGGTTGACACCTCCAACACCTAGTCCCTAGTCTTCTAGCACTCAAGAGCTTATTTCCACTCAGATTGAGCCCTCCTAGCCAGTGATGCACCCACATCTCACCATACACTTGACAAAGGCACCCTTCTTCACCTACCAGTCCAGTTGTCTTTAGTTAACTGAGTTCTCTCCTTGATTTTAGGCTTGACTCACTCTAAACTAACCTTACCACTCCGATGGACCTCCAGTGTGACTAGACTACTCATTCTGACTTCAGTTAGCTCCTCATGCACCCTTCACTAAGCCTCCTTCATTCAGTTAGTTCCAGTTACACCTACCACACTCAGTTAGACTCAGTTTGACTGATGGTTGACAGCTACTTGAGCATTGATGACTCCAATGATGATGAAATAGACTACTAGTTGTGCTCCGATGACACTCCAGTGATCTTTTGATCACTCCATGAAGGCCAATTCGAATTTCCACCTTGGCATTCGAATTCCTCGTGCATTGTATTATTTATTTGTCCATTTGTGATTAATGAATTAGTGTGTGTGAAGTATTTTTGCTTCTATCTGAGTTCTATTGTATTATTATTCTGTTGCTCATCTTGCAGCATTGACCACTCTTAATCTTATTCCTAAATTCTTTCATTATGAGGTATACATCATCTCTTAGATCTGCTGTGAGGATTTTCACATGGTATCAGAGCCTTGTTGAGAGTATTATCTATCTCCATTCCTAATATTTTTTTGCAGGTTATTATCAAGATTTCGAGTGCAATAGTTGCAGCAGTTTCTACACTTTTGCAGTAGTAGCAGTTGCAGATATTTTCTATTGTTTTTGCAGGTCTTCTACAACTTCCATCTATTCAAAAGAAATCTATCCTTCTCCATTCAACTATGATCCTATTTCTTCATTCAACTATGATGAATGGAAACCAAAGATGATAACACATTTGAAGAGAAATGGTCTCTTTGATTATTGTTTTGAAAGAGAGTTCAAATCCTCTGAAGAAAATATTGATTGGTTAAATAATGGTGACAGAGCCATGGGAACCATGATGTTTGCTCTGTCTCGATGCTTGGTACATCAATTCATTGATGATGTTGAATCTCCAAAAGAGCTATGGGCCTACCTGGATGAAAGATTTGGTAGACAGAATGAAGGGATTGGTCCAAACCCTTTCGAGAGCAAGCAAAGTGATGCATTCGCCCTCCTTGATGATCTTATTGATCATGAACCAGTATCAAACATATCTCATATTGAAGTTGTCCACAAAGAAGAAGAACTTGCAGATTCTACAATCATGCTCCAAATTTCTTCTATTTCGAACTATGTTCCAGCTCACACTTTAGAAATTGCAGAAGTTCCTAAATCCTCTCTTGCACTAAAGTTTGTTGGTTTGCATCATGATCTATTGAATGTTTCGGAGGTCAAATCAACCATTGTAGGTAATGCATTCGCTCTCCTTGATCACTCACCACTTATGTACTACTATATGATCATTATTTCATGCTTTTAGAAGGTTATTGAAGATTATGGCCATTGCCATTCACTTGGGATAATTTCTCATGCATATCATGGTTTTGATCTCACCTCTACTGGTTCAACGGATATCTCAAGAAACCATTTCCATTCACTTGGGATAATTTCTCATGCACTTACTGGTTTTTATCTCACCTCTAATGGTTCAAAGGATATCTCAAGAAACCATGATTCAAGTCTTGGATCTAATTTGCATTCTAAGCAATCACTACTTGGGATAATTTCTCATGCATATGATGGTTTTGATCTCACCCCTACTGGTTCAAAGGAGATCTCAAGAAACTATTATTCAAGTCTTAAATCTGATTTGGATTTCAAGCAATCATGTGATGATTCTTTTTGGCATAATCTCATCCATGATGGTTTGAAGGAGAAGACAAAAGACTATCTGCACATTCATAGATTTGATCCTACCTCAACTGATTTGAATCACAGGTTCAAGGATCATCCTCATACCTTTGGATTTGTTCTCATCACATTCGATCTGAAGAGAAAGTACAAGCACATCCTTTCTGAGCATGATCCACTTCTTCCTAAGAAGAAGATACCTCTAGACATATGACCAAGAATCACACCTGCTTGAGTTTGGAGCATTTATTTTTGTGTGTTGTAATGTCCCCTCCTATCATACCAGCATGATAGAGAGGACGTGACGCAAAGACCGGGCATCTAGCCCCATATCCATTATTTAAAAACTTATTAAATAAGCATTCACATAATTGAAAGAACATATGGAAATGTATAATATATAAAAAAAAAAACAGCGGAAGCAATATCAATTACACATTCATCATACATTCAAGATATTTATCAAATTAATATTTGCAAGTTAACACAGGAGAATACTTATCTTATAACAAGGTAGTCCCAAGCAACTAGCTATGCAACTGCAAGGTTCCACCCAACCATAGGCCAGTTGTGCTTATCAACCTCTTGATACAACTGCCACCCCCGAGCTAGGCATGATCTCTACAAGGAACCAGGGAACAACAGACTCACACATAGCCAAGCATACACCAGGATGAGCCAAGCCAATCTACAATTGGGTTTATCAGACTGCTAGGAAATGGAAAGGAAGAATTGCCAAGCTAGTGAGCTCAACCACAGAGCTATGGATACCCCTCCCAGATCTATTCAGCTTGGCACTCACAATGCCTACACACCCAACACAAGGAAGTATTCTCTTCACTGCCACACAGTCCCTCAAGCCATACCTTCCTTTCTAGTGCTCTCAAGTTGTGCATAGAAAAGTAGCCAAAGCCCTCTTGATCTTCTTGAGAGGTTACTCCCTTCACTAGGTTTATCAACCCAATTTTGTCCACTACCACTCCAAGTTTCTTGCTCAAAGATTCAAACCAAAACAAGGATTCACATAACAGCTGAACCACACTTAATGGGCATAATAAAACGTTTTTACAGGGAGATGCTCAAAGATGGGGTTTTCATTAGCTTCAGAAAAACGTGGGAAACCCAAAAACGAAACTAGAAGATGGGGAACAACCCTAGGAAGCCAAATCCATTTTCAGAAAAATGTCCATGGACATTCTGGGGTGAAAACGGCCTCCATAACAGTCCCAAATCGTGGCCCTTCTCTCCCAGCTGCTGTCCAATGCGAAAACGAGCTCCCAGGCATGGAAAATGCAGGAAAAATGGTGAAAAACGTGATGAGGAAAGATCCAGTAGTTCAGACTGCGTGAGAGAGGAAAGATTGTGGGTTTTGAATGGCTTTGGGAACCATTTTGTGCGTGTTTTCTTGCCCAAGGAGACAAAACACGATTTTCCAGGTTGATGGCTTTCCCATGCACGAAATTGGCTGCCATACCTCTTCATTCCCAAGGCATTAACTGCCTCAACCAACTCTTGGAAGAATTAAATGACTGGGTCCCTAACCCAAAATGGGTAGTTGGTGGTTTATGGATTTTCTCATTGACACATGGATCAACACCATTGGCTCAAGGGTTTGAATAATTTCCCTCCCTATTCCTTGTAGAATCATGCCCCATCTCTTTGTTGCATAGCATAGCCAGTTGTGGGTATTTTCATTAAAATTCGTATTTACATGATGTCTCATTTACATTGTGCCTATCTAGCACAAGAACCATAGGCATCTATTTTTAATTGCCGATACATAAAACGCTAAATCAATGGTGGGGCCTTGGCCTTGAGCTCCTCACCATGATCAAATTACAATATTTACATCATTTACGATTTAATACAAAGTGGGTCAAAATGGGGACATTACATGTGTGCCTTACAGTCTATTTTGAGGGGGGGTATTTTTCCCATGAGGTTTTCCCCATTTCCTCGGTTTATTGAATGTTATTATTCATTGTATTGGGTGACCTTTGGTCTTAGTTACCAGGGCCTAGGATGGATTAAGGGGGGTGTTTGGATATTCCTATACTTCATCCTAGTCATACCAGCATTTTCATCCTTTGCATTTTCAGTCTTGCATGCATTCCTGCATGCATTACATGCATCCACATGTTGCCCATTCATCAGGTTGACACCTCTAGCACCTAGTCCCTAGTCTTCCAACACTCATGAGCTTATTTCCAATCAGATTGAGCCCTCCTAACCAGTGATGTGCCCACATCTCACCATCCACTTGATAAAGGCGTCCTTCTTCACCTGCCAATCCAGTTGTCTTCAGCTAACTGAGTTCTCTCCTTGATTTTAGGCTTGACTCACTCTTAACTGACCTTACCACCTTGATGGACCTCCAGTGTGACTAGACTGCTCATTCTGACTTTAGTTAGCTCCTCATGCGCCCTCCACGGAGCTTCCTTCATTCAGTTAGTTCCAGTTACACCTACCACACTCAGTTAGACTCAACTTGACTGATGGTTGATAGTTACTTGAGCATTGATGACTCCACTGATGATGAGATAGACTACTAGTTGTGCTCCGATGACACTCCAATGATCTTTTGATCACTCCATGAAGGACAATTCGAATTGCCACCTTGGCATTCGAATTCCTCATGCATTGTATTATTTATTTGTCCATTTGTGATTAATGAATTAGCGTGTGTGAAGTAGTTTTGCTTCTATCCGAGTTCTACTGTATTATTATTTTGTTTCTCATCTTACTCCATTGACCACTCTTGATCTTATTCCAAAATTCTTTCATTGTGAGGTATACATCATCTCTTAGATATGCTATGAGGATTTTCACAAATCCATCTACAACAGTTCATAGAATGATTACCTGGAATGATAACAGTGAAGCCGCCAAAATTTTTAGTAGGTATCTTCCTCCTTTCAACCAGAGTTGAATCAATGAAGTTATGTGTTGCTGCTCCATCCACTAAAAAAATGATTGATTGTTGTTGAACCTCTCCTTTGAATTTGAGTGTATGGAAGCGAGGAACTCTTGAAAGTAATACAATATTGCTCACCTCGGGGGTAAGTTCTTCTTTTGCACTCTCATAGGCCACTTCTGCATCTACTGGGCCCTCTTCTTCTTCTTTCTTAGCTTCGCTCTCTGAATAAACTTCAATGCAGTGTTCTTTTCCTTTAGCACATATGTGTCCTTCAACCCATGGCTCTTGATAGGTGAAGCACAGCTTGCTTCTTCTCAATTCATCTCGATCCTTTGAATAGTTATCCTTTTCTGAAGTTTACAGAAGGACTTTTCACGGGTGTCCTTTGATTCTTGAATTGAGTAGGACAAATAGTCCTAGGATGAAATTTGGTCCTCGGACTAGAGTCTTGCAAGTCTCTGGGTCGACTTAGTGCATATTGTAAGGTAGAGGGTCTGTAAGCCTTCACCAAATGTTTCAAAGGTTGTGATAACCCCTCAATGAACAATAAAATCAATCTAGCTTCTGAGATATCAGAGACTGTCACGGCTATTTTTTGAAACTTAGAGATGTAGGCGTCAGGAGTTATACTATGCTTCACATGTGCTAGTTCCCTGAATGTGATCTCAAGATATATTCTTTCAAATATTCCATCCAACCTTCTCCTGAACTCTTCATAAGTGGTCACTTGATCATTCCCAAGAGTTTTTAGGCCATGAAACCACCAATCATTGGCTTCTCCATCCAAGTGTAGAGTAGCCATATTGATAGAATCTCTTTCAGCCATTGGATTCAACTCAAAATATATATCAAGCTTCTGAATCCAAGAGTTAGTAGTACATTTATGTGAACCATGAAAGTAAGGTAAATAAATAATACCAATAGCATTTCTTAGCTCATAGTTCTATATTTGGAAGCCTCCTCTTGGGTTGGACTTGTACTGTAGATCACATAAGTCTTTGAATGGTAAAGCACTTTTGCATTCTTCATTCAATGTAAGGTACCCAAAATATTTGTCTTCCCATGAAGCAAGACCTTCATTTCGAACCTCAGGTTCCTCTCTTTTTTCTTTAGTAAACTTGGGCATAGTAGGCATGGAGTGAGGTTGATATTACATCTTGAACTCATCAAGGATATTGTGAGGCCCAATTCTTGAGAAAATATTTCCACTATTGTTCATCCTTTTGTCATTTGGGGTAGCATTGTTTCTCCCCTCTCCATTCTTGCTTCCTAGTTGTTGAGCTAAGAACTCTCTAGTCTCTTTACCAGATTGAACAATATTGTGAGAGATGTATTGCAATCCTTTCTTCATGCTTTGAACAAAGAGTTTGAACTCGTCTTTTTCTTCATTGTGAGACATGTCTAACTCTCCTTGTATTTTTCCTTCAGTAGAATTTATTTCTTCCCCCTCTTCTTCTTCTGAGAAAGGATCCTTCTTCTTAGAATATGAGTATAATATTGGACTCATAGAAAGAATTCAGGATCAGGTTCACAGGATCATGCTCTGATACAAATGTAATGCACCAACCAGGATTAGTGATACAAAAACTTCCTTCGAGAATCAATTAAAAACAATGGTTCATGGAGCTAGTTTGACTGTGGGTGGGAAAGATCAAAATATATGGATTGAAGGAAGGCCATCATATATGTCAATACCTATGCACAAAGTATTGGTACCATTGATGGGTCGAAATCAATAAGGATGAAATCTACTGCAATGCTCCTAGGCACCCCAGCATATGCAGACTAGTACTACTCTATTCATTGACTTGAAGATATGGATGAAGTATTTTGACTCAGGTAAAGTAATAAAAATGAAATATAAGTCAATATAGATTCATGGTTCTTTCTAGCATGTTTGAGGAATTTTTGAGAAATATTCACATCGATACAAGCAAAATGACATTCCAAGATTATACAACTAGTTAATTTCAGGAACTCCCAAACAGATAATGAAAGCACACGAATTTATTATCTTAGACATGTATTGAGTCATTTAACATATTAAATAACATCAGGAATATAAATCAACTGATTTGGATCTATACTCATTCATTTATTAAAGACAATATGGAAACTAGTCAAATTTTATGCAAATCTAGAAGGGGTGTAGAAAACTCAGAATATTTCAAACTTCTGTAATACTAAAATTTATGAATGATATCATAGGATCATAATGACTATAATTAAATCATATGGAATCAAATAGGATTCTCATAATAGCACAATAACCTTCCCCCTCTCTACACAACAATCTAGCACTGGAAATCAACAAGAAGCTTGAAGATTCGAGTCACAGAATTCATGGCACTTATTATGATCTTCAAACCATACTTGGATAAGCTACAGAACCTACAATAAAACTCAATGAAAATGGCTGGATTCCATCATAATGACTATAATTAAATCATATGGAATCAAATAGGATTCTCATAATAGCACAATAACCTTCCCCCTCTCTACACAACAATCTAGCACTGGAAATCAACAAGAAGCTTGAAGATTCGAGTCACAGAATTCATGGCACTTATTATGATCTTCAAACCATACTTGGATAAGCTACAGAACCTACAATAAAACTCAATGAAAATGGCTGGATTCCATCATCCTCTCACGGGAAGCAGGGGCACATCACCCAGCTTTGACGAGGGGTAGATCTCCCAAGTCTCTGAGCCACAATTGCTCTCAAACCAAAACTCAAGCTGACAAAATATGTGAAGGGGTTGCACACTCCTCTAATTATAGAGAGAGGATTACTTGAGGAGAAATTCTCCTTGGCTAATGTTCCCTCATGAGTGGATAAGGAAATCTATCTTTCCTTCCTTTTCCCTTTCTGCTTTGCTTTTCTCCTTTTTCTTTTTCTGTTTGCTTTTTTGTTTTCTTCTTTAGATTTTTCTCCCTTTTCTGGCTTTTATGGCTTTTCTGATTTATCTTCCTTTCTGCTTGTGTGCTTCTCTCTGCTTTATGTTGCTTTTCCTAAGCTTTTGTTGCTTTTGTTCCATCTTTCTTTCCTTTTTCCTAGTTTTCTAGATTTGGATGCTTTCTTCTTAACCTCTTCTTCAAGTCATCTCCAAACCAAACTCATCCCATAATTCTCCCTAGTGGAGCATTATCCTCATTTATTTATGATAAAATTATTACATGCATGGAAAATATTTATTCCAAGTGCATAATAAACTTTTGACAAAAATTAATTCACACTCCTAATTAATTAAATGCTTGGAATTCAAAATTAACTCCATAGTGAATGCAGTTCTCTCCTCAACCCAAGGGATTGGTTAGGTTATGAACTTGATCCAATGTTCATTGTTGAGGTGACATGACACTTGTGATTCCCATAAAGGATATAATCTCAGACGATTCTCGGTTACATCCTTAGAAACTAGCCAACCTATGATTACCTTAATTTTAGGAGTGTCTACAAAAATTCTTTCTTTAGATATTACATGACCTAAATATTGGATTTTATCCTGGAAAAAGTCACATTTACAAAACTTTGCATAAATTTTATGTTCTCTTAAGGTTCGTAAGACCAATTTTAAATTTTCTTCATGTTCCTGTTCATTTGTAGAATAAATCAATATATCATCAATAAATACAACTACAAACTTGTCTAATTATTAATGAATAACACTATTCATTAACACATGAATGTGGTCGGAGCATTAGTCAAACCGAATGGTACAACCATGAACTCATAATGCTCATACCGTGTCCGAATGTTGTTTTGTGAATATCTTCGTCTTTAATTCTTACTTGATGGTAACCAGACCTTAAGTCAATTTTTGAAAACACCACAGCCCCCGTACTTGATCAACCATATCATCTATGCGGGGGAGTGGCTATCTATTTTCAATGTTCATTTTATTAAGTTGTCTATAATCTATACAAAGTCTTAATGTGCCATATTTCTGTTTGACAAACCATACTAGTTCTCCCCATGGAGACACACTCGATCTTATATACTTTTTATCTAACAATTCTTGCAATTGCATTTTTAATTCTACTAGATCAGGTGTATTCATTCTATATGTATCCTTAGAAGTAGGTACTGCTCTAGGTACCAAATCAAGGGTAAAGTCAATCTCCCTCCTTGGAGGTAATCCAGGTGTCTCCTCTAGAGAAACATCTTTAAATTATTGCAAAAGGGGATAATATTCCAATCTAGGTTTAATCTTATCATCAACATTTTCATGCTATATGCACAACAAACATTTGATATCCCTTCCTAGCACATTTATTTAACTGTAAAGCATATATTTTCCTAGTTGCAACTTTTCTAGGAATCCCTTTAACAATTCTATTGTTACCTTGTTCATCAATACAATTAAAAGTCTTTTCAAAGCATTTCAATATAACTTTATGTTTTCCTAACCAATCCATGCCAATTAATACATCATAAGATCCTAATGGAAAAGTGTTTAAATCGACATTTGTAACTAAATCATTCATATAAATTTCACAACTATGAATAAAACTAATTACTTTTATTTTTGTTCATGTGGTTAATTGCACTATCCATGACTTTTCAAAATCAAAATTTTTTATCTTACACATGTCTACTTACTTAAGATATATGTAACTTAAAGTAGAACCATAATCAATTAAGATAAAAATAGGTTTGTCAAAAACCTTACCTTCAACTTCTATCATAGAAGTTTGATAGTCTGCTTGATGATTGTCCAAGGGTACACTTATCTTCAGAATGTTCTGAGCAACTTGCCCATTTATGGAAGCTTCTTGTACATTGTGAATGCTTCAATTATCCCTTTTTTGGGGACAATCGCGATAGAAATGACTTTCCCCACATCCCCAAAACTTTAAGGGTTGTCCTTTTATTTCTTGCTTTTTCTTATTAAAGAGATTCTCTTTACACTAAGTTATAATTGCCCCCTTTTAAATTTATTCCCCTCTCTTTTCTTAAACTTATAGGTATTTTCGTGCTTACTTTTAGATTGACCATATGTCAGTTTAGCCTTCCTCATTGCTTCATACCGTGTTTTTGGGTTATAAAACTCCAATCTACCTTTATAGGATCTAGGTAAACACCCTAAAAATGTTTGAATTTTAAGTTTTTCTTCAGTGAGGTAACATACATATCTTAATAAAGATAGAAATTTTGTACAAAATCATGCATAGACATTGAACCTAATCTTAATTCATAGAATTCTTTGTCCTTTCCCTCATAGTAATACTTTGAAATATATTGTCTTTTAAACTCTTTCTTAAACCAATTCCAACTTACTTTTCGATCATTTATTCTTTTAGCTCTTTTTAAATCCTGCCACCAAATATCAGCTTTCCCAAATAGATTGAAGATGGCCATTTCAGCTTTCATTGAATTTGAGTAATTATACATGGTAAAATATTTCTTCATTTCGGATATCCAAGCTTCAGCTTCTTCTCCATTCTTAACTTCACCATCAAATATAAGAGGTTTTATCTTTTTAAATTCTCCAGTTATCTCGTCTTTATATTTCCTCTTCTTCCTTCATCTACCATCAGAGCTACTACTAGAATATTCTAATTCACTATCTATAGAGCTCTCGTTAGAAGAAGGATATTCAGAAGATGAATCAACTCGTTTATGTTTATTTTTAGTTGGATCCTTAGATATTTCATTTAATGTACAAACAATAAAGCTTCATTAAGATCTTCCTGGGTTCTCATCACCCTCTCACATTCAGTTTTAAAGTTTAGAAGTTCAACTTGTAAGTCTCTTATTGTTTATAGAATCTCGCCTGAGTTGTTATTAACATTATTATTGTGTTGTTGTTCTTTATCATTGAGTTCCACCCAAATAGGTGGGGTAGGGGATCGTCTTCCATCCATATCTTCCTACAATTTTAGTAACGCAATTTATTCTATATAAGGAAGAAGAACGAAATACATACATCATTGGTTTCTCATAATATGAATCGACTCCATCATGCCAAGTGTCGTAACTTAAGCTATGATACCACATTGTAACAACAGCCAAATACACTCAAATTTAAAAAAAATTTAAAAAAAAGAATCCATACTTGATGCAATTGGGAATTATATAAATTCAAGATCTTTTTCTCCTATATCATCACTCATGATGCATAACATTTCTCATATACATGTAGAGTATGTAATTTTATTAATGAACTTTTTATACCTCAACAACTCAATGCCTACTTTTAATAAAGTGTACAATCTATATGTAACATATCACCTCTTCTCATGATTACGCTGACATAAAAATACTTCTCTATATTACATCCTAATTCAACGTGATAATATAATTATAACATACAAACATTATCCAACTTCTTTCATTCAACTTTTACCATCTACTAACATAAAGGTAGTGATAGTTGCATCCTCAACTTTAAAAGCTGGCAGTCTATCCACGAACCACTGTCTGTAAACAACCTTAGTGGCGGAGGTCACAAGGTTCACTAAATAAGGATCGTTGAGAAGTTAAGTTTCACAGAGTCAAGACACTCTCACTTGTTTGTTACTCTGTGATTTATTCCACAAAGGACTAGCGTATAAGAGACACATTGCGTATGGAATCTATCTAGGGTCGACCCACAACTGTGAGTTTAAATTTATAGCATGAAATCACAGAGATGAAACCACCTCTTTATGAATTAACAATGACGCTCTACATTTCTTACGATTACCATGAATTATGAACACTAAGAGCGTCAGCTTACTGTGCAATAACCATGTAAGGGTTTAACACTGACACATTAAGTGGACACAAGGTCAACAAGCTCGTTTTTGTCTTTCTTTCCATAAAATGTGGATTATTATCCATCCCGAAATTTGAATAGAGCCCAAGACAAATAATCTTATTTCTTAATTCAATATAGAGGTCAACTCCAGTTTGTAAAAAAATAATAGCTATGGCATTAATACTCATAGTCTGCTATAAATTCAATTTCATAGCCTTTCTCAAATTTAGAGGGATTATCCATTCTATGAAATGAGAGGTTGCAAGAGAAAATTCTTCAAAGTATTAATTCTATCGATTCAAGCATTAGCATGTTGTTTTGCAAGTTTGAAACTCCGAATTAATTACAGACAATCGATCTAGAGAATCGATCTCCAAGTTTTCATCTTTATATATGTATATAAATTTATCGCTCCATCAGGAAAGGATTTGATCCAATACATGGATAAACAAATGTTTAACCTAACAAAGATGATTAAAAAATTGATTTAATTCTGGAATGCATTCAGATTTAACCCAAGACCCGAATCTTGGTAAATCAATAGGGAAGACAACATATTTATAAGGGTTTGATTTGATCTAATTTATGCCAAATACTACCAAAATACTTGAATATAAAGTCTCCATAAATCTCACAAGGATTTACTATAACAAGTCGAGATTCAGTTCCTCCCAACCATAGGAGAGGATAGCAAACTCACTATCCAACTCCACCCCCGAGGGTCACCAGCATGCACAACCGAACTAGCAAGCAAGGTTTGAATGCGACACTCTCTCTCAAAGTCTGTAACAAACCCCAATGATGGACTTACAATCCATACTCAACAACATACCCTCATAGCAACAATCTCTCCATGCACAATGCAGCGTCCTGTGCTATCTCAGTGCACCAATTTATAGATTTTCCCCAAGTCTTGTGCCATCTCAATCGAATCTCAATCAATCCCTTGATCCCTATAATTTAGGATCTTGTCTGGTGGTTGAGTTTTTAGATTGGATTTGATAGACATAATATCTCTTGCTTGCTTTACACTTGTTCTTTGTCTCATGGTGGTGTCCCCTCTTTCAACTAATTGCTCAAAGTGTCTTTCTATTTATTTATAATAAAAATAATAATTGTTGTGCAAAATATTCACTCACACCACATGTGAGTATTTTGAGTTTTATAACTCTTTTACGTATAATAATTGTTTTTGAAATAATACTTGATTTAAAAAGAAATGACTTTGGGGGTATTACAAAAAGTATCTCTCGGTAGTAACTAGTTCAAAGAATAAAGTTGATATAGCCAAGATTAGAACGAACTCTCATGAGTTCTATAGCAAAAGAGAGCATTGGTTTATTCCTAAAACACAATTGGCGGAAAGAGTTTGTCATCTTTCTTAGTCTATAAGCGTTGAGGATTAGAATCACTTCTTCTTAGAGTTCCCTTCTTACACCGACGTTAGATCTAACTTTATTAGATATTCTACAATATAAACATTTCTAACCTCGTATCTTGCCAAAACTATATTGAGATCGGAAAGCTTCTCACCAAGCTTTTTGAGCATATGAATGAAATTTTAATGCAAACCAAATAATACCCTGATGTTAATCATCATCATCACAACCATCATATATATATATATATATATATATATATATATATATATATATATATATATATATATATATGTATATGTATAAACTCATGTGTACTGCATTCTCAGTCATAACAGGAAAGAAGCCATAAAGAATGCCTATTGAGATTAAGCCATACCTACAAGTAGGGACTAAGCTTAAGAGAGGGGGTTGGGATAATATTTTACTATAATAAAAATATATGGTGGCTAATATTTGCCTCCCTACAGACAATCTATGTTTATCACTCCCAGAATCTGTGTTGGAGTATGTCAAGCAGCTTTCGCACATTGATGATACTTATTTATTGAATTCCATGAAGAGGGGTTATGTAATTTACCTGATCAATATATATATTGATACATTTGTATAAATATATATCAAATTTCAAATTCAATTCACTCATTATATAATTATGGCATGCATATCAAAAAATAACTATTTTACTTCATAAATAATGAATGGCTCCAAATTTTGTCTATTTATAGAATTTATGTGTTATTATTTACAAAATAATTCGAAATTAGAATAATTGGCACTTGGACGATTATAATGGGAAATATATTGCATATCTATAGTCAAGTTAATACAAAAATAATGGGGTAGATATTAGTTTTGGGTAAACCAACATAGAAGATCCCTTTATAGAGTGCTAAACTTGAAGTTTGCACCTAAAAAGATTTGATCCCTCTCATCCCTTGGTAAGGCCAAAGTCAAGATGGATAATCCCTTGATAAGGACAAAGTCAAGATGGATAATGGATCTATACATTGATATGCAACATTTATAATTATAGCTTAGTGAACATTTTAAATATATGATTTAATAAGTTTAATAAATTGTTTTAATTAAAAGTTATAATTTAATTTGGATGATTATTATGTTATTATTATTTTTAAACTCTTCACAAATTTTCTAACTAAAATTTAAGATTTTAAAATAATTTAAATCATTAAATTTTATAAAATATATATTAAAACATTAAGTTCTCTCCTCATTAACATTAATTCAATAGTTTAAAAAAAATCATTTGTTGTTAAAATGAATCTTATTACACATCAACAGTAAACTTTGTTAACAATTATAAAAGAATAATTTATGTTGGCTTGAATAATAGGCTAAGTTCGTGGCACATAATCATTTAATTACGCATGAAAAATAAATCACATATAACTTATTTGTTGCACTTAACTTGTGATCTATCTCACCAACTAACTACAAGTTAAGTAGATATACTAATAATTATAAATAACATGACTAAACTTTCTTGATACATGATTTAAAACTATATGTATTATTTTATTCCTTTAAGCCTACATTTTTGGTTAACTAAATTGTATTTTATTTTATAATGCATGGAAACCCACAAAATTGTTCTTCGAAGGTGTCCTTCAAAAGTATATGGTCATCTTTAAAATTCCCTATTTCTCATTTATATGTAAATTTTGAGTAACCTTTAATATGATGAAAAAAAAATGATGTATCAAAACCATGATTTATGACATGTTTTCCATCCCATATTCCCAAAAATATAGACAACCCGCACTTCCCACGAAAGCAATTTATACCTTCCTTCTTATTGATTACTTCCAATTCGCATTCAGTCACTTTTGCCGTAGATGTAGTGCGCACATGGCTCTGTTTTGACGTATTTACTGTGCTTGAAGCATCATCCGCTGCATTATTATTATTAAAACTGTTTCTCATCGTCCTTCCTCCTTTTGCACGCATCTGTGATTTGTTTGTGAAAAGCAGAATTGAGAAAAGAAGAATCACAACTCTCCTTTAATGAAATTCAAAAGAAGGGTAATCCACAAAGTCATTTTAGATACTATATTTATATATGTATTTTTATTTAATTATGTTTGAAATGAAATTTATTATGTTTATGTGAATTGTGAATTATGGTTGATGATGTTTGAATATGGTTGATTATGTGAACTATAAATTATGATTGATGATGTTTAATTATGGTTGATCATTTTGATTATGGTTAATTATGAATAATAATCTTAGACTATGGTTAATGATAGTTTGACTATATTTGAATGAAGTTTGTAGTTTTAATGTGACTCACAAATATTAGATAATTGTGATTAATCATGATTGGTTATGGTTGACCATTCTTGAATATAGCTTTTTATGTTTGACCATGTTGACAAAAAGTGAATATAATTATATTTATAAATGATTCATCATGGTTGATTATGATTGAGTAAAAATGAGCTATTTCAATTAGTTTACTATGAGTAATTATAGTTTACCATTGTTTACTATAATTACTCATAATTTATTATGGTCAAGTATATTGACTTTGGTTTGTATGGTTTATCATACTTTACCATGATTGATGGTGGTTAACTTTGGCTATAGTTGACTATGTTGAGTATACTATGGTTACCTTCTTCTATGTGTGACTATAGATAATGATGACTAAGGGTCAATGCAAGTTAATGGAGGTCTCTTTTGACACACATTAGATGCAATAGAATTATGAAAACACGTACATCTCTTAACTTGCATGGATATTTTTGAGGTACATACATAATGAATTTTGAAATATAAACCTTTGGGATATATAATTTTTATATACAAAATTTTTATAAATATATGAGTTTTGCTTTTTTTTTAATATTGACATTTTTTAAAATTATAATAAAAATGAATTTTATTTTTATGTGTATACTGGTCATTCCCTATTAGTATACCATATAATTTTTTTATCCAAATGAAAAAGTAATAGGAAAAACTTTTTTAGTTAAAAAGCTTTGTCATATAAAAAAATAAAAATAAAATTTGTGAAGCAATAATATTTCTTTTAAAAAATTATATATTTGAAATCAATAGAAATAGAGCTTTATCTATATCGACAATTTCATCATCTATAAACATCTATACCATATTGTAGTGATACATCACACCATGTTGAAAAATGAAAATAAAAACTTACACGCTAGTGGTATAAGTGTTATGAAACATGAGCCCGTTCATTTAAAATTCAAATTTTCCACGTGAGATAAGCTCAAACCTAAAATTTTATCTTCACATGGCCAAAACATTGGACGTTCGTGTTTATTCTAGTGTTACACATTGCATGCACATTTTTTTATCTATAACTTCTTTACTTACCACATTCAAAATGTTTATCTCTATATTGGCAAAAAAAAGAATAGTGATTGTTTTATACCTTATACAAGATAATTTTTCACCAAGGGATATGATTATTTAAACCAGGGGATTATGGTTTATTTGTTATTAGAATTTAATATTTATAGTGGTTAAGCATGTTGAAAAAACATTTTTAATGATCATAGCTTATCATGATTTATATCTTTATATATATTATTATACATTATATTATTACAGAGAATATATGTGCAATAGTTACCCTAAAAGATGATTATCGATTCGCAAATTGTCTAGTGGTAAAGAAAACACTCAATTTATTCCTAAATGATGATTAAGGAAACCACTTACCAATTTGGTGAATGGTTGATAAAGAAAATACTCGACACAAGAAAAAAACACACCAAATAATGATGCTTATTTCTTTAGATATTGCAAAGTAAGTGGAAGTGTATACCACTTTACAAATTTAATCATTGCTACAAACATCTAGTCACAAATGATGCAGGTAGGCCTGGAACTTGTCAAGGTTAAAGTACTTCCTTCCTACCATATGTTGAGCACGAGAAGCTAATGGAGCCCATCATCAATAGATAAGATCCAAAAGTTTTGGTTAAATGATAATAGGTATTGATACAAACATCTAGTCACAAATGATGCCTTGGCCCAAAACTTGTCAAGGTTAAAATACTTCCTACCATATGTTGAGCAAAAGAGACTGTTGGAGACCATCAACAACAAATAAGATCCAAAAGGTTTGGTAGGTTTGGTTAAATGATAATAGGTATTTGACATATGTAGTATGTTGACCGATTAGGTATGTTATTTAAGAAGTGTACGTGCATTTTTTTTCCAATGAAAAATATTTGTGTACATGTAATTTACTTTTTGCAATGTAATATTTGACTAGACTAACCAAATAGTTCTTCTCTATGCCAAGGTTCTACAAATAATCTATATATCATAGGAAGGTGAGATAAAGTAAAACAATATCTTTAGACATGTGATGACATGCTCGGACTTTTATGTATCTGGATTAATATGACAACTCGAGGTTTTTCTTCCTCATAACAAAAACCAAGACTTTAATCGATGAAGCATTAAATCCATTAGATTCCTCGAAAAATATCATAGATGGGGGTAGCCATCACCTGTGGGGCCCATGGCCTAGAGATTTTTTTATTTGTAGATTTGGAAAACTAGTGTTTTGATCAATAGGAGGTAATGCACAATTTGGTTTCAAGATTCCAATTTTGGAAATCCCACCTTAAGAGAGTGTCGATAGTGCGGTCATGTACACCTTTCAAAAGAAAAGAAAAGGTTTTAGCATCTCACAACACTCATAAATGCTACTCGATTAGGATTTTATATGCAATACAAATTGGCTAAGAGTCCTCGAATTTTGTACTACAATTTTTTGTTTCCTATTAAAATAATAAGTACTTCTTGAATCTTTAAAATATATTGTAGTTGAAAGCTTAAACATTTAAAAGTTATAATTTTCAAATGGTTGCAATACCTATTGTGTTTTCAACACTAATGGTAGTCTTATCATTTTCATAAAACACAATGATTTAAGGTCGAGATTACTTCCTTAAACTAGATCATCATAGTGGATAATTTTGTTTTTATGTATTTCAATTTGAAATAAAGTCACTACTTTTCAACTTATTCTTTATTTATTTTTTGCCTAGATACCTTAAACTAGATTTCATGCAAAACACTTATTTGAACTATATTGTTGGATATGCAGATGATTTATTATAGCCCATTTATAAAGACACATAGCTTAAATGTGTATTTGTTATATTGTTGCAAACAATGTGCACTTGTGATCAATGTTCATTTCTTCACAACTCAGTAACTATGTACAAAACTAAATTCATGAAAAGGATTATTTGAGCTATGTTGGTGCATATGTAAGGGATTGATTATAGACAACAAATAAAAATATAAAAGCATGGCATATATATGATTATTTTTCATGTTGTATTGAGCAATGATGATTTTTGAAGTACTTAAATTAGAAAAAAAGAAACTTAGACACATGAAATGAAAGCATGTAAATGAAAATGAGACGCATAAAAATGAAACAATTGAAAGTATGTTGCTTACATGTTTGTGATATTTTGAAATAGAAAAAACAAAATGAAACACATAAAAATGAAAGCATAAAGTATATAGATGAGAAAAAATCGGAAGTATGTTGTTTACATGTTTGTGATATTTTGAAATAAAAAGAAAGAGTTGAAAATTTGAATCAAAGTTTGTAAAGACTTTTTTATTAGGTAAGGTAGAAAAAATATTAAGACCAATTTAGAATGATACAAACAACATGATCATTATTTGGAATTAGTTCCTTGTTATTATGTCTAATATATTTTTGTTGGTATATATGTTTTATATCATTTTGTTAATAGAATATTAAAAGTAAAATAATCTTGATTAAATTTGAGTTATCATTGTGTTTTTCCATTATTTGTATTTTTCTCAATTATAGGAGGCATTGCACATTTTAAATTTAAGTTCCAAGAAAATCTCGAGACATTGTTTCTTTAAGCTATTTATTTTAATAAGTAAAACATTGTAAACATTCATTAAAAATCAGACATTTAGATAGAACAAACAAACATTGTTTCTTTAGACTATTTATTTTAGTAAATAAAATTTTGTAAACATTCCTTAAGAGACCAGCATTTAGATAGATGACTTAATGTGCAGCATTCAACATGTATTATAATATATATTTAAAGAGTTTTATAAATTTATTTTTTCTAATTAAATAAATATTTTAATAAAAGTTATACATTCTACTTTGGATAATTAAAAGAATGATTTTTTTTGGGTCTAAACTTGATATTATCTTCAAGCTTCTGAAATTTCAATGATAAAATTTTACATTTTAAAAACATTTATTTAATAAATGAAAACATAAATATCTCATAAAAAATAAAATAAACAAATTTAAACTTTTCTTCTCATTTACTCAATACATTTTCCAAATATCCATTTCATGTAAATCATAATAAAATTAACAATCTTACGACACGTCAACAACAAAGTTTGTTTAAATTCTTGAGTAATTGAAAAGCTAGTACTTGTGCCATACTATAATTTAGATAGTGCACGACTTATATTCGTTATGTAGCTTTGTGGCTAAACAATTTCAGCTTAATGATTATGAGTACCATAGATTTAAAAGATACATATTATTCTACATTTATAATTGGTTAAATCGTAAAGTGTTGGGAACCCATAAAAAATTTCGTACGAAAATAGATACGTCATTTTTAAAAATATGTTATCGTTTGTACTTTATACAAAGTATGAAAATTATGCAGTTTAGTATTCACGTATTTATTTAGGTTGACGCATGATCCGGTGCTCTATTATTCTGAACTGTTTGCCATCGTCCTTCCTTCTTCCTTGTGCAGCCATCTGTTCATCCATATATGTGAGAGCATCCACCATACCGTCCTTTCACGATGATAATTGTGGCAATTATAAGGTCAATTATTGTCTTAGAGAGCATTTATTTGTCAGGTTTGGGTATAAACTCGTATCAATTTCAGAAATTGAAATCGAGCCGAAACTTGCCGCATATAGTATAACTTTTGGAACTAATTGTACTGATGATCCACCGAATAGAATAGTTCTAAGCGCCATCGGGCTCTATGCTGTTACGTGAGGAAAAATGATGAAGACCAAAGGTATCACGTGATACAAATTCATCGGTAGTGATTCACAATTGTCCGTTAATGCTTCCCACAATTCAAAATAAGATGGAAGCCACAATTTATTTTTGTGTTCATGTGCTTTAATTTTTGCAATTTCTAGTTTATCTAGTTGTTTTTATTTAGATAGTTTTAGTTATTTGGATGCATGCTTTGCATGGCTTTTTTCCAAAATATAACTTTAGAAAGATATATGTATTGACTCATTCATCATTATTTAAAGGGACAAGAGTTTTAGGTATTAATGAGAATTACTATTTGTAGCAATTTTACTCTTCTCTTATCTCTTTCTTTAAAATAAATTAATGTATTGCTTCATGCTTAGATTTTTGATCTCTTGGTTGTAATTTACTCTCACTCATATTAGCCGAAAAGTTGAATAAAGGAAAAAGAAGTTATGGTTAATCAAGGTTTTATAATGATTGAGTATGGTTGACTATATTAACTAGGGTTAATGATGGTTACTTATGATTAATAATGTTATAATATGGTTGGTAACACATTTACTTGGTTTAAATAAATTTGTAAGCCTTATCCCTTTGATTATAGTTCTAAGGTAACTCACAAATATTAATTCTGGTGATTTTCATTAATCATGGTTGCTTATGGTTAATTGTTTTAAACTATGACCATGTTGACAATTTGAATTTTTACTACAATTGACTATGTTGAGTATGGTTGACAATGATAGATTTTTATTGATCATGGTTGACTATGGTTCAAATTGTTCACTATAGTTTACCATGCTTACTTGGTTAACTATGATTAACTATGGTTGAACTTGTTGATTATTTGTGACCATGGATGATGATGGCTAAATATGGTTGATTATGATTGAATATAATTTATTGTAATTGGAAATGGTTTACTATTGTTTACCATGGCAATGTTTCCCATGTTCACAATGGTTAACTATGGTCTACAACCATTGATGATTATCTCAACTATGGCATGGTTGACCAATTTTGATGAAATTTTTTGTGGTTAACTACAATTCATTATGTGACATTATGTCCACTAAAGACCATTATTATAAACCATGATCATGGTTTATTATGGTTTTCAAAAGTTTAATATATTTAATCATAGTTATCTATGGTTTACCATGCTGACCATAATTCACTATGTTTGATGATCATTGATATTATTAACTACAATAGCCCATGTTAGGCATGGTTGATCCTTGTTACTTATGGAAAAATTGGTTGAATTTGGAGATCATGTTTGACCATGGCTTTAATGGATAATTCTCTCTTGCGGACAAGTGAGACCTCCCTTGGATCCTTTCCCTTGTTCCAAGACAGACAAGAGGGTATACCAATGTAATTTTAATCCCTAGATCCAATATTCTATATCCTAGAGCTAAGCATTCATTCACATGCACACTATGACAAGAAGAAGAAGAAGGGGGACATACCTTGGCATATGACGAGTCCTTTGGTGCATATCCAATCTAGCTACTGTAGATCTAATAGACTTTGCTCCACCTCCACTCGCTAGCTCCTACACACAAAGAAGAAACCAAATAACTTTCCTCAAAACCTTCTAACATATGGAGTATGACATGTAAATGAACATAAAATCATAGATCTAAGCAATATACAATAAGATCTAATTTGATCTACTCAAGAAATATCATATCTATTATAAAACGTCAATCAAAGGCATAGATCTAAACAAGATACCATCCATAACAACATGATGTGGAGAGGGGAAGAAAGATACATGTCTATACTATGGAAATAAGAAGAGTACATCAAATAGAAAACCTTGAGTGAGTTGATGTAGATCTCGTCCAATATCCTTGATCTAAGAGTTCTTTGACTCAACCAAGATGTTCACAATGGCTATAGGATGCACAAGAATCCCAACAGCGTAACAATACTATGCAAACAATATCTCTACATTTCTTGGCAGAGTAAGGGCACTCTCAAATTTTCCTCCCTTTCTCCCTTGAAATGTCTCCATTATATAGATGAATGGACGAAGAGAATGAAATGAATTTAGACTTATAGGTCCTCTCACATTTAGATAAGATTAAGAGCTCTTAGATTAACACATGTAGATCCAACTCATTTCTCAAATTTACTCAACAAATAAGGCAAAAATGAGGCTTCTAGAGGCTATCATTCTCCATAATGGAATAATAAATGAATTTATCCCTCTCTATAGTGGTGTAATGAGTGATAGGGCTCATTTTACTACGAAAATCAATTTCAAGGCTTAAAAAGGTAGTGTTTGGCCATGATAAATAAGATATGTCCCATCTAAGCTCTAAGGATGGAAAATAATGATATAAAACATGCCCCCTAAAGTGCGAGGTCAGAAGAGAAACTGATGGCCGAAACATTTTACAAATAATCATATGGAAAGGTAAGGTCTTGGAAGCAAGAAACCGGAGAAGACTTGTAATCAAGCATCAATTAGGAAGACATATATCATCCTCAAGGCAGGCATACCCATGCTCGAAAAAATTAGGAAAAAGCATGGCCGTCAATAAAGTATACTTCAAACCCATGAATGATCCGTGGGATCATGGCCACCATAAATACAAACTTGGATCCATGTCATGACAAATAACATAGCCACCGATCAATACAGTTTGGATCTATGTGAACCAATGAGATCATAGCCACTAACCAATAGAATGTGGATCTATGTGACAATATACAATATACATGTCCAGAGGACAAATAACACTAATGAGTGTGCACATATGAACCTCATATAATGTTCTGACTTGTGATATAACTCCAACACAACTTGGGAGGGGAACCAAGGATGAGTGATGCAATCCAACGAGAGGTTCACTAGAGAGGCAATCTCATATCACATCCATTCATAATGGGGGTTTAAATACTCTTAGAAACCTCAAAAATATATTGCCCAATATTAAGGGGTCCAGGGGGGTTTTAATTTGACAGAGTAATATAAATATTGGGGGTTATTTTATTGGTGTGGGATGAAGAATAACCTCCAAATCCTGGGATGGATTCATACCTCCAAATCATGGTCTCAATTCATACCCACCTAAAACTTAAGGACCCTTCATTTTTATTTGATATTCATTATGATCTTAAGTTTTGCATAAATTTTATAATAGTTTACCAATGATAATATTGATGGAAGTCTCTTTGAATTTCTAGCCTTAAGCAATCCTCATTTAATAGCTTATTTAGAAACTCTTCATTTTTTAGGTCGGGGTTTAGGTGGGTATTGAGATTCAATCAAACCTTGCTCCATGACAACGAAGAAAAGTGAGATCAATCTTTCTTGGCTCACTGGAACCAAGAAAAGTTAGATTAATCTTTCTTGGCTAATTATTTCTTTAAAAATTGTGTATTCTTCTTTAACATTTTCACATTCCACTTAGGAATAGTTGTTAGATTGAGTTATATTTGGCATATTCATAATTGTAATTTCAATTCTTATATTCAAGGAATCCGTCTTAATATTGTATTTGAACTAACATGAACATGTGTGAAAATCTAAATCCTTACTTGCATACCCTATGTGTTTTCATTACCATGAAATGGTATCATATAAGTTTCACCATATGTGTATATTTATAACTATTGCATGCTTGAAACCTAAAAATGGAGATTTTTCCCTCTCTTGTAAAGATTTAAAAAAACTAGATATAACCCAAGAAAAGGTAACTAAATGTCGTTAATTCCCTTGATTGAAAGAATAAATGTATAGGAAGTGGAGGAAATTCATATATTGCATCTTGTGAATGACCTAAATCCAAGGTATGCACATGATCATATGTTGTTAGTGGAAAGTAAGAGGAATTTTTCTATGTTCATTTGGGTTCAGACATCAATGATGTTTGTTTTAATAGGAATGTAGGGGAGTGCATCCACAAAAGGGTTTCAAATTTTCATTTTTATGGAGTTTAATTTATTAAGCTTATAGAAAACATGAGCTCTTTATGGCTATAATTATATTTACATGATATAAAATTGGTAGATTTCCATGTTGTGGTGTGAAACATCTGCAATTCTCATCCTTTCTAAGCATTGCACTAACTATTGGACTATCATCCTTTTACAGTCTTTATTATGTTGATATCTTGACTGGGTTTCCTTTTATACATTTTTCCGTCTCAATACTATTTTGTTGGGTCTTCCACTATCCAATTCTACAAATTGATCAGTCAACCCTAAAATCCTAGTGGGATCATTATTAGCATTATACTATTATTTTATTTAACATCATGTTTACTTATACTAAGATGTGTTAGGGATGTTGTTTGTTACAACTTGATACTATGATATAAATGGGGTATTAAAAATGGGTTGATAAAAATGGATACATACAATATCTGGTGAAACTAGGGGTTTTCTTAATTGGAAAGGCATATTGGGAGGGGGGTTCAACAATAAAATTTTAGGAGGAATTTT
The DNA here is from genome assembly GCA_027924585.1 of Larix kaempferi. Lineage (NCBI taxonomy): Eukaryota > Viridiplantae > Streptophyta > Pinopsida > Pinales > Pinaceae > Larix > Larix kaempferi. The sequence goes on from BSBM01000673.1 coordinate 25,855,185, forward strand.
CCAATATTAAGTGAAATTAGGGATATTGTTTAATATCATGCGAACGATCGTGCTATGTAAGAATTTTGTTGAGTGATTCCCCCGTGTGCAACACCTAACCCAAAGTGTTCATCCCAAACCTCGATGGTTTGATTTTACAACATGTGAAAAGACGTACTGATGTTGAACATGTGAGAATCCGTCTGATTATTGGTCAACGATGTTTACCATTAATAAACGCGATGGAGGCCACGATTGATGATGATGGATCCCAAGACGCCTAGTACATTCTAACGAGTGTGAATAGATGAGCTGATGTTGAACACCCATAGAATCGCTAAATTAGGAGTCAATGATGTTTACCCCTTCTCGAATGCAGTGAATCTTGCCACTGATGAATGCAAGAATAAAGGTACTAATGTTTATAGATACACTTCCTAGATAGGTAGTTGGCGCTGACAGGAAGGAATCCATTGAAAGAGGGCCTTAATGTATCCCCCATCAATCGAATGGAAACAAACATCAAGAAATGTGATAAAGATATATGATCACCAAGTATGAAAAACTAACACGGGGATGGACGACACAAAAGGTCAACATAACTGCAGAATGGTTGAATAAAGGTTGACCTTCCCTTGAACATATAGAATGGCAATTGTGTGACTAGGCAACAAAGACTCAAGAACCCCATATAGACCATAGTGCAATGACACTTGATGCATCGAGGCACCCTTCATAGTGATTAGAAGAGTAACCAATCGGATAACTACTATGATTCAGGGAAATGATATGTTTTTGAAACAAGGATATAACCCAACTGTAAGACAAAGTCGCAATCAGGTGCCATGTTCAAGGGTGACGTACGGTATGTTGCTTCTTGAATAAGATAGACAATATTTTACTCCCCCCCCCCCTTTCTCTTTTTTACTCATCTTTTTCATTTTTTAACGAGCTTGAAGAAAGATAGAAGTATGCTCAATAACATCTTCTTCGTAAAGGTTTAATGAGCCCAAAGAGGTAAACTCAAATATCTCTTCTTATTTTTTAATGAGCTTGAAGAAAAGATAGAACAATGCTCGATATGATCTTCTTCATAAAATTTTAATGATTCCAAAGAAGTAAACTCAGGCCTTTCTTCATTTTCGAATCAGCTCAAAGAATAGAGACAATGAATGCTCAATAAGATACCAGCCCGTGGATTTTTGTCGAGCCCGAGGTAGTTAATTCCTGTCGGTGTTTTCATATTTAGAGTCTAAAAAACTAAATGAACACTCTGAGGTGATATTTTTCGTAGAGTTAGTCCCTCCGTCTAAAAAATCATAAAATAATATGATGAAAAACTCTTCTATCCAAAGTGGACTAGAGTATTCATTTTTTGTAAGGGTAAACTTATACCAAATGGATTTTTTTTTAGATCCCTTACGAGTGTGAAATGAACAAGCTTACTCGGAAACCTTTTCAAATTTAAGGAGTTAAAAAAGAGCTTAAAGAGGACTCCATATGCACCTCATCCTTCTATGTTTAATGAGCTAGGATAAGTCAACTCGAATCCATATTTATTTTTTAAGGAGGTCAAAGAAGAGAGAGAAAAATGCTCCATAAGTACCCTTCTCGTAAAATTTTAACACGCCCATAAAAGTAAACTCGAGACCTCCTTTCTATTTTTAACAAGCTCGAAGGAGATATATTTTCCTCCAATGAGTTTCTCAACATCCCAAATTTGAGAAAGTAGGATTTCTCTAACAAACCCTAGGTCATTCTACAGTCAGATCTCATAAGTGAGCACTTGGTTGGAGTATCTCATTTGGTAAGTTGTACTATTTCTATCTTCGTTTGAGGTTCTCATTTATCAAGTTTGTCAAGATGACAAATCACACCAAGCTTGAGGATAAGCTTGAAGGAGCAGACAACTTCCGTTCTTGGAAGTGTAAGGTGATGCTCATTTTGGAAGAGAATGAGTTGGACATTTATATCAAAGAAGAAGTTACAAATCCAGAGGGAGATGAGGATAAATCCAAGCATAAGAAGAACCTGATAAAGGAAAATAGGGTCATTTTTTATTCCATCAAGGATCACTTGATCCCACATATCTCATCTCTACTAACTCTGAAACAGATGTCTGGTGCACTGAAGAGATTGCTTGAGGGAAAAAACATCAATAGGAATATGAAATTGAGAACTCAACTCAAGGCTGTGAATATGCAAAGAAATGAAAGCATTCAATCTTACTTCACAAAGGTCTCCCATATCAGATACCAACTAGAAGCCATTGGAGATCATGTCGAGAATGCAGAAATAGTGAGGACCACCTTGAATGGAATTCCAATATCATGGGAGTCATTTATTCAAGGAAAATGTTCCAGAAAGAGGCTCATAAGATTCAATGCACTTTGGGAAACTTGCACTTAAAAGTAAGCAAGGATTGAAGCCAGAGAAGAAAAGATAGGTGATGAAGATAATCAAGCTCTGGAAGCTCATGCTAAGGGAAACAATAAATAAGAATATCATAACAAGACTAAGAGGTCCCATAAGGGTCGAAGACCTCCCAGATACTATTCAAGTATCATATGCTACAGTTGTGATGAGATGGGAAACATTGCTAGGAATTGTCACAAGAAGAATGGAAACAAGAAAGAAAGTAAGAGAAGACATCATGCTCATGTTGCAGAAGATGATGAACCAACTAAGAAGAAATCAAGGGAATATTATTCAAGTGATGAAGAATATGTTCTGATTTCAACAAGTATAGTCTCACTTCAAAACAATGATTTTCTTGTTGATAGCAGTGCTTCTAAGCACGTGACATGTTTCAAGGATGCTCTCAAAAATGTCGCAGAAAAATACTCACATCACAAGGTGAAACTTGGAGATGATTACCAATATCACATAAAATGGATAGGAGAAGCTTCTTATAAGCTTGAATCAGGGAAGCCTCTCAAGATGAATGATGTCCTAAATGTCCCTGGACTATAGAAGAATCTACTTTCCATCTCATCTTGGATTATGAGTAGCATTTTTCGATGGCCAGGTACTTATGTTTTCCAAAGGTAAAACATTTGATGATGTTGTAGTAATTGGAGTGCAAGAGGGAGGATTGTACAAGATTAAGGGAAAACCATAACAAGCCTTGGTTCATGAAACTATGCAACCAAGTGATATATGGCATAGAAGGTTTTCTCACATCAACTACAAGGCATTACCAATCATAAGTAAGATGGTGAATGGTCTACCCAATGATACAAGAGCATTGGGACCTAGGATGAATAATCAACGTTGATCGACAGGAGAAGTAGACCAGGGGGATTGCCGATTACCACTGGTGTGGAAGAAGATTGGATGTTGAATCCAAGTAGTCGAGTGGAAGTTGTCGAGGTTCGTTCGACAGAAAGGAAGGTCAGAGGTAGACAAGTTAGGATGTCGACGGATGACATGTTTGCAGCGAAAGAGGTCGGGTGTCGATAGGTTGTCGAACAATGACACCGAGAGGTTGCGGCGAAAGCCAAGCATGGAGGATGGGACAAACTGGATGCCGCCATGGGGGGTTCACTCAGTGAACTTGTTACATAGCACCATCGTTCACAAGATATTAAATAATATCCCTAATTTCACTAAATATTGGAAAATGCCTCCTACAATTGTATTCTTGAACCCCCCTCCCAATATACCTTTCCAATTAATAAAACCCCTATTTTCACCAGATATTGTAGGTATCCATTTGTATCAACCCATTTTTAATACCCCCTTTATATCATATTATCAAGGTGTAACAAACAGGATCCCTAATGCATCTTAGTATAACCAAACAAGATGCTAAAGAAAGTAGTAGTATAATACTAACAATGATCCCACTAAGATTGTAGGGGCGACTGATCAATTTGTAGCATTGGATAGTGGAAGGCCCAATGAAATAGTAATGGGGAAGGTAAAATGAGTAAAAGGCAACCCGTTAAGAGATCAATGTAATAAATAAAGTAAAAGATAGATAGTCCAATAGTCAGTGCAATGCTTATAAAAGATGAGAATTACAGATGTTTCAAACCACAACCTACCAATCTACCAATTTTATATCATGTAAATACAAATATAGCCTTAGAGAGCTCATGTTTTCTATAAGCTTAATAAAATAAACTCCATAAAAATACAAAATTGAAACCCTTTCATGGATGGACTTCCCTACCTTCCTATCAAAACAAACATAATTGATGTTTGAACCCAAATGAACATAGAAAACTTCCTCTTACTTTCCAATAACACCATATGATCATGTGCATATCTTGGATTTGGGTCATTCACAAGATTCAATGAATTACCTCTACTTCCTCTACATTTATTCTTGCAATCAAGGGAATTAGAAACATTTAGTTACCTTTTTGTGGGTTAATATATCTAATTCTTTTTATCTTTACGGGAGAGGAAAAAATATCCATTGTTAAGTTTCAATCATGCAATAGATATAAAGATACACAGATGGTGAAACTTATATGATACCATTTCATGGTAATAATAACATATAATGCATGTAAACAAGGATTTAGATTTTCACATATGTTCATGTTAGTTCCAATACAATATTAAGAAGGATTCCTTGCATATAAGAATTGAAATTTCAATTATGAATGTGCCAAATATAACTCAATCTAATAACTATTCTTAACTGGAAATGTGAAAATGTTAAAGAAGAATACAAAAAGTTGAAATAAATTATTAGTCAAGAGGGATTGATCTAACTTTTCTTGGTTCCAGTGATCCAAGAATGATTGATCTCACTTTTATTTCTTGTTGTGGAACAAGGTCTAATTGAATCTCAATACCCACCTAAACCCCAACCTAAAAAATGAAGACTTAGATCTTTTACTAGAATGCCTACAAAAATTACAATATAATTGTTCAACTCCAGAATTCTCTATTAGCTACATCTCTTAACCTTGGAGTTGACAAGGAACCAAAAGCACACTCAAACATACTGAATAGTTTCATAGGCTACAACGTGACTTATATCTAGAAAAGAAACACACTTTGGAAATTGGCCTCATATAGAACAACAAAAGGTATAATGTTACAAACTTTACTCACTTTTAACACTAGAAAACTCAACCTCAATTACAAAGAAAGCGTAAAATCTTGCATACATATTCATAAGTGGTAACATTGACCTTTTGGACATCACATCAATAACATTCTACATAAAAAAAAACAAAATACTACCACCATGGTTATCTCATTGCCACAAAATTCTAATATTGTAATGCATGCTATTCCAAGAATCATACCTCATATCTAAATAACTTCACCAAGCAACAAAAAGAGTAACCCCACAAAAATAAAACATAGAGCAGAGTTAATAGTAATAGTTGCAATATTATCGGAATTTTAAAAATCCAAATACATTGCAGAATTTGCTCTGAGATCTTTACAAAGACATTCAAGTCTTTGTTGGAAGAAGAAAGGATGAAAAAAATTAACTAACACATAAATCCATAAAGTTTAAATTAATTATAAACATTCACATATATTTTTATTAAGCAAAACGGAAGATATGATAAGTCAAACTCATTGTTAAATCAAGAGTATTAGTTTATCTTATAGATATGATGCTATGGAGGATATAAATTGTACTCAAAAGAGTCACCTTCTCCATTTCCAGTATTAAAAAACTACTAAAAGTTTAAAGAGGGCATTGCCCTGAATTTTGAAAACATGTAAATATAAAGTATTTGATCAAATGATCTTGACATCAGCTCTAAATGAACACTAGTATAGAGGAAAGCAAGTTATCCAACTTCCAAAATGTCAATTTGCTTGATTAAAAACCTTCCAACACCTTAGCCTTGATTTTTAAATCCTGTTGACATGAGGTTGACATCATGAATGACACATGAATTTGCATCAACCCATGTACCTATAACAATCAAATCATCATGTGAAATCCAAATCTGTATTGAAATCTGATTTAAAATCATAAGATGGATGGTTACACTAGCACAATATCTATCTTGAAAGCTGAAATAAAATTCCAAAAGATGAATGGTCAAAGAAACTTACACAAAAAGGTAGGTGGAAAAAATTAGGTTGGTTTATCCCAAAATTCACCATTCGAAGGGTTCACTGCACCTGAGGCCAAAAAATATAAAATCAAGATGGCATTACTACATCAAATCAACAAAAATACAACCAATAATTATTTATAAATTATCTATCAAATGGGAATGAATAAGGAAAAATAAATTACAATAAACTTTAAATTAACCTTGTTGAGATTTCTGACAAAATCAGAAAAAACTTTGTAATCTCTTTCTTCTAATTTGTTTGTGTCATTCCTATTGTTGTATGATAAGTTGGCCATTGCTATAACAGATTCAAGTTGTACAAAGAGATGATCTGTCAAATCATACTTGTACAAGCGTTGCCCTTTTATTTTATTGTACCAATAAAACTGAAGCTCAACACCTTCTGGACTATCCAAAAGATCAATGTCATTATGGTAATCAAACACCCTATTTCCATCCTTCTTTCTTATTCTTTGAACCCTTCTAATGTACCAAGTTCCACAAGAAACACCTTCTTTGGTACTTCGAGAAACACCTTTTCTTGTGGCACATTCAACTATAGGTATTAAGTTGCTCTCAAACAACACCCCGCAGTCCCATCCAATTCCAAAGCCGATTGAAACGCCCTCTTTTGAAGCCCTTTCATCTCGCCTAAAGTAGACCCCATTTCTCACTCTAGTCAACCTATCTTTGGATAATGTTGGATTTCCATTCAACTGACTAACCAAACAAGATTTGAACATATCCTTACCATCAATCTCTACCATTGGTTTGGTAGTTGTGTTCACATTATCATCAATGGTATCTAAAATTTCATCCAACTCATGCCTCCACTCACTTTCCATTGTTTGCAATTCACTAACATTGAGTATGGATGAAGATGAAGATTGGAATATTGAGTTGGAGTTATTCGGTGTAGAACCATCAACTACTTCATCCACTACTTGGAATGTTGGATAGTTTTGATCCTCTGTCCATGGTTTAAACCACCAAGAAGATTGTGTTTGTCCTTCTGGTTGCATGCCAAGTCTTGATAAAAGGTTTTGTGCATCATTCAATCCTACTTTCAGAGCTTCTATAATTTTATCATCTGTAGATATTGGACCATAATGTGATAATACATCATGATTCTCTATGGTTTGTTGGTGCAATTTATTCCAGATGCTTTCCTGTTTTTTATGAGATTTATTAAAGCGAAGCCCTTGTGGATTTGATTCTTCTTCAACAACTCTATTAAGAGTTCCAACAGCATGAAGCAAGTCAGTGAAATAATAGGCCCTCTCTGATCCAACCATCCCACCAACTTTTCTAAATAAGTTCTCACACACATCTTACCCACTCAAGTGCAATACACATGGAAAGTTAGAGTAGTGGCCTCAAAACAATCTCATCAATAAAACCGCAAAGTGGCACGAAATTTTCACATCCTGATATGCCTCTCTACTAATGAAATTTATGATGGCATTAACATGAGATTGTTTCCGTACCCAACGTAACCATAACAAAAAGAAATGTTGAACTCTTGAAGCATTTTGCACTCTTTCCCAAAGAGTCAAACTATGAGACATAAAAATGTCAATGTAGTCAGCAACAATCATTAGATAAATCTATGTACCTCTCTTCCCTACCACTTGTTGTACTTCTCATCTCTTTTAAAAACCTTTGAACATGCCTTGAAGCAATGCGTTGCGCTGAACCCCAATTTTGTCGATCTATCCTCTCTATATCTTCAATTTTAAGCTTGTGATAATCCACTTTAAAAGTGTTATAAGCCATTTTGACATGATTAAAATTTACCAACTCTTCTCCAAGGATCAAATCTCGTCGACCACTAAACAAAGGATTGACTAGCTTTTTCCCGTTGTGTATGTAATCATGGTCATGTAGTCCTGTTACGTTGCCACCATCATGCAACCCAAATAGCCTCCACCCTTCCCAAGGGATTTGATATCGAATAGATTTTGTTGAAGAATAAGCCTTCAACATAAGTTGTCTTCTTCTACTATCCCCATCAGATGAATGACCAATAATAGGTCCCAAACAATTTTCCACGTGTTTCCTCCACATAACTTCTATTTTTTCCCATTGCTTGGCAACAAAATTTGCATCAAACCTATTGCATGTTGGATGAACAACCACAACCAAACGGGGAAGATTTTCATGTAAAGGGTTTGCAATAATGACACGTGCATAATGACCAATTACACTGTTCTTAAAAGTGTCTATAATAACATCATATCCCGCAGCTCCCTCGCCCACAGTCACTAAGAAATGTGATTGGCATTGATGATTTTCTTTATTACCACAAAAACCAACCAAAGTATCACTTTTTGCTACCCACCTAACATATTTTGTCACAATGGTGTCATCTTCAGCAAGCCATACAGGAATCAGACCCTCTATACCATGTTTGGATTTATAAGATGCATAAACCTTTCCAAGTGCCTAAAAAATATACTCATGCTCCCCTGGGATATATGACAGTGATTTTCTCACTTGCCTTAAAGTTGTAGATATTGAAGGACCATCTAAATTCAAGCTAATGAAGCTATGCAATCTAGGACCCCCCCATAACTTAATCATCTCATAAATGGATTTAGTGGATGCACCATACCTTCTCCCTGCTTTTGGACGTGTGAGGTTGTGAAAGATATCTTTGAAAAATTCCCAAATGACATCTTTACCTTGTAATTTTCCTTGTCTATGTGCCTCACACACATCCTTTCAAAACCTAAATACAACTTTCCTTTCTGTAGATTCAAACAACTTGTCCTTTAGGGACCTTATTCTAATAGAGAATATAGCAACCTTTGTCCTCACCCACCAAAGAGCCCTCATTGTTGATCTATAGCTAGTATTTGTAACCCTTGCAACATTTCTAAGCTTAGTTTGAGTCAAAAAGTCTAATCTTCTCCCTTTCCCTGTATCTCGCCCATGTCTTTTAATGGGGCTCCTTGATTCATGATATAAACGCATCTTAAAGTCATCATAGTCTGGAATCAACTTACAAAACTTGCATGTCAATGATTCAAAAGGTATCCCTGTTTCAGAAGCCCTCTGACAATCAATATGCCTATATGTACCATCAATACGACATTCTATACCATGATAACATAGCATCCTCTTGGTATGTTTCTCTATGGCCCATAATTTCCCACCCCTTTGATCATCTATTAGGATATTTGTGTTCAATCTCTCCCCATTTCTATCAATATATGGATACCAATGCCCCCAACATTGTAGTATCAAGGGAGATAAATGATCTACAATAATACAATAAAAGCAAATAAATTTGAAGATAAAAAATAAAATTATGTTCAATGTCATATTCAAATTAAATAAGCTTGTGAAATTAACATACCTGAAGTAGAAGGATTTGCACTTGTAGAACCCCTATGTGATAGTGGTGTTGATGATGGGACCAAGAACCTAGTCAAACTCTGTTGGGACTTATCATTGGCAGGCTTCTTGGGTCTCCCAACTATGCCAGTCCTCAACCCAATTGTATTATGTGAAGCCTCATTTGTAGTAGAAATGTGCTTGTTTGATTTCATATGTTCATTTAGAGAACTAACAATATTACCACTTGCTATTACTAAATAAAACCATTTATTGCACCGTGTACATTCTACTTTTACTTTTCTCTTGTCCTCGTATCCTGCAAGTGTTGCTTCCACCACTGTGAACAAATTTGGATCTTGTGTCTTGTTGAAATCATCTAGTATTTTTATGGCTTTATCAATCTCAAGTCGATCTCCAACCATTGATGTCTACCTTTCTATGTTACATGAAGGAGTTTCACTACTTCCCACCCTTGAAATGTTACGTTGATGGGCCCTTGTTTTCATGTGATTGTTTTTGAAGTTGCGAAGTGTCTGTGCTGCCAAAGATATTTCCCCTGTTCGATAATCAATACCACAACTTTCACAACGTATCTTTATTTTAGATTGTCCATTTTCTGAATATACTTTAAGAGTAACCTTCTCCTCAACAAACTCTTCCATTAAACTATTCACTTTTTGTTCCCAAGATGCCAATATAGTAGAATCAACACCTATGTTTTGTTCTATCGAATCACACTCAACTTCAACTCTTGCTTGTTTATGCATAGGTTCCTCCATGTTCTCGTCAATTATTTCAACATTTGGTGTTCTTTCCATTACATTTGATTGCAACGCTTCAGTATCCAATGTGTCTAGTTTCCTCTTGATGCCTATAGGTGTTTTTGTAGCTTTCCCTCTTTTCTCTTGTGTTGCATTTAAAGTATATCCTTGATTGTTGGTAAACTCAAAAGGATATCCAATGATATTATCAAGCACAATTTCTTGACGGATTTCTGCAAATGTAGCATCTGATTGACACCTAACTATGCCAAGGGTAGAATGTTCTTAACTAACTACAATTAGAAAGTCAAAATCATTGTCTGGATTCATCTGCATTTCCATCCACATGTACCTTTTAGTTAGATAAAAATGGATAAAGATATAGAAACATTTTTCAAAAGATTGGATATAACATACATTTGTCAAAGTGGTATTGAAACATTCAAACTAAAATTGAATTTATATAGAAGGAAATTCATTGAACTAGAAAACTGAGAAATATTTGGTTTATTCAGGTTTATTCAATAGACAATTAACTGCCTCTTGTAGATATTAAATAACATTCCCAATAGACCCACTAGGAATTCAAAAAATGGGTGGGCCATAATAGTTCCATTCATTGGATATGCATGCCCCACTATGCCATCACACAAGCCTTACATAGGGAATCTTTTCCCCATAGGCATGATATGATTTCCTTTTCGAGACTCGTAATACAACGAGGAGGTGACTCATACATGAAAGGTGGGGCTTCATAGTGGAGAATGGGATCTGATGAACCCATATTAGGCACTAGGGGAAGGACCTTTGATGTGCAGGGGGACCTTCATGATTTTACGTAAAAAGGTCAACACCAAAATTTTCTGCAACAAGTCGAAATCGCAATAGGTCATGTGTAGGTATTTTTTTATGCATAAAGTATTCCATGTTTAGAGAACATGGATTCTTCCACAACAAATGAATCTCATTTCTCTATCTATACAAGATCAAAATTAATCGAAAATTAGAGTCGATTCAAAGGATGTGGATTTGGGATGTTTCCCATGGTGTTGGTTGATATACCACTTTGCGATAGTGCTAGTTAGGGTCCTCTGGAACAGGTGTAGCTTAATAGAATCATCAACGTTGTTGTTTGGTGAGCACCATAGGTGAAATGACATGATATGATTATAGGGGTATTCCCCAGGCTTACCTTCAAAGTTTGGGATGTATGACAAGAGTTTGATAGGCATAGGGGGGAATTTGGATCATGTTGGATCGAATCATTGGTCAATCTCATTAAATTAGGGAGGTTGAGGCTAACCATAACTGGAAAGCTCGCATTTGGGAAAAGTGTGTCCTCATGGTTTCCATCTAAAATATTTGGCATTTATAAAATATGTTTCATGATATAGGGACCAGAAACCAAACAAAACAACAAGGTAGAGACCAAGTGAAACAAAAGATGGAGAGGTCAACCATTCTATCTTCTTGTTTTATTAATCCTACAACTATTATCGAACGATTAAAAATATTTTGGCCACATTTTTCCATTTTCTAAAGAATACTAAAAATAAAAAATAAAATTAAACTAAAGCACTACAAAATGAAAAGAAAAATAAATCCAGAAGCATTAATTAAAACAAAAATAAATTTACAAGGATTAATGAAATAAAAATAAATTCACAAGCATTGAGGAATTTAAGTGGTTTTAGGTTTTTATGGTTTAACTTTTTATGCCTTCATAATGAGGGTTTTCACATTTGGGTTATGTTATCATGGTTTTATGTTCTTATTTTTTGTGTACTAAGTTCAGATTTGTGGATTTTGGTATAAATTAAAATGAAAAAATGGACATTCCCAAAACAACAAAAAAATTAACAAGTGGTTGGTGAAATAGCCTGAGAATAAGGTGAAGTTGTCCAATGGGTGCATAGGGGGATCTTCATTGTTTGAGGCTATTCTCTTATAATATTGACATTTCTAACCTTTTAACTTGTCACAACTATGACAATCTGTGAATGATTTTCTTAAAAAAATTTAAACACATAAATATAATTTTAAAGAAAACCAAGTGATTCCTTACATTTTTTGAAGTCTGTATACTAAAGTGGATGTTAATAACCATCATTATCTTCATCAAAGAATGTTTGAATAAACTTAATCTTCTAAAAGAGGAGGCTTGAAAGTACACAAAATGTATAAAGATGCAATGTATTTTTTAAGAGAATTATTGCAAAAATAAAATACAATTAGAAACTAAGTAGATGTAATAAATTAAATTAAAAAGAATTAAAATACTTAAAAATACATAATAATAATAATAAAAATCTACCATAATAATAATAAACTAAACTAAGTGTCATATATATATATATATATATATATATAGAGAGAGAGAGAGAGAGAGAGAGAGAGAGAGAGAGAGAGAGAGATAAACCCATCTAAACTATATCATATTTTAAAAAGATGTGTTTAGATTTAGATCTCTCCTACTCTCTAATATATAGTTAAGATAAATTCCACTTGGATTTTTTTTAGACAAACAACGTATCATTCTTTGATTGATTATGTACTGTATCCTATGATCTTCCAACACAATACATATCTTGCTTATTTTCCAAAATTACCTTGTTCACAAGCTAAACATAAATGATATTTATGTGATATTCCTACATATGAGGAAGAAATCAATAGTTTCCATGAGATGGATTTTATCCTACCTTGATGTTTTATCATTGTATGTTCTAACTAGTGATACTTTACTCTAGTCTAATTAATTTTTTGTTTCATGCATTGATTTTTTCAACAAAATATTATCTCTTGCAACAAAATCACCATTCTAAAAATCATCTCAAAATTAGTTAGAAATCCTTCATGGATACCAAAAAGATAAGATCGACAATCACTACTTTTCATTGTGATATAATATTTTGTATACTAAATCCTTAAATGGGAATATTTTACTTCCTAATGATTTCATCCACATATTCAACTTTGAATATTTTCATCTCTAAATTTTATACAAAGTGACTCTTGTTAATTTAGAAATACCCACTATTTAATCTTTGTTCACTAATTCCAATGTTTGTATAACTATTGCACTTTACCTTTTAGAAAGAGAGAGCGTATTCCAAAATATTAATTGCCACTTTTTCTCATCTTTATTCCTCCTCTGGAGAAATCTCCTTGTATTACAAACTATTTATGAAAAGAAAACCCATACATTTATTAGAATGCAATTTTGATTCTAAGGGATTATTATACAATATGCTAAATGAGGAACAATTTATTATCATGGGGAGAAACAAGGTGTATAATTTTTTATGTTATTGTTCATCTTATTAATGGGGGATTAATCTCAAGTTTATGTCTAGAGATAGATAATGGATACCTTAAGCATTTGGTTGGGAGTTCACACATCTAGAATTTCACAATCTTCAATTTCCTTCTCTATAAATCTAGGATTGGTTTACAAAGAATACTTTTGATTTTTCCCAAATGATTTCCTAGCCCAAATCTTCGTCATTATTCTACACAACCCTCAAAATATTTTTGGTTTCTCGAAAACATCCTTGATTAATGATGAATATATTATCAACATTATAAACATGGGAGATAGGAGAACCTAAATATAGAATTTGGAGGCCCTTAATTGTGTTATTTTTCTCAGGTTTCCCTAATACCTTCCTAATATTATTATCATTATAATAATGAAAAAGGGAGATAGATGGACACCCTAAAGTTGTTTCCTCTCTAGGATAAATAATTTACCAAGGCCTCCATTGGTAAGGATAAAGAGAGATGTTATAAAAAATCACTCATTTATCCAACAAACTCATCACCAACTAAACCCACTTATTAAATATTTTTAAGGAAATCTCATTACACTTTATGATAGTCCATATATAAATCTAGCTTAGATTCATAAATCATTCAATTATATCATTATATGTTACTTTGAAAAAGTAACTATTCTAAACCATTCACTAAAAAGCTTAGTCTCTCCACTTTAAATAAATAATAAGAGATTTGTATCAATGGTTGTCGGTGCCTTGAATAAGATTGTTTTCAGCATACAACGAGGAGATATTTCCAGCTACTGATCAACGCATTGGACTTGATATGAGATGGGGCCATGGCCATGTTTTCCCATTTGTTGTGCTTACGTGGTGCTTACATGGGCATTCTATTTGCGTTTTCAGCATCTGTCCAACTAAATGACCAAGGCAGGTACCCCATTTCACATTAACATACATACTGCTTACTCCTATGAATGCGAATTGTTTATAATTATAATGCTTGGTTATGCAAATTGTTATCTATGGCTTTCGATTTATAGTTTAGCTAGTGTTGTAAACATGATGGCTATTGTCAATGTGAATAGACACAACTGCAGCAATTATATAGTTGATATAACAACTTTTTGGTTGGAACTGGCACTCTTTGTCAAGGTTGTGATAGAGGCATGCTTATGGGAAACGAATGGATTGAAATTGAGAGAATTATGATCTCTGGACATGGAAAGGAGAGTTGTGAGAGAGAAGATGGGAAGTGGGCTAGTGTGAAGGAAGTCCGAAAGATTTCCTTATATCTGAAGAAAAGGAAGAAACAATTCTCTCAAAAACTAAAAACATAACTGATTTCCAAAACAATTATTGGACTAAACAGTTGTGATGTGTTTTTGAGGAAGAGAAGGTGGAGACTGCTATCAAATGCAAGCCATGAAAAGAACTTCTCTTTATTTTGAAAGAAAATTGACATCGAACTTCTGAAATGATTAATTTGACATGGATATTTTCTCCAATATAGTGATGATGAGTTGTACAGAAAACCCCAAAGAAATAAGAAACTATGTCTAATGTCAACTAATCCAATCCTATATTTGAATAATGAATGTATTTATCTCTTATTTAGTTTAATTTATCTGACGCCTGACTTGCATCATTTATATGTTGTGGTAGGGACACAACATCAATCCAATTTCAAAAGAAATAAATCCAATTTCAAAAGAGCAATCAGTTTCCTGAGCATTAAATCCTATGATAACGATAACAATCTATGACTATTAGCATAGATAAGAAAAAAGATGACTAAGGTATTATATCATAATACACTAATTGTAACTGTGTAGGAAAAAAATTTCGGTTTTTTGAAAGTAAACATTAATATTTTTTTTAATAACCAACAAATACTCGCAAGCATGCAACTAGCGTAAATTCCCAGACAAATTACATTCTTAAATTGGACATCGAGTACCATACAATATTCCTCAAGTAAAGTATTCCGATTCAAATCAAATTCTGTAGCATCAGCCTTAGTTTTATCTTTTGTTAGGCTTGAACTAGCCAATTTCAATCATATATATACCTAAACCTAATCCTAACACCAAAGTTAAAGTTTAAGGCAATTTGTTTGAGCTTAATCACTTTTACATAAATGGTTGGTAAATTAGTTCGAACTTAGCTACTTTTACTTGAGTCGTTGCTAGATTGTGTCACAGTTTCTTGGTGTCATTTTTTTTCTAAGCTTATACTAAAGCACTCTGAAATGCAACAATCAGCATGTTGCTTTTTCCATGAATCTGAAATGCTTTTTGTGGAGTTCTCCATGAATCCGTTGTGTCATAGTCTCTTGGCGTCATTTTTTTTTCTAAGCTTACACGAAAGCACGCTGAAATGAAACAATCAACATGTTGATCCTGGTTGTGACGAGACTTTTGGAGTCTACTATAGTATTAATTCATTGATCTTGTTGTGTACTTAACAACTGGTATAGGAGTGCCTAGTGTTAGCACTCCATAAAATTTTGTGCTTAAATATATTCTGGTAGCATTGACGGTGCTACAACTCACACCAAAACATCCTTTGAAAGTGAGAATTCCACGTGGTTTATTCTCAATTGTCACAATAGATGCATTAAGAAGACCTAAATCGCAAGTTTATTTATGTTGAAATGGCTTTTTTCAAAAGGTGGTGGAAGCAACAAAGTAAGGAGAAAAGGGAAATTGTTAGAAAGCTTGTTGAATATGGCCAAATTGAATTTATAAATGGGGGACAGTGCATGCATGATGAAGCATCTACTTATTATGTGGACATGATAGATCAAACAACCCTTGGGCACTGATTTATCAAGAAAGAGTTTGGAAAAGTTCCTCCCATTGGATGGCAAATTGATCCCTTTGGACATTCCGTCGTTCAGGGTTATCTTCTAAGTGCAGAGGTTGGATTTGAAGCATTGTTCTTTGCGAGGGATGATTATCAAGACATTGCCAAAAGAAGAGAAGATCGTACTATGGAGATGATTTGGCGTGGTTCTAAGTCACTTGGGTTTTTTGCACAGGTTTTCACTGGAATTCTTGCACACCATTACGATCCTCCTGAATTTCGATATGACATTAAAACTATAGAAACAACTATCCAGGATGATCCCTTTCTTTATGATTATAATGTTGAGCAACAGATAGATCGTTTTGTCCAGCTTGTTGAAGAGCAGGCCAAACAATTTCGTACAAATCATATCATGTGGACAATGGGTGAAGACTTTGCATATGAAAATGCAAATACGTGGTTCAAGCAGATGGATAAACTTATACATTATGCAAATAAGGATGGGCGTGTGAATGCATTTTATTCAACTCCAACGATCTACACTACTAAAAAAAAATGCAGCCAATGAAAGCTGGCCTTTGAAGACAGACGACTTTTTCCCGTATGCAGATTGTGAACATTGTTACTGGACAGGTTACTTCACTAGTCGACCTGCTCTAAAAGGTTATGTGAGGAAACTCTCTGAAGGGCAGGTTCATAGGTTTAACTATGTTACAGAAGGTTGGACAGAGCTCATATCTGCAATCATTCAGCAAGTGGGAGATGACATTGCTAGGGCTCATCTACCTTCAGATTCTGTATGAGGATGATGGAACTGTCGAAAGATGAACCAAATGTCAGTATTTTCATTGACTGATGAGAAGATCAATGGTTCATAGCCTTTCTGCGGCAAAAACTTGCATGGAGAAGTGATGAAGTTAGTGGTTGCGGAATACAAACTACCATTACATGCATCATTTTTTGGATACATCCACATAAGGAAAAGTGGTATTGCAAACCGCTCAAAGGGCAATGCGCAATGCGGAAACTGCCTTACGTGGCATCCTAAAAGCAGTTTCTATTTATTGGTGAAACTCGTCATTTTATTTGTTTCGAAAAAATGACCGGAGGAAATTAAAAAAACATAAGAAGCTAAGACATAAACCCTAGCTCCTGGTGGAAACTATCATTGGTGGAATGAGGTGGAATCTCCATGATCTAAACCCTAGTGCATGAAACCGTTCATGTGGATCACTCTTTGCAATTGGAGGAGGTGTCTATTGCAATAGTATGTTCTCATACAGGTAGCAAAAAAATGAAGCACTAGCCCGATCGTAATCTTACTCTATAGGTGGCAAAGCATCCAACGATAAATGGCAACGGACAGTTAAAAAAAAATGGTAGAGTTAGTTTTGTAGAG
Source organism: Larix kaempferi (assembly GCA_027924585.1). Classification (NCBI taxonomy): domain Eukaryota; kingdom Viridiplantae; phylum Streptophyta; class Pinopsida; order Pinales; family Pinaceae; genus Larix; species Larix kaempferi. The sequence goes on from BSBM01000673.1 coordinate 25,872,802, forward strand.
TTCAGGATAAAGATTCTTTTTGTGAAAATTTGGGTTAATGCATCAAACGAAAACTTTTTCAAGAATTGAAAAATCCTTGCAGCCGGTCACGATTTTCATGACAAGAGTTTTTCTTGTTTACTATTTTTGTAAAACAATTTGATAAGTATTATTATGTATTGTGAAATTTTCGATGTGAAAGTAAAATCAAAACACTTGTTTCATCAGTTATAAGGTAATTAGGGTTTGCTCATGAAGCAAATTTTCTGTATAAATTATGCATTTTGCAATGTAAAAGAGGGGGATTTCGAGTGAGGAGGACCCTTTTGAAATGTTTTTCAGAAATTAATAAAGATTTCAGAGTAAAGTAGATTTTATCAAAGATTCATGAGTCGTTTTCAAAATTACAGTCCGTATTTCTCTTTTTCTTTACATGTGCATGTCAAATTTTCTTTGTCATTCTTGCCATTATGTCATTTCCTTCTATGCTTGAATGAAAGTCTGAAATAAATTAGGATTCATACTTTCTATTCCTCGGTTTATCGCATTCGAGTATCCATTTGCTTCTCCAAAGTTGATAGTGGATTCATCCTAGTTTGATGCCCATTGTTGATGGATTGTCATTAATTCTTTCTTTTCACCTGCAAAAAGATTTGACTGTAATAAAATGACTATCTTGCGTTTGTACAAAAAGTTTGTTTGGCTGCTGATCTATATTTTTCTGTTTCTCGACTCCATTGCCCAATGGTATCTTTTCCCTGTTGATCTAACTACATTATTTAAAGCCTACAAAGTTTTTATTGTTATTTTACAATTTGGTCATTGAGTTTATTATTAAACTGCTGTCGTGGTGACATTGGATAGTAGATTTGCAAAGAGAGCCCTCTCTAACTGAAGGAGGCCAACTTTTTAGTCTAAAGATTGGTTTGAAATAAGTTAACTTGGGGTTTCTTTGATACAGCCCAAGGAAAATCCAAGTGATAACACCTAGGTTGCTTGATAGGGGTTGTATGAGACTGTCCAATTGTCCAAAATTGCTTCAAATTTCCCAAAACAACCTATACGAAATGATTCATAATAGGTCTAACCACTGTGTACTTGGGATTCTTGTGGGAATGCCCTGAAATTTGAATCCATCATGACTGATTCCGTAACAATTACTGCCAGATGACAACCATGGGGGTAATTTTCTTGTATGTATTCTAGTTATTTCTTAAATTGTTATTACATGTAGATTCATGCCTTCTCTTTACCTGATTCCTTCTCTATGTAATAAAGTGTGCCAAGCTCGAGTAAATATTAGTGATATCAATGAGAACTTCCTCGGATCTTGATCAGAGGCTACAAGCAAAGAATTTCAATGTATCCCTCCATTTCCATAGAAACATCCTTTCCCCCTCATCATAAACAATAAGAAACCATGTGTGGAGTGACTACTCCTTATTTCAAATGGTATTTTATCTATTACTATGTAAATATGCATACATGAGGGTTGTTACAACTTGATACTTGATTGAGTAGAACGTATGATAGCACTATCTATCTCTATACCTGATCGAGAGAAATGATTTATAAATGATTTAAAAGGGGGTCCATACTACCACAAACAACGACAAAAAAAATTAACTCTGGTATTGAGGTGCTAAAAAAATGCTGAAGATGGACAGATATTTATAAAATTGGCTCCGTAAAAAGAATGATGCTCTCGCTTACACCTAATGTGTCTTGTTGTTGTCCTACATCAGGTATTAATACAAAGATCTTTATAGATGAGCATCAACATTCCAAGAAATGAAGGTAATTAAATTGAAACCACATGAAATTGTTAAAAAATACGATTAGTGAGTGAAGTTTCATTGCCTAATTATAGTAAGAAGCTCCTTAAGTTGATAAGATTCACTGATGAAATTGCATTCTTTAGCATTGGTTCACTGATAAGCATAACTAGTTCATAGAAAACAATAAATGGTTTTCTTGTACATACCTTTTTAGGCAGAACACGGAGTCGATCCCAAACCTGCTTCAAAATAAAATTCGCTCTTGCTTCGCGACAAGGATTGATAATGCAACACTAGTATAAACGTTTCTCCAATGCCTGTCCTCCGTTCACATATTAATTCACATTCCAGAAGCTTCCTATCCAGCTTTGCAGCAAGCAATTCCTAGTGTGAGTGATGGGTCACATAATCACCTGGCCTCAAGTAATGTTATTGCCTAACAGGTCTAGTGTAAAAGGTTCCTCCCTCTAGCTAAGTTCAGTCCTCGGTTCCTTCCCCAGAAATCCACGAAAGCAATATACGGTAAGCCAATCTAATAAGATTTTACCAATTTCCAGACATACATTCATGGGCCTATGTTGATTATAGATTGCCTGTCTTAGTCATCTAATGGTAGGGATCTCAAAAAAATATCCATTTCCATATCCAGTCATTAAATGGAAACCAATAAATAAATTATCCGGTAAATTCCTGAATGAATAATCTATTGATCTAAACCCCATAATTCAAATGAACCGGCCCTTTAGTTTCTTTAAAAATTAAAATTTCCTTTATTTCCAATCACCTGAGAAATCTATTAATGTGGAGCACTACGAGGAGCTATGAATTGGATTCGATGCCACCCAACTATATTTTCTATCTATGAATTGATTCCCAATTGTACAATTCATCATGTGATAGTTTCGGATCCATTGTGTGCCTGTATCAGCCTGATAAGAGGGTGATTGAACCCTATCCAGATACATATGATACTCACCTGATTTAAACATCGGAGGAGCAGTGAAAACATGTCCTACCTGTCATATGGATGTTGATGTATATGTAACTTCGGAATGTATTTCATCTATGTATTTTATATATATTCATTGTACCCTTATAAGAGATGTGTTATTCCTCTATAAGGAAGTGTCGTCATGTGGATTGACAAGTGTCGCAAGTGTGTGTACTTGCCGATGGGTTATTAGACCACCATGTGGGGTCGGCCCCGAATTATATATAATATAATGTGAATGTATCTAGATAGACAAGTCGGCCCCATAAGGTCACTGGGCAAAAAGGTGAGTATAAATAGAGATAGGAGATCTCTATTTTATTCACTCGGAAAAGTAACTCAATCTCTATCTCAAAAGTGGTGCACTAGTGAAGAAGAGGAGGATCATCTACTAGGAGACTATCTCAGTGTTATTTGGTTGTATTTTGGTTGAGACATTGCTCTCTCTATCTCTGAGGAAGTTGTGGGGTTTTTCACCTTAGGGTTTTCCCCACGAAACTCTGTATCTCTTGTCTCTTATGCTTTTGATTCTTGTGATGCTTGTCATATTATGATTGTCATGCATTGATATACTATATATGTTATTCTCTCAGCAAAGATCCTATAGTATTGTGAATTAATACTCAAAATTTAACATGGTATCAGAGGTAACCTGAGAAGAAGACATTTTGCAGTGATGGAAGCTTGAGTTCCTTGTTTATTGGGTTTCTCTCCACAGATTTTTGAAAATCAGTATAGTATATTGACTCTACTCATCAAGGTGCATCTATCTATCCAATCAGAACTCAGTTCCGAGCATTTTCAGTTTTGGCCCTAAAAATTAGGGTTTCCACAAAAATAGAAATTTCTGGAATCTGAAGGCACAGCTGGAAGCGCCTTGCAAAAATCGAAGTTTAGAGCTTTGGATCGAGATTTTTGGTTGGGTATATCTCCAGGAAACTCAAACCTTAATTCAGGGCTCTCCCCAGTGAACCCGAGAGGACAAAAAGGCAATTCTGAAGGGCAAGACATTGCTGATCTCAAATTCTGAATGCACCAGGCTGATCAGCTCACCAAAGCGCATCTTTCTATCCTTTCAGAAATTTGAAATTCACATTTTGAATTTTTAGGGTTTCTCTGACAAACCCTAATCCAGGACCAAATCCAGTTTTCAGCACTTCAAGTGGTAAGTTCTAAATCTTTTCTATTTCCATTTGAAGTACTCTTTAAGATGTCTCTCCACACCAAGCTTGAGGATAAACTTGAAGGGGCTGATAACTTCCGAGCCTGGAAGTATAGGATTGGGTTAATCCTGGAAGAGAATGAGTTGGACTCATATGTGAAAGAAGACATCCCTATCCCAGAGGATGAAGAGGCCAAAGTATTGCACAAGAAGAACTTGGTCAAGGAAAAGAGAATCATTGCTGATTCTATCAAAGACCATCTCATACCCCATGTGTCTTCTCTTAAGACACCCAAGGAGATGTTTGACTCTTTGACCAAGCTGTTTGAAGGGAAGAACATAAATTAGAAGATGACCCTATGAAACCAATTGAAAGGAGTAAAGTTCCAGAATGGAGAAACCATTCAATTTTATTTCTCAAGGGTCTCCTAGATCAAGGAACAACTAGAAGCAGTGGATGAAATGGTGGAGAATGGTGAAGTGGTGATGACCACTCTAAATGGCCTACCCAGGTCATGGGATTCCTTTATCCCAGGAATTTGTGCAAGGAAGAAGTTGATCTCCTTCAGTAGACTACGGGAAGAATGCTCACAAGAAGAAGCAAGGCTTGTGGCACGAGAAGAAAATATGGGGAATGAAGATCAAGCTCTCACAGCTCACACCAAGAAAGGGAAGACCAAGAGAGAGCCATCTCACTCCAAGAGATCTTCACATCACTTCAAAGAAAGAAGAATATGCTTCACCTGTAATGAGAAAGGACATATTGCCATAAATTGTCCCAAAAACAAGAAGGACAATAACATCCCTAACAAGAAGAAGAAGGGTAGCAAAAGAAGGTTTCATGCTCATGCTGCCGAAGATGATGAACCCCCAAAGAAGAAGGCTAGGGAAGAAAGTGATAGTAATGATGACTCATCAAGTGAAGAAGAGTATGTTCTGATCTCTGCTCTCATAGGTACCATCTCCCATGGCTGTAATGATTGGTTGATTTATAGTGGGGCTTCCAAACACATGACTGGGTTTAAGGAATATTTTGTGAATCTATTTGAACATGAATCACCCCATAAGGTGAAACTTGGGGATGATTATCAATACCCAATCAAAGGAAGTGGTGAAGCCTCCTACAATCTAGATTCTGGAAAATCATTGAAGATTGAAGAAGTACTTTATGTACCTGGGCTCAAGAAGAATTTACTCTCCATCTTTGCATTGGATGCAAAAGGTATGAGGGTTGCATTTGTGAATGGACAAGTCCTAATGTGGCCAAAGGGAAAGACCATAGATGATGCAATAGTGATTGGAGAGCAAGAGGGAGGATTGTATAAATTGAAGGGACAACCTGAACATGCCATGGTGCATGAATCCATGGAGCCAAGTGAACTTTGGCATAGAAGACTTGCTCATATCCACTATAGAGCACTTCCAATTGCAAGCAAGGCAGTAGAGGGTCTTCCTGAAATCAAGACCAAACATGAAGGTGTTTGCAAAGGATGTGTAAAAGGTAAGAACATTAAGAAGGCTTTCCCAAGCAGTGAAAGCAAGGCAAAAGACATCCTGGAAATCATCCACTCAGATGTATGTGGTCCTATGTCATGAAGTTCTCTAAGTGGGTATGTTTACTATGTCTCATTTATTGATGACTTCTCTAGGAAGACTTGGGTATACTTCTTGAAGGGCAAAGATGAGGTGTTTGATAAATTCAAGGAATTCAAAACCTTGATGGAGAATCAAACTAACAAGAAGATCAAAGCATTCAGATCCGACAATGGTAGAGAATTCAGCTCAAGTGACTTCAAGAAGCTTTGTAGTGATTCAGGGATTAAGAGGGAGTTGACTGCTACTTATAATCCTCAACAGAATGGTGTGGCAGAAAGGAAGAACAGAACTATCATGGAAACAGCAAGGGCAATGTTGCATGACCAAGATCTTCCTATGCATCTATAGGCAGAAGCAGCTAGAACAGCTGTGTATGTGCAGAACAGAACACCCCACAAGATATTGGACAACAAGACACCAGAAGAGGACTTTTCTGGTAAGAAACCTGAAGTCAGTCATCTAAGAATATTTGGTTGTCCAGTATATACTCATGTCCCAAAGGAAAAGAGGACTAAACTAGATCCTTCAGGAAAGAAGGGTATCTTTGTGGGTTACATTGAAAGCTCGAAGGCTTACAGAATATACTTCCCAGGGTTCAAGAAGATTGATGTCAGCAGGGATGTAACATTTGATGAAAACTCAGCATTCATCAAATCAAGGAAGGCACCTATCGAAGTTGCTGAAGAACCTAAGGAAACTAGATTTCAAGACACTACCATGACTGAAGCAGTTCCAGAAGTTGTTCGTGAATTTGAAGATCCGCAAGAACCTGTAGATCCACCCCGTGAGGATAACTCTCACAAGAGGAAACCTGCATGGGCTAGAGGGCTCATTCAAGATGCAAAAAGATTTGGCATTCCAGAAGAAGAACACAGAGCAAAGAAGAGAACCAGATCACATACCAGTTATGTTGCTTTACTCTGTGACATTACGAACAAAGAACCTTCCAGTTAGGAAGACGCAGCGGAAAAGAAAGAATGGAAGGATGCCATGGTTAAGGAATACCAATCAATAATGAAGAATGATGTTTGGGATGTTGTCCCAAGACCTAAAGAGAAGTCTGTTGTGACCTCTAAATGGATATTCAAAATCAAGCATGCTGCAGATGGCAGTGTGGAGAAATACAAAGCAAGATTCGTAGCTCGTGGATTTGCTCAGAAAAAGGGAATAGATTATGAAGAAACGTTTGCACTTGTAGCCAGGTATACTTCCATCAGAACAGTACTTGCCCTGGCTGCAGCTATGAAATGGAAAATACACCAGATGGATGTCAAGACTGCTTTCTTGAATGGTGTAGTGGAAGAGGAAGTATATGTGGAACAGCCACTCGGTTTTGAAATACATGACAGGGAGTCATATGTGCGCAGATTGAAGAAAGCCTTGTATGGCTTGAAGCAAGCTCCCATAACCTGGTATGGTAGGATGGACAGTTTCCTATCTAGTTTGGGCTTTACCAAGAGTAAAGTTGATTCCAACCTTTACTACAAGGTTGAGGAAGGGAATCCTGTGATTCTACTTCTGTATGTGGATGACTTATTTGTAACTGGAGATTACAGACTGATTGTAGATACTAAGAGGAAGCTTGCTGCTGAATTCGATATGAAATATTTAGGAATGATGCACTATTTCCTAGGGATGGAGGTGTGGCAGAATGCAGGTGGGATCTTCCTTGGTCAAGGGAAGTACACAATAGATATCCTGAAGAGATTTGGGATGATGGATTGCAAGGCCATGGCCACACCTATGGCTTCGAATCTGAAGCTTCTATGTGATGCTTCATCTGAGCCAGTTGATGTCTCCATGTATCGTCAGATGATTGGGTCCTTGATGTACTTGACGAACACGAGACCAGACATTTGCTTTGCTGTGAACACATTGAGCCAGTTCCTGATGGATCCGAGGAGTGTTCACCTGGTTGCTGTAAAGCATGTTCTAAGGTACCTGAAGGGTACAGTGGATTATGGGCTTAAGTATGAAGCGAATCAAAATTTTAACCTGCAGGATTATGTTGATTCAGATTTGGCTGGTAGTGCTGCAGATAGGAAGAGCACATCTGGGTGCTACTTCAGTATGGGATCAGGTGTGATCTCTTGGTTTAGTAGGAAGTAGTCCTGCGTAGCACTGAGTATAGCTGAGGCTGAGTATGTTGTAGCCTGTTCATATAGTTGTGAAGCAGTATGGCTACGGAAGATACTGTCTGAGTTATTTGATATCCCATTGGATGCTACTGGTATCTTCTGTGATAACCAGAGTTGTGTGAAGCTGTCCGAGAACCCAGTGTTTCATGACAGGTCGAAACACATAGAGATCAAATATCACTACATCAGGGATATGGTGCAGAGAGGAGCTGTGAAGCTCCTGTATGTTGCGACGGACGAGCAGGTTGCAGATGTGCTGATGAAGCCATGAGCCAGGGTGAAGTTCGAGTACTTCAGAGAGAGGCTTGGCGTTCTTCAGATCAAGTACACTTCGAGGAAGAAGTGATGGACACATTTGCTGAAGCCATTCCAAGCATGTTGGAAGGGGGATCCTTCACATGGCGGTGGATGTAAGCGCTGGATGATGAGCATCAGGATGATGTTCTGGTTTCTGTTGGATATGATCAGTTGGATCATTTTTATGTATGTATGTATGCATCATGTTGGATTCTAGATATGATCAATTGGATCATTTGTATGTATGTACGCATCATGTTGGATGCTGGATATGATCGGTTGGATCATGTGTATGTATTTTGTATACGTATCATGTTGGATGCTGGATATGATCAGTTGGATCATTTATGTATGTATGCATCATGTTGGATGCTGGATATGATCAGTTGGATCATTCATATATGTACGCATCATGTTGGATGCTGATGGATACATTGTGTGGATCATGTATCTTTGTATGATCAGGTAGATCATGAATGTTGATGGATACATTGTGTGGATCATGTATCTTTGTATGATCAGGTAGATCATGTATGCTGATGGATACATTGTGTGGATCATGTATCTATGTATGTATCAGGTGGATGCTTGGTGTGCATCAGATGGATGCATTGTATGATCAAGATGATCGTGGATGACGAGCTTCTCCAGATGACATGCAACAGGATGTTGCAGTGATGATGATCAAGATGATCATGTGGACATCCGGATGATGTTTGATGAGTATCAGATGATACTTTGTGGCCGTGGATCAGGTTGTGCAGGTAATCATGTAATTTGCACCCTGGGAGATTTGTAGATGGTCTTTCGAGGTTTTTCCTATGGCATGTAATTCGGTGCCCTGGGACATCTAGCAAATGCTCTTTCGAGGTTTTGCTTTGAGTGGACATGTAATTTGTGCCCTGGGAGATCTGCAGATAGTCTTTCGAGGTTTTGCCTATGGCATGTAATTCAGTGCCCTTGGATATCTGGCAGATGCTCTTGCAAGTTTTTGTCCTATGGCATGTAATTTGCTCCTGGGAGATCTGGACAGGATGAAAAAGGCCTCAGATGCTTCAGCCAGGTTTTACCATGACCACATGTAATTTACTCCTAGGAGATCTGGACAGGATGAAAAAGGCCTCAGATGCTTCAGCCAGGTTTTGTGATGAGATCGCATGTAATGTGCTCCTGGGAGATCTGACAGGTAGAGCTGCGTGCTCGTAACAGCCTGGGATGCTTCAGCCAGGTTTTGTGATGGGTCACATGTAATGTGCTCCTGGGAGATCCTGCAGGTAGAGCTGTGCGCTCGTAATAGCCTGGGATGCTGCAACCAGGTTTTGTGACGCACGTAATAAGTCCTGAGGATTCCACAGTATGGCCAGTGATGATGAAGACCTGCAAGTGGTGGGCCTACATCTAGTATGAAAAAGGACTGGCTCTGGAGAACTTCCTATGACGAGTAGAGTTAGAGATTGGTTGAGATAGCAGCAGCAGTGACGATGATGATGATGATGCATCGATGACGATGATCCTGAGAATAAGACTTGTCTAGCAGATCTGTGTTGAGAAATACCTTCCTAGTTAAGAGGGAGTGTTGATGTATATGTAACTTCAGAATGTATTTCATCTATGTATTTTATATATATTCATTGTACCCTTATAAGAGATGTGTTATTCCTCTATAAGGAAGTGTCGTCATGTGGATTGACAAGTGTCACAAGTGTGTGTACTTGCCAATGGGTTATTATACCACCATGTGGGGTCGGCCCTGAATTATATATAATATAATGTGGATGTATCTAGATAGATAAGTCGGCCCCATAAGGTCACTGGGCAAAAAGGTGAGTATAAATAGAGATAGGAGATCTCTATTTTATTCACTCGGAAAAGTAACTCACTCTCTCTCTCAAAAGTGGAGCACTAGTGAAGAAGAGGAGGATCATCTGCTAGGAGACTATCTCAGTGTTATTTGGTTGTATTTTGGTTGAGCCATTTCTCTCTCTATCTCTGAGGAAGTTGTGGGGTTTTTCACCTTAGGGTTTTCCCCACGGAAACTCTGTGTCTCTTGTCTCTTATGCTTTTGATTCTTTTGATGCTTGTCATATTATGATTGTCATGCATTGATATACTGTAGATGTTATTCTCTTAGCAAAGATCCTATAGTATTGTGAATTAATACTCAAAATTTAACAACGGAAACGTCATAAAAGGGCATAGTTCATTAATAATTGAATAAATGCAAACCAAACTTCAGCCTCCGTTTACATGGATTTTGGGAAATTGCACTTGTCATATATTTAATAGCACTACGGTAGTAAATGGATGCAATTGCACTTGTCATATATTTAATAGCAATTCCTAGTGTGAGTGATGGGTCACATAATCACCTGGCCTCAAGTAATGTTATTGCCTAAAAGGTCTAGTGTAAAAGGTTCCTCCCTCTAGCTAAATTCAGTCCTCGGTTCCTTCCCCAAAAATCCGCGAAAGCAATATACGGTAAGCCAATCTAATAAGATTTTACCGATTTCTAGACAGGCATTCATGGGCCTATGTTGATTATAGATTGCCTATCTTAGTCATTTAATGGTAGGGATCTCAATAAAATATCCATTTCCATATCCAGTCATTAAATGGAAACCAATAAATAAATTATCCGGTAAATTCCTGAATGAATAATCCATTGATCTAAATCCCATAATTCAAATGAACCGGCCCTTTAGTTTCTTTAAAAATTAAAATTTCATTTATTTCCAATCACCCAAGAAATCTATTAATGTGGAGCACTACAAGGAGCTATGAATTGGATTGGATGCCACCCAACTATATTTTCTATCTACGAATTGATTCCCAATTGTACAATTCATCATGTGATAGTTTCGGATCCATTGTGTGCCTGTATCAGCCTGATAAGAGGGTGATTGAACCCTATCCAAATACATATGATACTCACCTGATTTAAACACCGAAGGAGCAGTGAAAACATGTCCTACCTGTCATACGGAAACATCATAAAAGGGAATAGTTCATTAATAATTGAATAAATGAAAACCAAACTTCAGCCTCCGTTTACATGGATTTTGGGCAATTGCACTTGTCATATATTTAATAGCACTACGGTAGCAAATGGATCCAATAAATACCTATAGTTAAATGTAGATTTTTCTAGATTCTAGCTTAAAGTCCATGCCTCGTAAAATGTTTGTAATTATGACATACCATGGGAAGGAGATAGATGCTCGCCATATCTGGCATGGTTGTCATGTCAACCAATGGCTATTTTTTTTAAAGTTTAATTTCTTCACATTTTCTTATGCCTGCAATAACATGAATTTGGTCCTATCTTTGCCATATCACACATTTGACGAATTGCAGGGTAGATAAATAGTTTCATATCACACATTTGACGAATTGTAGGGTAGATAAATAATTTCAAAGAATAATAAAAAATATTACTTTTTAAATGATAAAGATTAATTTTAGAAACGAAGATATTATTTTGTTATCTAATAAAAAGTCAATGTAAATAGACCATAAATCGATTACTATATATTTGATGGAGGAAGATATAAAAATGGGTAGTCTAGGTAGCCTAATGGATAGTTCATAAATAAATGATAGGGTTTTTATAGCGTATCATTCATGAACAAAAGTTAAACTTTTTAAACATCTAACAATTTTTTGGGAAATTGACAAGTATGAATATTTTTTTTTATTTTAGAAAAAAATATTTATTAATTTTCATAATATATTATTAATTTTTGGTATTTGTAATATCATGCATAGAAAAAAAAATATACTTTAAAATTATTTGTAATAAAATGCACTCTCGTCCCCTCCACGCTTCTACATGAAATGTAATAAAATATACCCTAAATATTTGTATTGCTATATAACATATTTAAGACCCTTTGACCCCTTAATACAAGGCAATAAATTTTCTCATTTACATATCATAGTTTATTCCCCAATATGAATGGACGTGATAGGATATTTCCTATCAAGTGACTCCCCCGTGGATTCTGTGGAGGATGGGATAGACTAGATGCCGTGAATGTTGGTTCTTGTTTAGCAGCATCCCTTTTCTGTGTTTCAATCTTGGAAACTTCAGTTTGAGTAGCAGCTTTAGCAAACAATTTTAAGGATGTTGGTTCTTGTGTAACAACATTCTTCTCTTGTGTTCCAATCTCAATGTCTTCTATTTGAGTCGCAGCTTCAACAAATAGTTTTGAGGATGTTGGTTATTGTGTAACGATGTCCAATTTCTGTGATTTACTCAAAGTACATACTGTTTGAGCTACTGCTTCAATGAGAGATTCCCGGAGTGCTGGTTCGTGTGTAACAGCCTCCTGTTCTAAAATTTCAATGCATTCAGACTGCTAAGATTTCTCTTGAATCATTTCAATGTCTCCTGAATGTTGATGCTGATCCGAGAGTAGTTCAGTATCCCCCAATGGATGGGATTTTATTTCTTCATTCTCTTATAGCTCCTGATCAGGAATTATGTCCACTTCTGGCTCATTCTCTTCCATTAACTCTACTCTAGGTATTTCTTCTCTTCCTTGCCTTGCTTGTGCGAATTTCCATGTTGCTACTTCCATCACTGTGACTTTACACCCTGCAAGTTTGAGTATATCTTCACATTCTGAACATATAAGTTCCTCCTGTTCTCCATCCTCCAAAATGGGAGGTGAATTCTCCAACTAATATATAGCCTCAATCAAAGTTTTCAAGCTCTTCTCTGCCTGCTTTTTGCATGCTTCTTTCCACCTCTACAATTCATCTCGAATTTTTTGTACTTCCTCCTTTAACAACTCATTCTCAAAAAGTAAATTTTCAATTTGGGGTTCACTTGCAGTAGGTTCTTGTGTAACAACGGTTGATCGGGGTTTTAGAATAGGAATTTCAACATTTGCCCCTATTGCATTTACTGCTTCTGCTGCAGTAGCAGCTCTGGTTCTTCTCCTTTTCGCAGGAATGGGTGTCTGTCCCTTACCACTTGGTATTTTGCCACCTTCTATGTGACATAGGAATCTCCACATTTTCAAAAACAGGGATGGAAGGTTTGGGTCTCAATTCACTAACTCTCCTTGTTTCAACAAAAAAATCCTCCTCCTCAATTATAGTTCCCCTTATTTTAGGGGAGGATTCAATGTTTAGGACTTCCATATATCCTCCTTCCATTGCCTCTGCATAATGTCCTGCCTCTTCCATTGCAACTTCCACAGCCAAAGCTTCCACTTTCGCATCTTCTACTGCTACTCCAGTTTCAGCTTCTGCTGCTGCAGCTTCTAATATTATAGTTTCATTTGCGACAGCCTCCATTGTAACTTCTTCTTCAACAAGGTTTGATGTTGTTCTAGGTTCCCCCACATCTTTCTCTTGAACATCCTCCAATTGGTCTTCTGACACGCTATCCCTCCCCCCAGCTGAATCTGAGGAGCTCCGCTCATCACCTTCTACCTCAATGCCCCATATTTCCCAAGCAAGTTCTCGGGGTACCCTTTGCCCAGCAACGAATTGTTCCCATGTTAAATTATGATGTGCAAGGGCCCTTAAGCCTAACAATTTGATTAACCCATGATTTGTTAAGGAAGATAAGGGATGTCGAGATGCTTTTGCATAGTGAGCCATGTTTTGTAGGGTTCTTAGGAGATAAAATGACATATTGAGTAATCTACCATGCCGTACGTGGGACAATAGGAAAAATGAAGAGATATAAATGACTTTGTACCTGCCTTCACAAGTGATGTACTTCTTTAATAATATGGAAACCTGATCCAAAGGTCTTGGCAGTGACTCTAGTGTTGCTCCCCTTCCTCTTGGCTGAACGTGTTCACCTCCTACAAGAAAATATCCCACTGCGGTCAAATTGTGTGCCTTTCGGCCAAACCATCTCATCCCAATCTGGGGCAATCCTGTAACTTCCACCACAATTGCCTCTGTAACGTCTATCTGCAACCCTCTAACTTCTGAGTGAGTATCGGTCAGGTTTAGAGAAAATTGCAGTGTTGTGTCTTCATGGAAGTCACTTAATCTCTGGAAGTACTTTATCCACCTGGATTCCTAAAATATGGTGAAGACTTCCCCATTTTCACACAGAGATGCTATGTTTTTAGGTTCGTGTCTCATTGGGATACCCATATTGCTTCCCTTCTACAAATCCTGTTAGCAAATGCAAGAATTACCGGATTCGGATGTTGGAGTTACAGGATGCACTAACAGGCGATAGATAGCCGAGGTTCAATCGGGTATTTTTGGAAAGTTGGCATGGTTATTTTTGGGAATTGGCACGATTATTTTTGGAATAAAATCGATTGGTAGGATATCGTATGAGTCGGGTAAAATAATGGTCATATCGTAAGTACGGGAAGTAATTTTTGACATGTCTCTCTTGCGATGAACTAATTAAGGTCTGCTAACGAGGACTATCGACAAGGTATAATCATTACTGTTGTTATCAATCCATTTTTAATTAAGCTTATGGTTAAAACTCGTACCTTTCAATATAATGCTGAGCTATCATTTTTCCACGGTGGCGCCATTTCATGGTCGCATCACTAGTGAAGACATAAATGCGCACATGCTTCCATGAGTTGGTCGTCATTGACTGGGAAGGTAAAGTACATCCATGCTGGCATAAACCATAAGAGTACGTGTTGAACAACCAAGCTTCTAATGTTCCTCATCGAGATGAGAGAAGAATGGTAAAAACTGGCAGAGATAGAATAATATTTTAATTGAGGAGTTAGCAGAGTCGCAACTACAAATTGAAAAGATCTTGCGGAGTCACAGCTGCGAAATAGGAAAATTTAGCAGGATTTAGTGGAGTTGCAATTGCGAAAAATATTAAAATTTAGAAGGATTTAGCGAAGCTGCAATTGTGAAAATAGGGAAATTCGGTAGTATTTAGCAGAGTTGCAGCTGTCAAAATAGGGAAATTTTGCTGAATTTAGTGGAGTTGCAGCTATGAAAATAGGGAAATTTTGTTGGATTGACCAGAGTTGCAGCTCCAAAAATAGGGAAATCAAATTGGATTTAGTAGAGTTGCAGGTGCGAAAATAGGTAAATGCGACTGGATTTAGCAGAGTTGCAGGTGCGAAAATAGGGAAATTCGGTTGGATTCAGCAGAGTTGCAGCTGCGAAAATAGGGAAATTTGGTTGGATTTAGTAGAGTTGCGGCTGCGAAAATAGGGAAATTCTGATGGATTTAGCATAGTTGCAGCTGCAAATATAGGGAAATGCGGCTGGTTTTAGCAGAGTTGCAACTGCAAAAGTAGGGAAATTCGATAGGATTTAGCAGAGTTGCAACTGCGAAAATAAAAAGGTTGGAAAAGCTTTAGCAGCTTAATTGGCACTGCAAAGTTGTTCACTTTTCTTTCAAGGAGTTGTCGAAAGATAGGAAGATCAACCATAATTCCCGCAATCACTTGGCCTCAAATCATGACTACTTCTATTCGAGTGAACCCTCATGCATATACCTATACACAATTCTAAAAAAAAAAAGCGAACCAATCAAAGCTTTAAAATAAAATAAAAGAAAACAACGATTTAT
The DNA here is from genome assembly GCA_027924585.1 of Larix kaempferi. NCBI lineage: Eukaryota > Viridiplantae > Streptophyta > Pinopsida > Pinales > Pinaceae > Larix > Larix kaempferi. The sequence goes on from BSBM01000673.1 coordinate 25,888,277, forward strand.
TTATGTAATTTTTTTTTTGTGCGGAATTGCATTAGTTCTTTTTAAGAATTCTCAGGGACGGGGAAAAATTCCTTCTCCTGCATCAATTGATAATCTGGATCAGCTGCAACATGCGAAATGAATGCATTCTTTTAAATTGGTTTATGATACAGTCGCAGCCGATGACAATTGGAAAATAATGGTGTTTGGTTTTCATCAACAGTGGTCAAGTGAACTGTTCCATTGTCAAATACCCTGTCTATTTGGTAGGGTCCTAGCCATCTTGTACGCAACTTTCATTCAAAATCCCTCTTGAACCGTGAATCGTACAGTAAATCCCAGTTTCCTTCACAGAAGAACTTCTTCTTTATGAACATGTCATGACATTTGGAGCATTGCCATTGAATTAATGTTGTTTGATGCACAGTAGCTGTGCGCTTCTCATCAAGTTCATTTAACTGATTCAATCGGTTCTTCTGAGCCTCTGTTAAATCCAGGTTTGCTTCTATGGTTTTCTTCATAGTTTTGATCTTGAATTCAATGGGAAAGACAACGTTCTTACCATACACCAATTTGTATGGAGAGAATCATTTAGTCTTGCGCCATGTGGTATGGTATGCCCATAATGCTTATGGAAGTCTTTCATCCCAATCCTTGCGATGACTCTTCACCGTTTTTGTTAGAATAGCCTCAATTACCTTATTCATGCTTTCCACTTGACCATTGGAATGTGGATGCTATGGTGAGGTTATCTTATGCTGAATATGATATTTCTGCAATAGGGCTTCCAATTTATAGGACACAAACTGTGGTCCTCCATCTGTCACTATTTCTTTGGGTACTCCAAAGCAGGTGAAGATCTCTCCATATAAGAAATCCATCACAGCTTGATCATTGGCCTTGACCAAAGCCACAACATCCACCCACTTGGTCATATGGTATGTGCAAACAAGGATATAATCTTTCTGCTTCGAAGGAGGGTTGATAGGCCCTACAAAATATAGAGCCCATCTATCAAAAGGTTCAACCACCAGCTCTGGCTGAAGAGGTATTTCATCTAGTCTATTTGGTTGGACCATTCTTTGGCAACTGTCACAAGCCTGTACATATTTCTTCACATCCTTGAACACTATTGGCCAGAAATACCCCATTCTTAATGCTTTATGACCAGTTCTTTTATCAGCAAAATCCCCCCCACAGAGCTCATCATTGCAAGCCTTCAAGATACTGTAAATTTCACCCCCCCTCACACATCTTCTGATTTCCAAATTTGAACCTGTGTAGAAGAGATGTCCATCTATTCAGCAGTATCTAGCACTCTTCTGTATGATTTTCCTTTTTTCTCTTTTTGATAAGTGTGCTGGAAGCTTTCCTGCAGCCAAATAGTTAACAACATCTACATACCATGGGGAATGAGCTGCGACTACAAACAAATGCTCACTAGGAAAATAATCTTCGATTGGTGCATCATCAACATTGTTAGTAAGTTGAGAAAGAAAATCAGCAACGACATTTTCTTTTCCTGGTCTGTCTACAATAGTAATATCAAATTCTTGTAACAGTAACAACAATCTAGTTACTTTAACATTAGTGATAGATTTATTCATTAAGTACTTAATGGATGAGTGATCAATGTGCACGAAAGTAGAATACCCAGTGATGTAACGTCTAAACTTATTAATGGCATAAAAAATAGCAAGGAATTCTTTTTTTGTAACTGTGTAGTTTAGTTCAATAGGATCCAAATTCCTATTGATGTAATAAATGACATATGGACTGTGACCTTCCTGCTGTCCCAACACTGCTCCAATATCAGTATCAAAAGCATCAGAGGAAATATGAAAGGGAAAATCCCAATTAGGTCCTTGTAGAATAGGCATTGTGGAAAACCTTTTCCTGAGCTCTCCAAACATTATTTGACATGCATGTGTCCAATCAAAATGTACATCCTTCATTAAAAAAGAAAATAAAGGAGAAGCTAGTTTGGAAAAAAATTCTATAAATCTTCTGTAATAACCAACATGCTCTAGGAAGCTACCTACCTCTTTCTGTGTTCAAAGAGTAGGAATGTTTATGATTACCTTAATTTTTGTTGGATCTACCTAGATACCTACAATAGAGATAAAGTTCCCTAGAACTATACCCTCATCCATCATCATATGGCACTTTTCAGTGCTCGGAGACAAGTGGGTTTGTTCACAGCGTTCTAAAACTCTTTCCATATTCTTCAATGCTTCATCAAAACTACTACCATATGGAGTGAAATCATCCATAAAGAATTGCATGCAATAGTTAAGCATCTCATAAAATATCCCAATCACAGCTCATTGAAATGTGGCCAGTGCATTACATAACCCAAAAGGAAGCACCCTATATGGAAAGGTTCCCCAAGGACAAGTGAAGGTGGTTTTATCTCGGTCTTTGGGGGCAATCTGGATCTGATTATAACCATTGAATCCATCCAGAAAGGAAAATAATTTCTTTCCAGACAAGGTGTCCAAAACCTGATCAATAAATGGTAAGGGAAAACGGTCTTTCTATGTTGCTTTAATTTAGTTCTCTATAATATACACAAACTCTCCATTTCCTATTCTTTTTAGGTACAATCACGAGTAGGGAAACCCACTCACTATCTGAAATTGGGTAGATAAATTTTTCCTCTAAGAGTTTTTGAATTTCTTCCTTCACAATATCCCTTAAATTCTGGTTCATTCTGCATTGAGGTTGGCACACTAGCCTGGAGTCACTTTTGATATAAATATGGTGGGTCAACAAATTTGAGGGGATACCCCTGATATCTGTATATTCCAATGCAAAGGCTCCCTTATGTTTTTTTAGCAAGGTGATTAGACGTTCTAGTTCATCGAGCACGGGATTAGGATTAATGTTCAGTGTTTTTCCAGGCTCGATTTCTACTAGAATAATTTTTGAGTTCTTAATATCTAGGATTGTTTCGGCATCACTAACTAGGGTCTCTTTAGTAAGAGATTCTTGTTCTTTTTCAATTAAGGTGCTTTTCATAATTTGATATGTGTGTCTAGTGATAGATGTTGGATCACTAATGAAACTGTTGATGGCATCATCTTGAGTTTCAGTTTTGAAAGTCAAGGCCTTCTCGATTGTTAACAATGGCTGAATGCCTTACTCTTCCTCCAAATCCATCCACAATGGATTTTCAACATTAGAACTTAGTCTGGATGGAGGATATAGGGTCAGGTTTTTTATGTCAGTCCCATCAAAAATTGTCATGGACCCCGATCTACAGTTGATACATGCATCTAGTTTAGCTAACCATGGTCGTCCTAGGATTAGCGGGTGTCCCCCTAGCCGTGACTTAGGTTGCAAAACCAAGAAGTATGTGGGGTATTCCCATGAATAGACGGTGACCACTAGGTAATCTAAGATTCATTCAGGTTTGATCGTGGACCTATCATCCAGTTCTAGAATGGCAGGGGTATGCCTGGGATTAGTGAGTCCTAGTTTCCTTACAGTAACAATGGTCATGACATTTATGGTTGCACCTAAATATACCAAGACATTGGGTATCTGAGTATGCCCAATGTATACTGTGACAGTAAGATTACCTAGGCCGTCATACTTAGCCAATGGAGCCCTTCCCATTATCAATTCATACAGCTTTCCCACTACATGGACTGTAGGAGGGCCCCTAGGCTTCTTTCCTAGCTTTTTCACGCACAGATCCCTAACGGTCTTGGCGTAGATACGTACATCATGAAGGGCTTGTAATAGTGGAATCATAACATAAATATTCTTCAATTCTCATAAGAGATTGAACCAAGGCTGTTCCACTATATTTTGTAAGGCCAAACGTTCAGGATACGGTGGTTCTCTTGTCAGTTGTGTAGGTTGTGTTTCAATGTGCGTTTCTTCCTGTGTTTCAGTGGGAGTTTCAACATCCTCGATAATGGGTATTGTTGTACTAAATGAATTCTCAAATTGTGGATTCATTCTTGCTTCAGTCACAGAGGATGGAACATCCTCAATGATGATGGGTTCCGCTACCCTCCCTGATCATAGGTGTATGTCATTGCAGGGAATTGGGGAAATGGAATAAGATGGCATGTTGGCAGTTTTGAATTGTTGTACTGCTTTATTATTCAGGTTGGGGTTAGGCTGAGCAGGCAGTTGTGGTCGTAGTGGTATGTTCATTGGTGCGGCATTATTTTGGATTTGCAGCTGCGACTTCTAGTACTATTGATGATGATATTGTTTATGAGGAGTTTGGTTGTGAGGAAACTGATTTCCTGGGTAGGAATTTCTCTAACAAGGAGACCAAGGAGCTTACTGGTTTGATTATTGTGCCCATGGACTCCAAGTATTAGGATTTTGCATTGACGTTTGAGGTGCATTCCATTGGTTATTGGAATAGGAATAATGTGAAGGAAACTGATTATTCATATTATTCCAAAAAGGTGATGGATCTAGGTTCGTACCTTGATTCTGAGGTTGCCAAGGCTTCTTTTGAAAGATGAAATAAGCTTTCTCTACATCTGAAGTAGATGCTTGAAAGGGTTCTTTGAATTTTGGAAGTGAAGGACATTCTTTCATGTCAAGATCCAATTCACATATTCGACATACCTCCACGTTTTCAAGTAGGAATTCCTTCAGTGGGTGCTTCTTCCTACATTTAGCACATAATACACCAAGTGCCAGATATTCTTCTGCTTGCCTCTGTTTTTCTCTCAAGATATCCAACTGTGAGGAAATGGAGCTCATCATGTCAGTTTTAAAGTTTTCAAGAAGGTTACCTATCTCTGTCTGAGTAGCCCCTCCACTTGCTTACTTCTGTGTCCTAGTGAAGACATCTTGATCATTCTTTGTCTCGATTGTTGGCTCTAGAGGATCCCCTTGAGTATCTTCAACATAATTCAATGATATGTTCAAAGGATTCTATTGAGATATCCCCCTTCCCCAACAAATTAATCATGTCCAGGAAGTCTTCTCTGACCCACATAGTAAGCTAATTTTGAGTACATCTTTGCCAATATCGGCATGACAAGACCTCTGCAAATTGTATAACAGCCTTTCAGAAACGTCTTCCAAAATCTCCTCTTCTTTTTGTACCATCTTAAACAACGCTTCCCTCCTATGTTTAGTTCAGCAATAGTCTTGGTATTTGTAAAGGAAGATTTGTTTCATCTGCTCCCGGGTAGTAATAGTTTCACGACCAAAACTCATGAACCAACGCAGGGCGTTTCCTTTTAGGGTGGACAGAAATAGTTTCAATTTTTGTGCATTGGAGGTATAGTCATAGCTCCAATAGAGGATAAAAAAATCGAAAAGGAATTTATCTGGGTCTTCGGTGGACATACCATGGAAATTCGACAAAAATGAGGGTGAAATAATCTTCATAGGAGCAGCCCCAGGTACTTGTCGAATCAGAAATTCAAGTGTGACAACATTGTCTCCATGCTAGTTGTCCCTTGTTTCCTCTTCATGGCCATTGGTACATTCATAATTTTCTTCATGATCTCCGTTATCGATGTTTTCCCAGTTCCTTTGTTCTTCTCTCCTTCTTTCTTCCTCTTCCCTCTCTTCTTCTTCTCTCCTTCTTTCTTCTTCTCGCCTCCTTTCTTCCTCTACTTCTTGGCGATGTTCTAACCACTCTTATTTAGTTACTTTGCATCTATTGATCCAATAGATCTCCTCTTGGGCCATTTCACTCGCAACATTTCCTTTATCTTTAGGAGGTTTCTTATCTGGAATGGGCGTTGAAGGACCCGTTGCGTTCTCCACGGTTGATGTATATGTTTCAATATTAGGGAGAATGGAGTTTCCTTTTCCTAAAGATGCTCGCATTAGTCTAGTAGAGGAATCATCTTTGGTGATCAATTCATCAATGGATGTCTATCTTCCCAAACCTTGGTTACTTCCATGACCTCTTCCACCTGCAGGGTTAGTATGTTGGGGGGGTTCCTGATTTTTTCTTCTCATATTCATGCAAGATTCAAATATTCATAGCTAATGAAATCAATTAATCAACTACCTTCTATGTCTATCAGTTTCCATCCTCGACAACGATGCTAAAATTTTGGTCGTATGGTAATCAATTCTAATCAACAGGCATAATTCTCAATATAAATTGTCAACCCAAGGAGGTCTTGTTATTTCAAAGGAAACGAGAAAAATATATGCATAAACAATCAAGTAGCTGATTGAATGAATGAAGATCAATTATCCTACCTAACTACTCATCCATACTCAACTCATTGCTAAAGCTAATCTAAATTATCCATCTAAGAACTTCAAAGGACTTCTACTTTTCTACAACATCAATCCAGTAGTAACCGATCTACGAATAAATAAACTAGACTTGCTTTTGCAACAAGTTCAATCCTAAAGATATCAGACTACAGTAACTCAAACCATGACCTGCCTAATTCAATAACTTCTAAGGAAGATAAATAACAGAAATGAACTAGAACTAAGCTTGAACCATAATCTGACTAATTCAACAAATTCTAAGAAAGATAAATAACAGAAAGAAATCAGAGCTAAGCTTGACTGTAACAACGAATTAACACACTTGCATCAAAAGGAAAACTCTTCTACACAATCGACTATCACACCACGTTGTTGCAACACGCCAAAGGAAAATAAAATCATTAACAACTACTATTGCAACACACTGTAAATATGCCTACTGTAATTCCACACCAAAATAACATAAACAAAAATAAATCATCTATCTAACTTGACGATCTCCATCAGAAGGTAGGCCCTGGCCTTCTAATAGAGATGTTGTGAAACTAACACAAATTAAGACAGAAGAATATAAAGAATTGTTGCTCCTTGTATTAAAATGGTAGAACCATGGTTACAATACTCTCTCTGTCACAACTCTTCCAATCAAATGCCAATTAACCAACCCCAGGCTCATAACGCTTTCTTATATTTATACACAGGTGACATAATTTCATCCCACTAATATCAAGAAGCCATGAAGATCTATGATCTTCAGGCTGCTGAATTGAAACCAAAACAGCTACATCCATGAATGAAATTGATTGAAGTTGTTCACGTTCAGGCATGCACCGTTACTCCATGATGTTAAGAGACTGAACAAATTCCAACTGATTGGAATTGAATATGCTTGGATGTTTTATCGTGACCCAGTCGCAGCTGGACTCGTGGAAGGATGCTTGAGCTGTCACAATGACACATGGAACCAAATTTAGGAAGGGACAGCTAATGCCATGTATTCCTTTCCTCCATAGGTTTAGCGAGCTGCCACACCTGTGGTCTTTCAAAGTTTTGAACTATCTTTATCAAATCAATACATGTTAGCACAAATCAAAAGATAAAGTTCATAACCATAAACAATATTAGGCATTAATAAGATAAAGCAATAATAGATTATACCTATTGAGATCCATGCTTGACTTGGGAAGATACCTGCTTGGGTTATGGCAAAGTGGGGAAAAACAAGGAAAAAGGTGTTGATAAGTATCATAAAAAAGGGGCTATTTTGGGACCCAACGGTAACTAGCTCAAAGAAGAAAATTAATATAGCCAAGTGTATAATGAACTCTCATGAGCTCTATAGAAAAAGAGAGCATTGGTTTATTCCTAAAACACAATGGGCGGAAAGGGTTTTCCATCTTTCTTATTCTATAAGCGTTGAGGATGAGAATCATTTTTTCTTAGAGTGCCCTGCTTACACCCACATTAGATATAAGTTTCATAATATTTTCTACAATACAAACCTTTCTAACCTCATAACTTTCCAAAACTATATTGAGATCAAAAATCTTCTCGCCAAGCTTTTTGAGCATATGAATGAAATTTTAAATAAAACCAAATAATACCCGGACGTTAATCATCATCATCACACACACACACACACACATATATAATTATCTAAAAAAACTCATGTGTACTGCATTCTCAGTTATAATAGGAAAGAAACGATAAAGAATGCCTATTGATATTAAGCCATACCTACAAGTAGGGAGTAAGCTTAAGAGAGGGGGGTTTGGGATAATATTTTACTTTAATAAAATATATGGTGGTTAATATTTTCCTCCCTACATACTGTCTATGTGGCGCAAGGTGGGTCGGGTCAAACCCTCTTGCTTAACAATAAAACAAAACAACACACAAGGTGCTCACACAGACTGGATGTGAATTGAATTCCATAAGTTGGTTTCTATTACTTGAATCAATTGTAGTATTAAAATACAAAACAACTAAACTAGTTGGCCTTATCCTATTAGATAATATAGAAATGGAACTCTGTCTCTCAGTGTGTTTCTTGAATGTGTGTGATCCTCCTCCCTCTCATGATATCTGCTGAATGAAAGAACTCGATGAGAAATGGATTAGCGATTTGTCATCCAGCGTCCCTTCCTCTATTCCTTCACACTGCTCTTCTACCCTGCTATGTTGTTGGTATTCCCAAGGTCCACTTTGTTCCTCCAGACGTCCTTCTTCTATCCGTGGAATCCTTCCTGATCTTGCAGACCTATAGTTGTCAGCGCCCCTGGCCATGCTGAAAAATCTTCTCCTATGGTGACATCTGGCATGATCCCAACCACCTTTGTAACTGCTCATAACTTCCTTAACAAATTGCAATGCCTTTTGCCTTGAATCCTGCATCTCTAACCTTGCTACAATAGCCGGTCCCATCACTCTCCTCGAACATACTACACTAAGTCACCCTCGACCTTACTCGTCGGCTTTACTTAGCCTCCACGGCTTCCAATCCGCCCCGTCCTCCACACATGGCCTTCGTCGCAATCCGTCAATGTTGTTGTTCGACCATATGTCAACCTTCGACACCTCCGCTTTTGTTCCCTATCATCTGTCGACATTAGACTTGTCGACTCTCGACCTTTAACTCCTGTTGATCTCCTATTGATAGCTTTTGCTCGACCGCTTGGCTTCGATAGCCAATGTCCCTTTCACACTAGTGGTTGTCGGCAATCCTCCTGGTCGACTTCGCCTGTCGATCAACTTCGACTATTTCTACTAGGCCTCAATGCTCCTGCATCAGACTCCCCAGGTGAAAAAGAACTTGACTGTTGCGTCAGTCTTCTGTATTCTTCTTCTAAATTCCATGTTGCCTCGTTCGACTCATCATCCTTCCATCGAACTAGATATTCTTTCTTCCGCGAACTTCACATGCGTCCGACTTCACGTTCTTCCAACACTTTGGAAATTTCCTCCTTATGTCGATCTGGAATGCTTCCCGTCCAATCGATACTCGACACTTATGCATTGTTGCTTGTTGAACCTTCCTCATACTTGTACAGATCTGATACATTGAACGTAGGAGATATGTTCAATTCCTTCGGAAACTCCAACACATAGTCACTGTCTGAAATCTTCTTCAAGATCTTACATGGTACAATCTTCTTCAGCTTCATCTTGTTATACGTTCCTATCGAGAACCTCTTTTTCCTCAAGTGCATGTAGACTAAGTCTCCTTCATCGAATGACTATAGCCTCTTCTTCCTACCGGCTCTCAACTTGTATGTCGCATTTCTCTTTTTGATGCACTTGTGTACATCTTCATGTACTTCTTTCCTATGTTATGCGGATGATTTTGCATCCACACTCTTTTGGGTCTCTGTCAGTATCTCGACCAAATCTACCACTCCATGTGGGCTTCGACATTGAAAAATATGGAATGGGCTCATACTTGTCGACCAATTCACAGAGTTGTTATATGCAAATTATTCTTGTGCCAACACGTTCTCCCACTGCTTGGGTCTGTCAGCCGTCAAACATCTCAGAAGGTTTCCCAAAATTCTTTTTACCACCTCGTTCTATCCATCAGTCTGCGGACGGTATGCTAAGCTAAAATGGAACTTTGTGTCCATTTTCTTCCATAGGTTTCTCCACAAATGACGCATAAACTTGGTATATCTGTCCGATGTTATACTCTTCGGCAACCCATGCAATCTAACTATCTCCTTGAAGAATAATACAATAGTGCTTGTGGCATCACTTGTCTTCCGACACGGAATAAAGTGTGCCATATTCGAAAATATGTCGACTACAACAAAGATTGAGTCGCTTCCCTGCTGCGTCTTCGGCAATACCAACACAAAATCCATGCTCAGGTGCTCCTGTGGGGTATTTGGCACTAGTAATGGTGCATACAACCCCATATTCTGACTTCTCCCCTCTGCTAACTGGAAAACTAGGCATTGTTGTACCAAATTACCAACATTTTTCGTCATTCCTAGCCAATAATACTTTTCTTCGACCAACGCCTTGGTCTTGTCGATGCCAAAATGACCTGCTAATCCACCACTATGTAGCTCTCGTATTAGGTTCTCTCTTATGGATCCTCTGGGAATACACAATTGTTGTCCCTTGAATAGGTATCCCTCTTGGATAAAATAATCCAAGTATGGAGTTTTGTCGACACTCCATGGTTCACAACTAGCCTTCCATGATTTCGCAAAATCTTCATCGGTCTCATACTATGTCTTCATCGACTCTATTCCCATTGCCTGAACTGTCATCGTGTTCAACAATGCAACGTTTCGACTCAGCGCGTCGACAACCTTGTTCGAATTTCCCAACTTATGTCGCAACATGAAGGTATATCCCTATAGGAATTCGACCCACTTCATGTGCCGCTGGTTCAACTTCGACCAAGTGTTCAATTACCTCAGTGCATGGTGATCTGTGTACAACAAAAATTCCTTGTGAAACAAATAATGCCTCCACTTCTTCAATGCTTGGACAATAGTGTAGAATTCCTACTTGTAGACTGAATATTTCCAGTTCTCTTCATCCAACTTTTCGCTGAAGAATTCAATTGGTCAGCCCTCTTGGCTCAACATTGCACCAATTGCCATTCCACTCGCGTCACAATCGACTTGGAAAACTTTGTCAAAATTTGGGAGTGCTATTACTAGGCTCTCCATGACTTTCTACTTCAACTTATCGAAAGCTTTCTGGGAAGATTTTGTCCACTTGAACTCCCCTTTCTTCATGCACTCTATCAACGATGCACAAATCCAACTAAATCCTCTGATGAACTTCCTATAAAAACTGGAAAGTCCATGAAAACTTCGCACTCTTGTTGTGCTTGTTGGTTTTGTCCATTCCAATACAGCCTTTACCTTCTTTGGGTCCATCACTAATCTTTTACCCGAGATTACAAATCCCAAGTACACTAGCCCTTTCTTCATGAAGAAACATTTCGACAGGTTGACCATCAACTTCTCTTCCTACAGCATCCACAACACTTGTCAAATGTTCTCCAAATGTTCAACTTTGGTTCGACTAAATATAATGTAATGTCTCCAGTTTGACCCCATGGCATTAAAATCATAAATGATGTAATATTGTTATAAAATCGTGGTGAGGAGCTCGAGGCCAAGGCCCGGCCATCGATTTATCAATGCATATGGTTCACATGCTAGCCATGTGCAATGGAATTGCGAATATTATGTAAATATGCATTTTAAATAAAATATCCACAACTAGCTATGCAATACAACAAGAGATGGGGGCATGATTTTACAAGGAATTGGAAGGGAAAACATTCAAACCCTTGAGCCAATCAAGTCAAGCCAAGTGTCAATGAGATAACCCATCAAACACTCAACTGCCCATGTTGACTTTGGTACCCAATCATTCATTCTCCCAAGAGTTGGTGGAGGTAGTTAATGCCTTGGGGAATGAGAGGTAAGGCTATCCAAAATTTGAGTATGGGCAACCACCCTGCATGGAAAAACGTGTTTGGCTTCCTTGGCAAGAAAAGAGCCATGAATTTGCTCCCCCAAGCCATTACCCATGAACAAGTTTTGCCTCTCTCACGTTTTTGGAGTGGGTGGGCATTTTTCCTCCATGTTTTTCCTGTGTCTTCTTGGTTTTCAGTGGGAAAAGAGGGCATTTTTGTGTTTCAAAGTGGTTAGGATTATGGGAGCTTGATTTGGGGTTTACGTGGGGCCATTTTGGGCCATTTAGATGCCCAAAATACCCATGAAAAATCAGGTTGGTTCCCTGTGGATGATTTTCTCACCCCCAATCTCTTTTTGGTGTGCCCACATTTTTGGGAAAACCTATGGTCATCATATTTGCAAATCCCATTGCTGAAAATGGGTAATCATGCCCAATTTGAGTTGTTGTGTGTAAAAGAAGTTTGGGGTTGAGATGGGTTTCTATTGCTTTGGTTGTGCATGAGCTGAAATGTTCCCTTTTCCTTGTAGAAATCATGCCGAGCTCGGGGGTGGCAGTCGTATCGAGAGATTTATAAGCACAACTGGCCTATGGTTAGGTGGAACATTGCAGATGCATAGCTGGTTGCTCAGGGACTACTTTGTTTTAAGATAAGTACTCTCATGTGCTAATTCTGTATTGTTTTAATTGATGAATATCTTGAATATATGATGGATGTGTAATAGAATTTAATTCTGCTGTGTTCAATTACAATATGCATATGTACATGTCTTTTGCTATTAATGAATGAATTTTTACTTATGGGATATGGCGCTAGATGCCCGGAATTAGAGTGATGTTCTCTCCCTTGCTCGGTCTGGTGGAAGGGGACGTTACAGAATGGTATCAGAGCTTAAGTTCCAACACTACGGCTGTTGGGCCCTTCATAGAGATATAAATCATTATTTGTATATGTATGTAGTATTTGAAGTTAAAATGAATTAGAGAAACCTGAAGATCTCATGGATTCTATTGATTGGAATGGGAAATCATTTCCATGACTGTTTTGGGGATTCTTGCAAAACTGTTGCATTAATTTCATGATATGAAAGTGAGGAAGGAGAGAGAAAATCCCTTTTCAGAGGTGCAAGTTCTTGGCATCCTTTCACTGTTCTGCTATATGTGAACTAGGATCTGTAAGTAGCTCACCTCTATAAGGAAACGAAGGACATATTTCAAGAAAAGAATTCTAACTGTCTTTGAAAATTTGCAAAAAAAATTTCTAACTATTTTTCTGAGTTTTCTGCTAAGGGCTATGGCGGCAGCGAAAGTTAAGCTAACTTTTTGCATGCGCGGTGGTGAAAGTTAGGCTAACTTTCTGCGCGTGCGGTGGTGAAAGTTAGACTAATTTTCTGTGCACGTGGCGGTGAAAGTTGAGTCGGCAAAATAGTTGTTAATTCGACACTGAAAGATAGAAATTTTTTTTCAAAATTTTGCCTAAGGGTTGTGGTGGCGGAAAAAAATAGGTTAACTTTGCGTGACACGGTGGTGAAAGTTAAGCGAACTTTTTGCGCACGCGGCGGCGAAAGTTAGGCCAACTTTCTACACGTGCGGCGGTGAAAGTTAGGCTAACTTTCTGTGTGCGTGGCGGCGAAAGTTAGACTAATTTTCTGCACGCGTGGTGACAAGAATTGGCCTAACTCTTGTGACTATGTCGGCAAAGAAAAGCCCAAAAGCATAGCAACGGTCGGTGAAATTGACGATAAGTTTTGTGCACAACAGTGGGAATTTCAACTTTAAAGTTTGCGATGCGCGTGGCGCACGCGGCGAAAGTAATGTTAAATTCTACGACACTAGCGGTGGATCTAAGCTTAAAATTTGCGTGCGGCAGCAATTGTAGGCTTAAAAGTTGCAATGGAGGCTTGCGCATGGCAGCGATTTTAGCCATAAAACCTACGATGCAGTTGCATCGACGAAGGCTTGCGAGCGTAGAAGTTAAGGTTAACTTTGTGACACAGTTGACGGAGAAGTTGGAAATTCTGCGCCAAAGGGAAGAGAAAATCTCAAAAATTTCTAAGTGTTCTAAGTGTTTTCGAAAGTTTGCCTAAGGGTTGCGGCGGAAAAAGTTAGGCTAAATTTCTGCGCGAGCAGTGGCAAAATTTAGGCTAACTTTCTACGACACGGTTGGCGGGTTTGGCAACTTTGTCAACGATTTTAACGTTAAATTTTGCGACGCGGCGGTGACAGAATTAACGTTAAATTTTGCAGCGTGGCGGCAAAGTTATGAAAAATTTTGCGATACGCATGCGACAAAATTAATGTTAAGATGCATGAATGTGGGCGGCAGTTTTAATGATAAAATCTATGACACACGTGGTGAAAATAATCTTAAAATTCCGCGACAACGACGACAAATTTTAGCTTAAAATTCCGCGACACGGGTGACACTTTTTAAGATAAATTTCCGTGACAATGGCGACCATTTTAGCCTTAATATTTGCGCCAAATGGGGAAAAGCAATGGGAGCAGTAAGGCAATGGTGATGAAAGGGAAATCTCTCACCTTAAACCATTTATGTTTATAACATAATAATTGTATGCTTGGAAAATATCATGAATGAATGTTATACACGTGAATACATATATTGAATTTCTACTTTGTGAGAAGATCATAGCTAATAATTGCTTGTGTGCATGGTAGAGAACCCATGAAATTGGATCAGCTATGATGTGGAAGAGGAAATTCCATGCTACAACAAGGAATTGGAAGGGAGAATTCCTCCACTACCCTCTTGATATTCTATTTATAAATCTGAAGTGGTCATGCATATAAATTATGGCATAGGAATGCTGAAATGCAAGAGATTAGATAGATGATATGACTATGCACTAGTAGGCATATTAAGAAACATTGCACGGTGCATGTGAAATGTTTTTGCATGAGTAGGACATTGCATATTGGTAAAATAGTGAGGTTTCACATATGCAATGAGCCAATTGAGATAATTATGGTGGTTGCTAATAATTAGTTGTGTCCGCATTGGTTATAGGACAAATACAATCAAAACATGGCTAAAGAAGTTGATGACGTTGTTGCACATGACCAACGACCTTATGAACAGAGGATGGTGCAACAAGTCTGTGATCATGATGTTGGAAAAAGGACTAAGTAGCCTTGGTAAGAGGCCAACTGATCAGGTAACATCAAGCGATGTTAATAACAGCCATGCAGGCAATGGTTATTTGTGCTTAATTGCATGAGTGTTGAAAGAGGATTTGGTAAGATCCCTTCAACTATGTTGATTTAGTTTGCATGTGGTATTGAGTGCCAAATGGGAATGTTAACCCACCGAGTATGGTGAGGTGGGGGTAAGTGAAGGAAATGATCCTTACACCCTATGATTGCTTAGAAATCTCAATGCATTCATATGAAATTATATCATTCCATTTGTGTATGCCGATTGTGAGTTTAACAACCAAAGCAAGTGAGGACTTATGGTCCTGTTGTGGTAGTGCATGCTATGAGATTGGCATGGTTAGGCCATAATATGTTGGAATGCATAGTACTCATGGATTAATGCAAGGTTGTATGGAGGGGTTATGCATTGAGTGAATGCACATTAAAAGATTATGAAAATGTGGTGAATGTGCATGCATATGTGCGGGTGCACATGTTGAGATGCATTGTGTGAATGCATGGTTGTGAGATACATATCTTTCAATGCAGTTAGATCATAGGTGAAATGGTGGACTATTGTTAATCCTGATACCATTTCATGAGCTGCTATGAATGCAGGGGAAAGACTGCATTAAGAAGGTAGACATGTGATGGGCTACCAGAGCACTCTGTTGGAAGGATAGAATTGCATGGAATGTGAAGTAATGAGTATTTATAGTTTATTAAATTGCATGGATAGTGTGGTTGTGTCTTGCAATTTTATTTTGATAATGATGCATATATAGAAATGTATATATTTCATTGCATTTCAAATGTTAACAGCTGAAGATGTTTGAATTACTGAGTGTTATAATTCTGATATCACTTCAGTGACTGTTGTAGCAATGAAAGGATTATATGCATAAAATATTCACAATGTGTTTGGCTGATTGAAGTTTCAGATTTCAGGTAGAAAATTCTTACATATGGCAATGAGGATAAGTCCATAGTAGAGACCGGGATCTACCATGTGCAGAAGCAAAAGGTTATGAGAAGATTCTCATGGTTGTAACTTATGCATGAAACAAATCTGAAAATTTTATGGTTTATAAATTTGTGAGAATAATCTCATGGTGGTAAATCTAATTTCTATAGGAAAACAGATTTACAAACTTCAGATTGAGAATCACTTATAATTGCTAATCACTGTTTGGCGTATATAAAAATTGTATCAGGAAGACATGTTGTAGGTGGATGTTCATGTATGGTAGCAAGGGTGAAACCATAATGGACAGAGTGATACCACTTACGAGAGCCAAATAATATGAAGATAGCCTCATTGCTAAGCAAATCAATTTCTGTAGTAGACAGAATTGCAAATGCATATTGAATTTAATTATTAATGCTATTGATTGGTTATGGAACAATCATACTTGAAGCTTATTGTTAAATGTTGTTGATTGTTTGGCTACTTGAAAAGTGTGCCAGGATGACACATTGTAGGAAGACCATGTGTGATAGCCTACAAAAGCCAAACTAGATGGGAAGGATCCCATGCTTTGGAAATATGTTTCAGGTGAAACACCATTGTAAATATTGAAAATGTCTTAGCCGAACTACATGTTGGTAAAGCATGTGAGTGAGACAGTAAAATTATGCCCAGAAGGCATGTGTGGGTCATGGAACGTGAAAAAGAATTGGATGTAAAACCGAAGGATTGTTGACTCAGAGAAGGAAGCCCCCATTCCTCACAAATGAAGAAAGATACATCTGTAAAACGGATGAGTATTCGGTGACCTTAACTGAGGATATACATGTCTTGTTATTAGATTTAATATGCAGAGCATGTTTTATTATTTCATTATTATGCCAGACTGCTTGAGTATGATTAGGGCCTACATGGCGCACATCGGAAAGGGGTGCACACCTTTTTTGGTGCTGGGTCATGATAGGGTTTTCAATATTGACTACACCTTAAGGGAATGGATGCATTCCTGGTGTTTCAATATTTGATAGTGAATGATATGGATAATGGTTACAAAATTGAACAACAATACTGATGAGCTTGCTTATCCTTCTTGTGTTTTTAGCCTACATAGATGCAGATTGATACTATACATTAAGAGGCAAAGTGAAGAAAGGGTGCTCAAGAGGGCTGTATGGGCAGTGGTAACCTTTCTACGCTCACACTAAAGGACACTAGAAGGGATGGATAGGCCGTGGAGCTCTGTTACAAAAAAGGGGTATCATCCTTGTGTAGTGTGAGTGGGTATTGTGGGGCCATGCTAGCCTGCAGTCAAGAAAGTCACCTATAGAGTTCCTAAATGGAACCGTTGGTTTGCACAGGAGAAGGAGTGCCATCCTAGCGTGGATGAAGAGTTATTGGATGCCTGATAAACCTAGTCGGCGTACTGGTTTGGCATGCTGTTAAATTGGATGCTTGACAAACCTAGTTGGTGTACTGGCTTGGAATTGGTTATTTGCATGTTGGGGAGGTATTGGTGAAGGGTGTTATTTCCTAACAAACCCAGTTGGAGAAATGACTTGGAAATGGTCATTGTATGCTTGATAAACCCAGTCGGCGTACTGGCTTAGCATACTGATCTTCAAAATGCTTGATAAACCAAGTCGGCATACTGGCTTAGCATACTGATTTTAGGGATGCCTGATAAACCTAGTTGGCGTACTGGCTTGGCGTTGCCTATTTAGATGATGCTGTGGAGAAGCATGTGTGCTGGCCAAGCATCCACCCCATAGGTGATCCAAGGCTTGTAAAGAAGAGAGGGAAACCTGTGGAGTAGCAAGGGAATGCACAATACAGATAAGTATTCATTTTCATTTATTTCTTGCTTGAAATAATGAAGATTTCAGGTATAAGTTTTCTAACAACTAAGCTGATACACTGTAGTTTATCTGTTGGAAACCTTGGTCATTGTAGGAAGCAAGGACCCTGAAAGAACTATAAATTCTTGGTAAAGCCAGAGAGTAACTGGTTGGGCATTAACTACGTGATGTAGAGGAGTAGCCTATGTGTTGGACCAACATTCATTATTGCATCCACGGGCAATCCAAGGCTTATAAAGCGAAGAAGGAGCCTGTGGAATAAAGTGAAGACATCCAATGCAGATAAGTATTTGGTTGCGTTGCAGCTTCTTGCTTATGAAATACGTGTGTATATGATTTGTTTATGATTTCTCAAACTCTTGTTTAGAAATAAAACCTATGAGAATACACTGAACATGTGAATTAATTCAATGTTTGAATATAGGAATTGCTGGAAGCAAGGACTGTGAAGGCATCATAGAAATGCATGTGGACATGTGATCGTCTGAAAGAGCTTAGAATGTTCAATAATGAAAGATGGTGCTAGTGGAATTGTGTGGGTCCTAGTAAGCAAGCATTGTAGACAAACCATGTGGAGAGACTCCATGGTTGAGAGGTATGAAATAGACCATAGACACCAAGTGTCATAGCCAAGAAACAGAAAGTGAAGCGCTCACATTGAAGTGAAAGAGGCTAAGGAGCATAGAACCCCAAGTGATGGTGTGGCTCCGGATTGGGACGAGACTAAGAGGGGGAAAACTCTTACTCTTCTCTTTTGATTGATGCATTTATAAAACAAAGAATTTGTCGAATGCATGTCATGACTGAAAATAGATTGTGTTTAATTGCTTGAAATGAATTATGAATGCTAAAATAGTTATTCCCTTGTGAGAGGATGAACATGGATGAGTTCATGTGTATGTTGGGAAAGCATGAAACGTGTGGAAGTCTCATGAGTAAAGCATGGACATTCCAAGTCAATTGGGAAAATAATTACCTAATTTTAATATTGTGTTATGCTTTTCCTAACAGGAATTGCCATAATCAGTCTCATAGGTGAGACATTGAAAGCCATTGGTTGCAGTTGTTACCAGCCAAGTGTTGCTAGTAAGCAAAGTAAAATCCAGCAGGAGCACTTTGTGGAAGCCAAGGGACTTGATCCTGAAAGCCTGAAGTAAAGAGATGAATCCAAGACAAACCTACAACCATTTGTGAATTTTGAAGCATGTGTAAAGTGTGTATTTATTCCTAAGTGTTGGAACACCGAGGACGGTGTTATTCAGAGGGGAGGGGAATGTAATGTCCCCAATTTGACCCTATGGCATTAAAATCGTAAATGATGTAATATTGTTATAAAATCGTGCTAAGGAGCTCAAGGCCAAGGCCCCGCCATCGATTTATCAATGCATATGGTTCACATGCAAGCCCTGGACAATGGAATTTCGAATATTATGTAAATATGCATTTTAAATAAAATACCCACAACTAGCTATGCAATGCAACAAGAGATGGGGACATGATTTTACAAGGAATTGTGAGGGAAAGCATTCAAACCCTTGATCCAATCAAGTCAAGCCAAGTGTCAATGAGATAACCCATCAAACACTCAACTACCCATGTTGACTTTGGTACCCAATCATTCATTCTCCCAAGAGTTGGTGGAGGTAGTTAATGCCTTGGGGAATGAGAGGTATGGTTGTCCAAAATTCTAGTATGGACAACCACCCTACATGAAAAAATGTGTTTGGCTTCCTTGGCAAGAAAAGAGCCATGAATTTGCTCCCCCAAACCATTACCCATGAACCAATTTTTCCTCTCTGACGTTTTTGGAGTGGCTAGGTGTTTTTCCTCCATGTTTTTCCCATGTTTTCCTGGTTTTCAATGGGAAAAGAGGCCATTTTTGTGTTGCAGAGTGGTTGGGAGTATGGGAGCTTGATTTGGGGTTTCATTGGGGCCGTTTTGGGCCATTTAGATGCCCAAAATACCCATGGAAAATTGAGTTGGTTCCCTGTGGATGATTTTCTCACCCCCAATCCATTTTTGGTGTGCCCACGTTTTTGGGAAAACCTATGGCAATCATATTTGCAAATCCCATTGCTGAAAATGGGTATCCATGCCCAGTTTGAGTTGCTGTGTGTAAAAGAAGGTTGGGGTTGAGATGGGTCTCTATTGCTTTGGCTGTGCATGAGTTAAAATGTTACCTTTTCCTTGTATAAATCATGCCCAGCTTGGGGGTGGCAGTTGTATCGAGAGATTGATAAGCACAAATGGCCTATGATTGGGTGGAACGTTGCAGATGCATAGCTGGTTGCTCAGGGACTACTTTGTTTTAAAATAAGTACTCTCATGTTCTAATTCTGTATTGTTTTAATTGGTGAATATCTCGAATATATGATGGATGTGTAATAGAATTTAATTCCGCTGCGTTCAATTACAATATGCATATGTACATGTCTTTTTCTATCAATGAATGAATTTTTACTTATGGGATATGGGGCTAGATTCCCGGAATTAGAGTGATGTTCTCTCTCTTGCTTGGTCTGGTGGGAGGGGACGTTACATATAAAGATGTCATCGAGGCATACTACGATGAACTTTCCCAAGAATGGTTTCATTACTTCAGTCATCAACCGCATGAACATACTGGGTGCATTAGTTAGTCCGAACGACATGACTAACCACTCATACAGTCCCTCCTTCATCTTCAAGAGTATTTTCCATTCATCGCCTTCTTTGACCCTGATATGGTGATAACCACTTTTCAGGTCAATTTTGGTGAAGTATCTCGCTCTACTCAAACAATCCATCAAGTCATCCATCCTGGGAAATGGAAACCTGTACTTGATCATGATCTTGTCAACAGCTTTGGAGTCCGTACACATCCTCCATTCTCCACCCTTCTTCGGTGCTAGTACAGCTGGTACCACACATGGGCTCGGACTTTCTCTGATCAATCCTATGTCCAACAACTCCTGGACTTGTCGATTGAGTTCTTGACACTCTGCCGGATTCATTCTATGTGGTTCCTTTTTTGGTAAATTCAATCATGGAATCAAGTCGATATGATGGGATATGCTTCTCATCGGTGGAAATCCCCTCGATGCCTCGTCGACTACTATGCTCTGAAACTCATCGAGCATCTCTTCAACTTCGACCGAAATCTTCTCCATTGTCGACCTATTGACACATGGTCCCCTCATAATGATGGTGAAACATCCCGATTGTTTCTCCTCGTCTGTGAGGAATTCCCTGGTTGAGCACATCAACACTCGCTTCTCAATAGTTTCTTTCGTGCTCCCTGTAGTCGGCTTGGTCCTCCTCCTTCGGCTTCACCATCCTCCGCGTGCCATTTTCCACACTGTAACTGTGTTGGCTCGACCACCATAGATCATCTTTTGATCATATTTCCATGGTCTCCCTAACAATAGATGGAATGTGTCCATTGGGATTACGTCGTAGAGTACACTATCTTTAAGATTCCCACTGTCTGGTTACCTTCACATGGTGACCTTTAAGTAACCAGGATATCTTGTATTGATGTGGGTGTTCTCTACATCTCAACTCCAACTTGTCGATGACCTCCATCGACACTAAGTTCTCCGTACTGTTGCAATACCTGTCACCGATCAACACCTTTGTCTGGAAGATAGCCTTTTGCTGTGATGGCTCCTTCTCGTGGCATTAGTCATCCTAAAACAACATTCTCCTTGCCATCATGGTTCGACCTTTTCTTCTACCATCCTCACTATTGTTGGATGTTGACTCTGTCCTGTCATCGACTTGCTCATCTCTTTGACGTCTGGGTTTCGAATCATTCATCGCATGTAGATTCTATGGGAATTCATATTCCTTATGTCCTACCACTTGACACTTATAACAGACTACAATTGGTCTGTCAGATCCTTTTCTGTCTGATGGACAACTTCGACCATACCCACCTCAACCATGGGTCTCTCGACCATCCCATCGGTTTTCTTGCACTTTCTCTCTGGTCGGTGTCCCTTCTGCACGTCGATTGTCCTCAATGACTTCTCTTTTGGTTATGCTACTTTGTCCCTCCGCAAAAATAGTCCTCACACCTCGACCAGTCATTCTCCCTCTGGTCGATGCGACTTTCCTCGATAGTTTCTCTTCCACCTTCAGAGCTAACTGGTATGCTTCATCGACCGCTCTGAACCTTGACAGACTCAACTCATCCTGTATGGAATACTTCAATCCATTTACATATCTCGCGACAGCTTCTTCTCCTTCGTCGGTTTGTCCCGAACAAATCGATAGTTGACAAAACTCTTCCATGTACTCCTTCACGGTCATCTCCTTCAGTCGAAGGTTCTACAACTTCCTGAACAAGGAAATCACATAGTCGTTAGGAAAGAACTTCCCTTTTATCTTGGCAACCATCCTGTCCCAAGACTTGATCTTTTCCTTTCCTTTCTTGACTTTGTCAGCCTGTACCTTGTCCCTCCATAATGAGGCATGACCCTTCAACCTCAGACATGCAGTTTTAACCCGTTTAGGATCCTTTATCTGCTTTATTTTGAAGTATTTCTCCATCTCTCTGAACCAGTCTATAAATTCTTTTGGATCCAGACTTCCTGAGTAAGTACATACATACATCTTTGTCCGACCTCTCATCTCCGTCAGAAGCTTGATGAGTTTGTCTTCCAGTTCTTTTACTGCTTCTTCCCGGGCTTCCACTTCTTCGACTTCCTCATCGCTGTGGTCAAGTGCATCATGAATGCATCCACGTCTTTGGATCTCTTTGATTGCTATGAAGTCACTAGTCAAAATTCTCATTGTTCGCATGCACTCATCAAACATTTCATGATCAACTGTGATTGTTGTGCCACGTGCTCTTCATCCTCGGACATTCACACCTCATTCTACCATTTCAACCACAGCTGAAATCTTCACTTTGTCCAATCGCAACCGGACCTCCCAACTCGAGCACAAATCTACCCAACTGTAGCTGGAGCTATCTACGCACTTGTAGGCTCTACCGGCTCTCCGGACTTGACTACTCAAATAGATTCTGCTCCGAGCTCTGATACCAACTAGTGCAAGGTAGGTCAGGTCGGAGCCTCTTGCTTAACAATAGCACACAACAACACATAGGATGCTCACACAGACTGGGTGTGAACTGAAGGGCAAAAGTTGGCTTCTATCACTTGAATCAATTGCAGTATTAAAATACAAAGCAACTAAACTAGATGGCCTTAGCCTGTTACATAATACAAAAATGAAACTCTATCTCTCAGTGTGTTTCTCGATTGTGTGCGATCCTCCTCCCTCTCACGATCTCTATTGAAAGAAAGAATGTGATGAGCAATGGATGAACGATTTGTCCTCCAGTGTCCCTTTCTCTATGCATTCACACTACTCTTCTACGTTGCTCTGCTGCTGGTCTTCCCAAGTTCCATTCCGTTCCATGATACCTCCTTCTTATGTCCGCCAAATCCTCCCTGATCCTACAGACATGCTGTTGTCAGCGCCCCCATGCTGCACAACCTCCTCCAATGGTGACATCTGGCGAGATCCCAGCCACCTTCGTAACTGGTCACAACTTCCTCAACAACCTCCAATGGTTGTTGTCTTGAATCCTGCATCTCTGACCTTGCTACAGTAGTCGGTCCCATCACTGTCCTTGACCATACTGCGCTTTGTCACCCTCGACCTTACTTGTTGGATTTGCTTATCCTCCCTGGCTACCAATCCGCCCCGTCCTCGATGCTTGGGCTTTGCCGCAATCCATCGGTATCGATGTTCGATCATATGTCGACCTTCGATGTGTTCGCTTTTGTTCCCTATCGTCTGTCGACATCAAACTTGTCGACTCTCGACCTTTAACTCATGTTGATCACCTATCGACAGCTTCTGCTTGACTACTTGGATTCGACAGCCATTCTCCCTTTCACACCAGTGGTCATCAGAAATCCCTCCGGTCGACTTCTCCTATCGATTAACTTCGACTATTTCTCCTAGGCCCCAATGCTCCTGCATCACTAGGTTTATCACTCCCATAATTTGTGTTGGAGTATGTCAAGTAGCTTTTGCAAGTTGATGATACTTATTTATTGAAGTCCAAGAAGAAGGGTTAGGTAATTTACTTGATGTATTGATGACACATTTGTATAAATATATATCAAATTTCAAATTCTATTCACTCATTATATAACTATGGCATGCATATAAAAAATAACTATTTTATTTCATAAATAATGAGTGAGTGCAACTTTTTCTATTTATGGGATTTATGTGTTATTATTTACAAAATAATTCCAAATTAGAGTATTTGGCACTTGGACGATCATAATGGGAAATATATTGGATTATGGGGAAAATATTGGATATGTATCGTCAAGTTAATAATAAAATAATGGGGTAGATATTAGTTTTGGGTAAACAAACATAGAGGATCCCTTTATAGAGTGTTAAACTTGAGAATTACACCTAAAGAGATTTGATCCCACTCATCCCTTGATAAAGCTAAAGTCAAGATGGATAATAGATCTATATAGTAATGTGCAACATTTATAATCATAGCTTAGTCAACATTTTAAATATATGATTTAAGAAGTTTTGTAATTTTTTTTAATAAAAAGTTATAATTTGATTTGGATAATTATTATGTTAATATTATTTTTAAACTCTTCAAAAATTTTATAATTAAAATTTTAGATTTTACAATAATTTAAATCATTAAATTTCATAAAATATATATATTAAAACATTAAGTTCTCTCCTCATTAATGTGAATGACTTCTGTCTATGTATGTCAGTCTGGCTCTACTGTATTTTATATAATTATATATATATATAATCCGGACGGTGAATGGGAAGAACTACTAAGCCCACTAAGCCTAGTAGGAATTAAATTGCTAATCAAGGTGCTGATGAAAGGAATTGATTTCCAAACCCTTGCAAAGTAAAACATTAAGTTCTCTCCTCATTAACATTAATTCAATAGGTTTTAAAAAAAATCATTTTTGGTTAAAATGAATCTTATTACTTTGTTAACAATTATAAAAGAATAACTTTTAGCTCGTGCATGCATAACTTCGCGGCATGGATAATAGGCTATGTTCGTGGCATACAACCATTTAATTTAACTTGTGACCTATCACACCAACTAACCACAAGTTAAGTAGATATGCTAATGATAATAAATATCATGACTAAACTTTCTTGATATAACATTTAAAAATATATATATTATTTTATTCCTTTAAGCCTACATTTTTTGTTAACTAAATTATTTTATTTTATAATGCATGGAAACCCACAAAATTGTTCTTCAAAGGTGTCCTTCAAAAGTATATGGTCATCTTTAAAATTGCTCATTTATACAATGTATGTAAATTTTGAGTAACCTTTGATATGATGTATCAAAACCATGATTTATGACATGTTTTCCATACCATATTCCCAAAAATATAGACAACCTGCACATCCCACGGATGCAATTTATACCTTCCTTCTTATTGATTACTTCCAATTCGCATGCAGTCACTTTTGCAGTAGAGTTGTACGCACATGGCTCTGTGCTGACGTATTTACTGTGATTGACGCATCATCCGCTGCATTATTATTATTAAAATTGTTTCTCATCGTCCTTCTTCCTTTTGCACGCATCTGTGATTTGTTTGTGAAAAGCAGAATTGAGAGAAGAAGAATCACAACTCTCCTTTAATGAAATTCAAAAGAAGGGTAATCCACAAAGTCATTTTAGATACTATATTTATATATGTATTTTTATTTAATTATGTTTGAAATGAAATTTACTATCTTTATGTGGACTATGAATTATGGTTGATGATGTTTAATAGGAGAGATCAAAACCAAGACACCAAATCAAGTTAATTCCAAGTGAAGTAAAGTGTATGGTTTATCCTAGTCCTTAGGATAAAGCCACAAGACAAGTGAGGGGTTCAATGAGTATAGCTTTGGTTCATTGTTGATGTGAAAGTGACTTATAGTATTTGAAATGAGATCCAGGATTAATGTACTAGTTCAATGTGAGAAAATCCACTGCCTTGGGAACCGTGTCCAATGCAGGGTAGTTTAGGGGTTGAATTGGGGCTAACTAGTACAAGTGACAAGCTTGATCATGATACATGATGACATCAAAGGGTTTAGTTCACCACACAAGGGTCAAACCACAAGTTAATCCAACAGTCTAGGAAAGTCGAATTGACTTGGAGAGAGACCAGTGCCTTGGGAATTGGGATAATGGAGTCTGTTAAGAATTGACTTGAGAACTATTGGTTACACATTGTGAGGGAATCGTGGTCATTATGAGCCCAAATGCAATTCATCTTGACAGAACAGAGAGTATTTTTAGCCAGATATTACAACATAGCAGGCTGTCGTTCCACTTGTCAACCTTGCAGGAATTAGGATTCCGAACTTACAGCAGAAAGCAATAAAAGCGCTTGAAAGTGCTTCTGTTAGTTGGCCAAATGCAGTCGTAGAGGCTGGTGGCATTATCGAGCTCTCTAAGGTCATTTTACAAGTTGATTCACAGCCACCGCATGCTTTGTGGTAATCAGCTGCCTTTGTGCTTTCAAATGTTTTGTGCTAAAGTTCTCAGTACTATTTAAAAGTGCCTCTTGTAGTTCTTGTGAAGCTGTTACAATCAGGCCTAATTCTATTTCAAGATTCAAAGAACGGGATTTCAATTGAGAAGAACAACTATATATTAAAAGGTTTGCCATAGTTTAATGCCATTGGTTGTGGATACTACAACACTAAATCATGGATAGGAATGTAAAGGTTGGAGCATGGGATTTTAAGATTTGCAAGAATTGATCAAGGGATGCTGGTTAACAATGTCATCTAGAGGCAGAATATTTAGCATGCTTTACGATGGGTGACAATAATCTGTGGCTATATCTATGTTGATACCTATCTTCATACATAGGAGTCATTGGAGCCACTATAGCAACATATATCATCTTACAATAATAGAATAAAATCCGAAGCTATATTTGTGCTTATGAAATTGGGTTCTTCTGGAGGTGAGCCATGTATCAGAAAAATACTCAAGTTCAATATTGTTTAGAACTTGATTTCTTTGATGTCTTGCAAGTCACCAGAATTGCAAGATACAGCTTACACAGCACTTCATCAGCTGATACTTGGAGAGAGAGAAAAATGCTTTTCAACAGGGTATTTGGCACAGAATTCTGCTCTATTTTTCCTGTTTTGAGTGATTGAAGTCAAATGCAGACCATGAGATGATGGAGATGAATTTTTGAAAACCAAAAGATTTTTTTATTCATAAGATATCCGTCTACAAAAACCTCTCTCAGTTTTGCAACAGCTATCAAGTTTTGAAAGATTTAGTTTAATCTTTGCAGCCTATTTTTCAGGGATGTTAAATATTTAATTTTCTCCTGTTTTAGTTTTCATCTTGCGGGGTAGGTTCTCATTGACTGGAGATGAATTTTTAAAAACCAAGAGACTCTTTTGTCCATCATGGACTCATTAACAAAAACCTCTCTCAGTTTTTACACAGGTCTCACCAATTGAGAGATATGGAAGCTTCTTTGACACCTATTTTCCATAAATTCGCCATATTTGCCAGGAATCTGATTTGTTATTTTTAGTTAATTAGTTGAGCTAGTTAGTTAATGTAACTGCTGGGAAGTTTCAATTTCGACCTAATGAAGGGAAAATAGAACCACTTCTTTGTAATTATAAAAGAAGGACAATGGGACAGAAGAGGGGTTCGATTTTTGGGAGCTTTCAGGAGGTCTTCAGACTGCTGTTGTCTTCAGACTTGTTCAGGAGTTAAGTACCAAGACTCTTATATGCATTTGGTGATGAAATTATGAGATATATGACATTTTTCCCCTTCAGTTTTCTGTGTTGGCTTCATTATTGAACTTTTTTAGTTCTTAATTGATATATTCATTACTGTTTTATGTGTATTTGCTGGTGATGCTTGTCTTTTATGAATGAACCTCAGCATAGTGTTTTTGTTGGATCTTGTGTGATATATTATGCATCTTTATCATTTTCTGTTTATGATTTAGTTATTATCTGGCTCATGAATGTATTCCTTGATTGTTCCCAAAGCTTACAACCATTAAAATTCTTTTAAACCAACCCTAAACCCTAGTTTTATTGAGTTTTACATTTGAGATTGTGTTGGCTTGTTTCTTTGGCCTTGGAAACAATTTCTGGCACAAACAGAGTCAAAGTGTAGTTAACTTGTGATTGATAACTCCTATTGTATGAGACAAGCGGGCAATTAAAGGTTTGATGGATGAATAGGTCTAGATCTAGAGATTCAAGGTTTGACCTAAGTGGACCACAATCCCTTAAAACAAGGAATGCTACCCCCAAGGCAAGATTTGATTAAGTGACCAACTAGACCTAGGTTTTGAATTATGCCCATTCCAAATCCACCCAAAATCTCAAGTACCCACGTCCTAGAAGTGGACAAAATCCAATCTCCAAGGTGGTGCGACTTTGCCCAAGGAGGGTAAAAATGGGGATAAATGGATCAAGACAAGTCCAATGGCATCCAAAATTTAGATCCAAGTAGGTTGGTCAAGTGAGAGTATGGATCTACAATTTCAAGGCAATCCGATGGCTAGATGTTACTAGATCTGAGTTTGAAGATACCAAGTGGTCCAAAAATGGGATTAAATCCCTTAAAACATGGAATAGGGCCCACAAGGTAGAAATCAGAAAAGTGACAATCTGGGGGCAGGTTATTGGATGTGTAGATCACGAATCAAGTGGAATCTCAACTACCCACGTACTAGATCTAGGTCAACTCACCCAAACTAGGAAGTGAACCCTTGCTTGGAGAGGCTAAGTGCCTTGGGAAGAGGGTCAAATGGAGGCCAATCCTCACCAAACTATAGATCCAGGATGCCGTGGATACTATAGAGGTGGGTTTTAAATTTCATACCCAAGAGGCCACTAGATCTCAGTAGATCTAAAAAAATGTAAAAATAGGGGTTTTGATTAATTAGGGTTTTAAATGTTTTAGACAAGTGGATAGATCATGGAGATAGAACTTACCTTGAGATCATACCTAAGTGATGAAGAGAGATGGTTTGATGTTGAGGAAGATTCCCGCAGAGATCAAATAAGAAATTCTTGATTTTTCTTGCCAAATTGATGCCCTAGCCCACAAGTGCGCCCTCCTCTACCTATCAATCCAAGGAAAATCGATTTCAATCAGAGAGGTCAAGTATGGAGGAAATAGAAGTAAAATGCAATGATAACATAGAATAGAAGGTCCTGGGATAGTAATACTCCCTGTTACCAACGAAGAGATCCAAAGAAGAAGTGGGGAGAGTCTTCCCCTACCAATACTTCCTCCTCAAAGCAAATCGGCCTCCACCTGTAGATGCAAAATCGTGATACAAAAGATATGGCAAAACAAGATCTCCAATAACTCAGTGCAAAGGAAGAACCAATGAACGAACACCAAAAACATTCACCACAACACTGGAGATAGATGCAATAATAATTTTTTATTCCAATAATCCAGAGCCACCAGTCCCCTTACATTGAGAAGCTCTCTCCTTTAAATAGGAAGGAGAGGCATCAAAATCCTAACCACTTTTTGAATGAGTGGCTAAGATTAAAGATACAAATTTATAATCAATGGTTGAGATGAGCTCAACAATAAAATACATGGATCATTGATAAAATATAACATAAGTGGGCAAAATCACCCTAGGAGAGGGGAATCCCACCATATCATGATAACAAAATATAATAAGAAGCTTATGGTGGGTCCAAGGGGTAGTTTCAGCCACCCTTGGTCAATCCCCATAGCACAATAATAATAAAATAGTAATCAATATACCAAATCGTGCCTCTATGGACAAATCGTAGGCCTCAAAAGACCTCAGAAATCATCAAAAAATGCCCTAAGTGATGGATGCGGGTCCCGATGAGGTTGAAACTGTTGGAGGAGGTGTGGAAGACATCAATCCATCATCACTGATCATCCCATGCCAAGACCTTGCCTCAGTAGCCCAAATTGAATTCCTCAATAGCCATTTCTACCAATCGTGAAATGCCTCGGGAAGTGTGAAATTGCCCCAAACTGCCTCCTGGAGTGCCTGCGCTATCAAGGTGAGGGCACCAGTGTGTCCGGGAGGGGGGTAATATGGTAAAAACAAGTGGCTAGACCACCCCCTCCAAGCACAGCGCCCTAGGTCAACCAGCTAAAAATCCTCTCTGCTCTAACAGGGTCTCCGACAGACCAAAACTGCACTGGGTTAGCC
The DNA here is from genome assembly GCA_027924585.1 of Larix kaempferi. Lineage (NCBI taxonomy): Eukaryota > Viridiplantae > Streptophyta > Pinopsida > Pinales > Pinaceae > Larix > Larix kaempferi. Next base: position 25,918,135 of record BSBM01000673.1, read on the forward strand.
TACTCAGGCTCAATCATCACTGTAAGTGCCTAGAACTGAAAACAAACTGTCTCATTGGACTCAGAAGGTCCAAATCCATCCAATATGTGTACTCATACACCATATGAGTCTCTGCATGATCATAAAATATATCCAATATACAGGAACAAGTGTAATAATAATAATCTGGAAATGATCAAATAATGCTGTAAACCATAAATCATCATCATAACCCTGTATTTGCTGCATAGAATCATCATGTACATGTATATAGACCACATATCATCTATCCATATCATCACAAGGTCCAACCATCTCATGTCCTATGGTTGACCTTGGTCAAACTAAGTTTGACCAAGTCAACATGACCAAATATAACTCAGACCATCATTAGAAGCTGCTGCAAAGTGTCAACGGTTAATGCATGCTCTACAACTTATTCAAATAACAATTATAACACAAAGTAATCATTACTGGCGATCTAAATCCAAATATATAATGTCATTAATTATTATTATTACTCAGACCAGACTTTCAAGACCATACTCACTTCATAGCTGTGATCAATTTGCTAGTGAAGGGTGAAGGCTGAAGGCTGAAATACTGGCTAGGCTAAGGGATGACTTGACTGACTTAACATTGTGACACTTTGGCAAAGGGAAAGGGAATACACACCATAGTATATACTGAATGAGCAACAACACAAGGAATGGTGATGTCTCACAAATGGAAAAGTTGTTTAAAGAAGGTTTATTCACCTTTAACAGATGCGCACAATCCATAATACAAATGAGGCCAGCAATTATTTCGATATAGCATTTAAGTTCCATTGCTTTTTGGACCTTAAGTTTCCATAGCCTATGATCTATGTGTGTTTATAAACACATTGCATAGATTTACATTTATTTGAGGCTTTATGCTGCAGGTGTGTTTTTAAGGCACTTGTTTACCTGAGCACTTCTAGGTGTGTCACAGACAGCTTGTTTACCTAGGTATTTTACATTTCCAAAAGATATGACATTTTATTTTCATGGCCATTTTCATTTGGCATGCCTTTCATTCATGTGTGTTTAAAAACACATTGCATGAATGGGCTTTTCATACCAGATATAGCATTTCATTTTTTCCAAACTTTGTATTCATGGAAGCACTAAAAGTTTCAGGTTTAGCCAACACAACTTTAGTGACTAGGGGGAATTCACAAGGAACTCCAACTCACCATAAGTAAGTTTTGTCACCAACTCAAAGCCGAGACACAATTAACAGGGAAGCTCATCCAATACAGAAGCTACAGTGGGGAAAAGATCCTCCATGTCACTAGTCAAGTAGTAAGTCAGGGTGATAAACTAAAAGGTAGGCAATGGATGGATGAAGACAATGAATAATGGATCCGACACTAGCAAGCCAAGGTATGGTGGAATGATCACCTCTATTCTCCCTAAGGAGGGTAAGACCAATGAGTATGAATAGTGAACTTCTAAGTCTGAGTAGGGACAATATAATATATATAATAAGATCAACCAAGTCCACATATCTATATGATCGCCAGATCATGACACTAAGGGCTAAGACATGCTATAAGAATAAATATAAAAGCAATATAACCACAACACCATGATATACCTGCTGAGTCATATACTTGAATGCTCATCACCTGTACCATCATCCGTCCTCTGAAACTGTTGCTATAACCCTAGGCACTACTGACTGCTCTGTACAACTGGTATAATGGCTACATCGGTCATCTCTCTGAGTGTCCTGAGACTCAGTCATGGCATGGGGAATACAACTGCTGTCCAAAATCTGATAGTGATCCAATATAGATGCTCATCTCAGCATCTCCAATGTAAGGGAACTGGCTAAAAAGTGTACTAGAATCAGAAAAATAATGTATGGTAGCCCGGCTACTATATATGTGATAACAGTTACCTTTTTCTATGTGTGGCCATAGATGATGGTGGCTAAGGGTCAATGCAAGTTAATGGTGGTCTCTTTTGACAAACATTAGATGGAATATAATTATGAAAAAACATGCATCTTTTGACTTGCATGGATATTTTTGAGGTACATATATAATCAATTTTGAAATATAATACTTTGGGATATATAATTTTGATATACAAAATTTTATAAATATATGAGTTTTGATTTTTTTTAACACTAGCATTTTTTTTAAAGATTATAATAAAAATGGATTTAATTTTTATGAGTTTATAGTGGTCATTCCCTGTTAGTGCACCATATAATTTTTTTTATCCATTGAGGAATGAAAAAGTAATAGGAAAAACTTTTTTTAGTTAAGAAGCTTTGACATATAAAAAAATAAAAAAAAAATTATGAACCAATAATATTTCTTTTAAAATATTATATATTTGAAATCAATAGAAATAGAGCCTTATCTATGTCTACAATTTCATCATCTATAAACATCTATACCATATTGTAGTGATATATCACACCATGTTGAAAAATGAAAAAAGAAACTTACACGCTAGTGGTATAAGTGTTATGAAACATGAGCTCGTTCATTTAAAATTCAAATTTTCCAAGTGGGATAAGCTCAGACCTAAAATTTTATCTTCACATGGCCAAAACATTGGACGTTTGTGTGCATTCTAGTGTTACATATTGCATGCACATTTCTTTATCTATAATTTCTTTGCAGACCACATTCAAAATGTTTTTCTCTATGCACGATAATTTTCCACTAAGGGATATGATTATTTAAACTAGGGGATTATGGTTTATTTTCTATTAGACTTTGATATTTCCAGTGGTTAACCATGTTGAAAAAAAATAATTAATGATCATATCTTATCATGTCTTATATTTTTATATATATTACTATACATTATATTATTACAAGGAATATATGTGCAATAGTTACTGATTATTGATTTGCAAATTGTCTAGTGGTAAAGAAAACACTCCATATATTCCTAAATGCTGATTAAGGAAACCACTTACAAAATTGGTGAATGGTTGATAAAGCAAAATACTTGACACAAGACAAAAACACAAGAAATAATGATGCTTATTTCTTTAGATATTGCAAAGTAGGTGCAAGTGTATACCACTTGACGAATTTAAGCATTGATACAAACATCTAGTCACAAATGATGCAGGTAGGCTTGAAACTTGTCAAGGTTAAAGTAATTCCTTCCTACCATATGTTGAGCACGAGAGGCTAATGGAGACCATCATCAAGAGACAATATCCAAAAGGTTTGGTTAAATTATAATAGGCATTGATACAAACATCTAGTCACAAATGATTCCTAGGCCCAAAACTTGTCAAGGTTAAAATACTTCCTAGCATATGTTGAGCAAAAGAGACTAATGGAGAACATCATCAACAAATAAGACCCAAAAGGTTTGGTTAAATTATAATAGGTATTTGACATATGTAGTATGTTGATCGATTAGGTATGTTATTTAAGAAGTGTACGTGCATTTTTTTTCCAATGCAAAATATTTTTGTACATGTAATTTACTTTTTTCAATATAATATTTGACTCTAAAGTAACCAAATAGTCCTTCTCCGTGCCAAGGTTCTACAAATAATCTATATATCATAGGAAGGTGAGCTTAAGTACAATGATATAATTAGACATGTGATGACATGCTCGAACTTTTGTGTATCTGGATTAATATGACAACTCAAGGTTTTGATTCCTCATAACAAAAAACCAAGACTTGAATTGATGAAGCATTGACTCCATTGGATTCCTAGAAATAGATTATAGATGGGGATAGCCGTCACCTGTGGGTCACGTGGCCTAGATATTTGTTTATTTGTAGATTTGGAAAACTAGTGTTTTGATCAGTAGGAGGCAAGGCACAATTTGGTTTCAAGAGTCCAATTTTGGAAATCCCACCCAAAGAGAGTGTTGATAGTGTGGTCATGTAGGCCTTACAAAAGGAAAAAAAACTTTTAGCATCTCACAATACTCATAAATACTATTCTATTAGGATTTTATACCCTAGACAAATTGGCTAAGAGTCTTCGAATTTTGTGCTACAATTTTTTGTTTCATATTAAAATAATAAGTACTTCTTGAATCTTTAAAATATATTATAGTTGAAAGCTTAAACATTTAAAATTTACAATTTTCAAATAGTTGCAATACCTATTGTGTTTTCAACACTAATGGTAGCCTTACCATTTTCATAAAACACAATCATTTAATGTCAAGATTTCTTCCTTAAAGTAGTTCATCATAGTCGATAATTTTGTTGTTATGTATTTCAATTTGAAATAACGTCATTACTTTTCAATATTCTTTATTTATTTTGTGCCTAGATACATTAAACTATATTTCATGCAAAACACTTAGTTGAACTATATTGATGGATATGCAAATGATTTATCATAGCTCATCTATAAAGACACATAGCTTAAATGTGTATTGGTTATAATGTTGCAAACAATGTGCACTTCGATTAGTGTTCATTTTTTTACAACTAAGTAACTATGTACAAAACTAAATTTCATGAAAATGATTATTTGAGCTATGTTGGTGCATATGTAAGGGATTGATTATAGACAACATATACGAATATAAAAGCATGGCATATAGATGATTCCTTTTCACGTTGTGAGTATTGATTATTTTTGAATTACTTAAATTAGAAAAAAAGAAAATGAGACACATGAAAATGAAAATGAAAGCATGTAAATGAAATTGAGACATGAAAATGAAACAATTGAAAGTATGTTGCTTACATGTTTGTGATATTTTGAAATAGAAAAAAACAAGTAGAAAAAATACTTAGACCAATTTAGAATAATACAAACAACATCATCATTTTTTTGAACTAGTTCCTTCTTATTATGTCTAATATATTTTCAATGGTATATATGTTTTATATCATTTTACTAATAGAATATTAAGAGTAGAATAATCCTTGTTAAATTTGAGTTGTGATTGTGTTTTTCCATTATTTGTATTTTTCTCAAATTATAGGAGGCATTGCACATTTTAAATTTAAGGATTCAAGAAAATCTATAAAACATTTTTTTTTTTTTCCTTGGAAAAAGTCCGTAATTTTATTTCAAAAAGATGATTAAAATTACATACTGCAGATGTAGTAAGATCAACAAGGATCCCTACATTTTCACATATTGTCCCATATAAGCAGAAAAACAGCTTATAATGCGCTGAACCAAAAGAAAGAGAAAACTAGAGAATGTTGCCACACGAAATAGAACAGATATATCATGAACAGTGGTGAAATTGGGGCCACCAGTTTCAGGTTTGGTCCCTGAAACCGCCGCCGCCGCCACTGGATCGTGCTCAGACCCAATGGGTCGCCGCGCAAAGGCGCCTCCCTCTCTCCATACTCAGAAATATCCATCATTCTCCATCAAAGCCTGAAAGCAAACACGCAGGCCCAGCCATAGAGAGATGGCGAGATTTCGGACTCATTTCTTTCCAGAGAAGCAAGCAGGGTTTCCTTTGAATCGATAACCCACATTAACGTCTACTACCTTGTCGACCTTCGTTTTCGATCTGAAATCTCAGATATCTTGGATAATTTTTGCACATGCTCCTTCTTGGAACCCTCGAGAACCCTCTCACCTTGGAATGCCGCAATGTAATCCGGGTCTGCTGTAAACATGCCTTGCATGTAGGGCCGTAGCTGCTTCTGAAACCTTGGCCCGGGCCATGGCATTCGCCAAATTTCTGTTATGTCCCATCCGCCAAAAACGTCATTAGACCGCCATTGGAAGAAGGCTCTTGAAAGGAGCATGAACCACTTTGCCATTGAAGGATCCGTTTCTGCAGATCGAAGCCTGTGTGAGGGAACCGAAGTAAGCAGGAAAGAGAATGCCTCCATGGAAGAATCCATGGCCTCCAAGATCGCAACCCTTGATCGCCAAGAAAAGAAAGTCGACCTGGTATCAGTCGTCGCCGCCACAAAAGCCCGCCGTCTGTGGAAGACTAGCTCGAGGTGGTGTGAGCTGGGTCGATGACAGAACTATGCGGACACAATGTTGTCACCCACCGGCCTCCAAGAATCCGCCGAATGCAAGCCGTCGCAGGAGTGCCGCCGCCGTTGTGGAGAGCCACCGTTAGAGCATGGAAGCCGCACCTCATCGCCACAGGAATGCTACCCTCGCCGTCGTCCAATATCAGAAGGAGTCTGTGACTAGGGATAGAGCCCTGGCCGCCGAGATCAACTCGGATCGGCTCAAAACCCTAGGTTGCAGAGCTCCATCCCCGACCATCAAATCCTTTCCCCCATTTCCAAAATCTATAAAACATTGTTACTTGAAGCTATTTATTTTAATAAATAAAACGTTGTAAGCATTCATTAAAAGTCAGACATTTAGATAGAACACTTAATGTGCAACATTCAATCTTTGTTATAATGTATATTTAAAGGGAATTTAATTTTTTTAAAGTTATACATTTTAGTTTGCATGATTAAAATAATGACTTTTTTTTCAAACTTGATATTAACTTGAACCTTCCGAAATTTCAATGATAAAATTTTACGTTTTAAAACAATTTAAATTAATAAATAAAGACATAAATATCTAATAAAAAATATAAACTTTTCTTCTGATTTACTCAATACATTTTCCATATATCCATTTCGAGTAAATCACCATAAAATTAAGAATCTTATGACACGTCAACAAAAAAGTTTGTTTAAATACATAAGTAATTGAAAAGCTAGTACTTGGTGCCATACTATAATTTAGATAGTGCACGACTTATATTCGTTATGTAGCTTTTGGCTAAACAGATTCACCTTAATGATTATGAGTACCATGACTAGTCTTCCTTGACATAGATTTAAAAGATATATATTATTCTACATTTATAATTGGTTAAATCGTAAAGTGTTGGGAATCCATAACAAATTTCATATCAAAATAGAAACGTCATATAAAAAAATATGTTATGGTTTGTACTTTATATCATAGTAGCATAATTCGAGTACAAATACGAATATGATTTGATACGGAAAAAATACGTAATGAAAATATCTAGTACGAATAAAATACAGAAGTAGCTTGCTTATATATAATATTTTTAATCAAATATTCATAAATATATCATAAATATACATAGACATTTATATAATAAAATTTAACATATATTTAAAAAACAAAAAATATAAAATTTCTACAACCTTATGGAAGTGTGAGAGACTGGCAACTACTTATTTATAGTTATTTTAATAAGTAAGCATGGAATTGAATGGTATTTTTGTTTTATAGTGTTTAATTAATTAATTTCTTTAAATGGGTTTTCAAAATTTAATTCTCTATTAATAATCCGTATGCGTATTACACCTACACCAAATATTCAACGAATTCGAATTTATTCCGAATTTCCGTACATAAAGTACCAATACAGCCGAATTATACTACTATGCTTTATACAAAGTATGAAAATTATGCAGGTTAGTATTCACATATTTAATTAGGTTCACGCATGATCCACTACTCTATTATTCTGAACGGTTTGCCATCGTCCTTCCTTCTTCCTTGTGTAGCCATTGTTCATCCATATCTGTGAGAGCATCCACCATTTCGTCCTTTCAGGATGATAGTTGTGGCAATTATAAGGTCAATTATTCTCTTAGAGAGCATTTATTTGTCAAGATGATAAAATGGTTTACTATTGTTTACCATGGCAATGTTGCCCATGTTTACAATGGTTAACTTTGTTCTACAATCATTGATGATTATCGACTATGGCATGGCTGACCAAGTTTGATGAAAGTTTTTGTGGTTAACTACAATTCATTATGTGACATTATGTCGACTAAAGGCCATTATTATAAACCATGATCATGGTTTATTATGGTTTTCAAAAGTTTAATATATTTAATCATAGTTGTCTATGGTTTACCATACCAACCATAATTCACTATGTTTGATAATCATTGATATTATTAACTACAATAGACCATGTTAAGCATGGTTGATCCTTGTTACTTATGGAAAATTTGGTTGAATTTGGAGATCATGTTTGGCCATGGTGTTAATTGAGAATTCTCTATTGTGGACAAGTGAGACCTCCCTTGGATTCATTCCCTTGTTCCAAGATAGACAAGAGGGTGTACCAATGTACTTTTAATCCCTAGATCCAGTATTCTATATCCTATATCTATTCATTCATTCACATGCACACTATGAGAAGAAGAAGAAGAAGAAGGGAGACATACCTTGGCACATGAAGAGTCCTTTGGTGCAGATCCGATCCGACTGCTATAGATCTGATAGATTTTGCTCCAGCTCCACTCACTGGCTTCTACACACAAAAAAAGAAACCAAATAACTTTCCTCAAAACCTTCTAGAACATATGGATTATGACATGTAAAGAACATAAAATCATAGATCTAAGCAATATACAATAAGATCTAATCTGATCTACTCAAGCAAAAAGATATCTACTATAAAACGTCAATCAAATGCATAGATCTAAACAATATACCATCCATAACAACATGATGTGGAGAGGGGAAGAAATATACATGTCTATATTATGGAAATAAAAAGAGTACATCAAATAGAAAACCTTGAGTGAGTTGATGTAGATCTCCTCCAAGATCCTTGATCCAAGCCTTCTTTGACTCAACCAAGATGTTCACAATGGCTATAGGATGCATAAGAATCCCAATAGTATAACAATACTATGCAAACAATATCTCTACATTTTTTGGCAGAGTAAGGGCACTCTCACATTTTCCCCCTTTTTCCCTTGAAATGCCGCCATTATATAGATGAATGGAGGAAGAGAATGAAATGAATCTAGACTCCTAGGTCCTCTCACATTTAGATAAGATTAAGAGTACCTAGATTAACACATGTAGATCCAACTCATTTCTCAAAATTCCTCAACAAATAAAGAAAAATGAGGCTTCTAGAGGCTATCATTCTCCATAATGGAGTAATAAGTGACTTTATCCCTATCTATAGTGGTGTAATGACTGATATGGCTCACTTTTACTAGTAAAATAAATTTCAAGGGATAAAGAGGTATTGTTTGGCCATGATAAATAAGATATTTCCCCTCTAAGCTCTAAGGATGGCAAATAATGATATAGAAGACGCCCCCTAAAGTGTGAGGTCACCGATGGCCTAAACACTTTACAAATAATCATATGGCAAGGTAAGGTTTTGGAAGCAAGAAACTAGAGAAGACTTGTAATCAAGCATCAACTATGAAGACATATATCATCCTCAAGGAAGGCATACCCATGGTCAGAAAAAGTAGGAAAAAACATGGCCCCCAATAAAGTATACTCCAGACCCATGAATGATGCATGGGATCATGGCCACAATAAATACAAACTTGGATCCATGTCATGATAAATAACATATCCACCGATCAATACAGTGTGTATCTATGTGAACCAATGAGATCATAGCCACTAACCAATATAATGTGGATCTATGTGACAATATACAATATACATGTCAAGATGACATATAGCACTAATGAGTGTGCACATATGGACCTCATATAATGTTCTAACTGGTGATATAAATACAACACAACTTGGGATGGGACCCAAGGCTGAGTGATGCAACCCCTAATGCAAGATCTTCATCCCAAACCCCGATAGTTTGATTCTACAACATGTGAATAGATGTACTGATGTTGAACGTGTGAGAATCTCTCTAATTATTGGTCAATGATGTTTACCGTTAATAGAAGCGACAGATTCCATCGATGATGATGATGGATCCAAAGACACCTAGTACATTCTAACAAGTGTGAATAGATGAGATGATGTTGAACACCCGTAGAATCGCTAAATTAGGATTTAATGATGTTTATTCCTTCTCGAATGCATGGAATCCTGCCACTGATGACTGCAAGATCCAAGGTACTAATGTTTCTAGATACACTTCCTAGATAGAGAGTTAGCGTCGATAGGAAGGAATCCATCGAAGGAGGGCCTTAATGTATCCCCCATAAATCAACTCAAAACAGACATCAAGAGATGTGATAAATATGTATGATCACCAAGTATGATAAACTGAAATAGGGATGGATGACATAAAAGGTCAACAAAAACATAGAATGGTTGACTCAAGGTTGACCTTCCCTTGAACATATAGCATGACAACTGTGTGACTAGGCAACAAAGACTCAAGAACACCATATAGACCATAGTGCAATGACACATGAGGCATTGAGGCACTCTCCACAGTGACTAAAAGAGTAACCAATCATAGAATTACTATTACTCAGGTAAATGATATGGTTATGAAGCAAGGATATAACCCAACCATAAGATAAAGACACAATCAGGTGCCATGTTCAAGGGTGAAGTGTTGCATGTTTTCTCTTGAATAAGATAGACAATGTTTTACTCCCCCCTTCCCCTTTTCCCCTTTTAACTCAGCTTTTTCATTTTTTAACGAGCTCGAACAAACATAGAAGTATGCTCGATAGTATCTTCTTCATAAAGGTTTAATGATCCCAAAGAAGTAAACTCCAATGTTTCTTCATTTTTTTAATGAGATTGAAGAAAAGATAGAACAATGCTCGATAGGATCTTCTTAATCAAATTGTAATGATTCCAAAGAAGTAAAATCAGGTCTTTCTTAATTTTTGAATGAGCCCAAAGAAGAGAGACAATAATGCTCAATAAGATACTAGCCCGTGGATGTTTGTCGTGCCTGGGGTAGTTAATGCTCTATTGGATCAGGCCCTATCACTAAGAGGGGGGGTGTGAATCAATGACAAAAATTTAAACACAATTCATTTACTTTAGCAAATGTAAAAACAAATTTGGACATAATGATTTATCGTGGAACCCAATAAGGTAAACCACCAACACTTTTCTATTATGAGAAAAACTTTTTTTTACAATATACAATAGAAGGAAGATATCTTCTTCCCTTTTGGATCAACACCTATTGATCAAGATGCACCCACACCCCTATTTAGTCAATTACAAATTGACAAGGAAGCACCTACTCCCCTGCAGGAACCAACCTGCCCTAGCTCCACCCTTCCACCCTTTGAATGTTTATTTTCTTTAATTTTGGAACTTCAAATTTCTATCTTCTTATGCTTCTGCTTCGAATTATACTGCTAGCTAGCCTTTCTTAGATCTTCATTATTAAACCCAAGAGGCACTTTAATCCACTTCCATCTTTTGCTATATATATTCTTCATTCTGTATGGATCATTGCATCTTTTCAAATGAACCTCATGGCCTTTCATTGTCATGCATTTTCGAATCTCTTGTTTATTTCACATTTATTTCAGAATTCTATTAACCATTTAATTAATTAATTAAACATTCTTTTACCTTCCATTTCCAGGCACCTCTTCATTTTGTGTAACAAAAGTTTAAGGAAATCATAATTTTATTTTGGCAATACTATTTAGATTTTAAAGATTTGCTTTTCACTTAATCATTTCTTTTTTAATATCCCTTTTAAATACCATGGGTAATTACCATGGTTTCGAAAACCATGGGCTTGAATTTACTTTCGCGTAATTTTATTTTTAGTCTTTTTTACCTTACTTCTTTAACCTTCCTTCTATTTAACCTTCTTTATTTAATCTTCAATCTTCTCCCGTTTTTTTTTAACAAGACTTTATTCTTCTAATTTCTTTTCTTTAATAATTCCAAGGTTTTTTCTAATAATACTTCATTAACCACTTAACTCATAGTAATAACATAATGAATATTTCATGTCAATTATCTAGCTTTCTTATTTCATGAATATTTCTTAAAGTCACTTTTCATGTAACAATGATTTCAAATTCATGCCACATCATCATCTATGCCATGCCATGTCATGTCATCATATCATCATCCAGGCCATGTAATCACTCCCTTTGTCTTCCACTCAGTTCACTCTGCCATCATGTCCTTGGTTGTTCCTTTATCATCACTGAACTCCTTTTGACATTAATGACAACCACATTCCATATTTCCAAAAATCTCCCCCTTTGGCATTGATGGAATCACCTAAATATTCTCCCCCTTTGACAACAATGACAAAGGATAACCTATTATGCCCTTTTGTTGTAACCATCTTGACATAGAGTTTACAAATTTTCTCCACTTGACACCTGCTTCTGCCAATATGCTTCTCCTTACCTCTTTGTCTTCTCTTCCTCTTGTTTAACTTGGACTAGGTTCTAACCATTATGAAGCATCCTTCTTTACCTTCTTGTATCTTGATCTTTAAATGATAACTTGGATGATGAGTTTATGGACTCCCCCTATCACAATGCTTCTCTTCTTGCCACACATTCCTTCTTCAAAGTTGAGGTCAACATCAATTGTGGTCGTCGATACCAATTGTTTCGATAATCCTTCTTTGGAGCTGTCTTGACTTCCTTCTTGATGGGTGGAAATAATCTTCTGGATTTTTTATCATTTCTTTCCTTATCTTCCTTTTCTTTGAATGTACTAAGAAGAGAAGCTGCATAAGATTTTGAACTACCTTGGTTTTCTTCTTGAGTATAACCTATTCCATTTTTGTTACTTGGATCCCTTTGTGTGGTTGTAATCTTATCTAATACTTTAGAGCTATTTTCATATTTTGTTTGGATAAATTTTACATCAAGCTCTTTTCATAAGTGAGCTAATTCTGTCTCCATTCACTAGTATAAAATGAGAGATAAGTGACCAAAAAAATGACAAAAATCTGCATATAAATTACCACTTTTGAGTTGGTGACCACGGGTATCAAATTAGTGGCCATATATCACGCGACCAAAAATGTGGTCATTTATAGCTTATGTTGTGGTCATATATTTGGTCATTAATTTGGTCATATATTGTTAAGATCCTAGTGGGCGGCCTTCACTACAACCTCGAGGTTTTGGTGTAACGGTTCGTATCATTTGGTATCAGAGCCTCCACCAAGGTTCAAGTCATAGAGCGGGTGGAAACGTCGGCATTGTAGTGTTCGCCCGGGGCTCGTACGGCGCAAAGGGGACACCACCGTACGGGCACACATCCAGCCCAGAGTCTGGACTGCGAAGCGTGGTGGGATGTTAAGATCCTAGTGGGCGGCCTTCACTAACACCTCGAGGTTTTGGTGTAACGGTTCGTATCATATATTTGGTTATTAATTGTTAATGACCACATTTTTTGTCATGTGATAAATGACCACTAATTTGCTACCAACGATCGCCAACTCAAAAGTGGTCATTTATATGCATATTTTGGTCATCTTTTTTATCACTTATCTCTCATGTTGTCATGGTGGTCGTTTATATGCAAATTTTGGTCATTTTTTTAGTCATTTATCTCTTTTTAGTGGTTTCAGAATATAAATAGGGCACAGTGGAATCGAACCACCAACCTCCTTCCTATAAGGCAGGTGCTCGACCATTGAGCTAGTACCCTTAAATAGAACACATGAGCTTGAAAGATAAGCATTTGCTACCATGAAAAATACCTCATGTTAGTTTAAAAGATAATAAAATTATAATTATAATAAAATAAAAGACAGGTGATTTGATACAGACACAAAAGTGTCTGATGTGGTATAAAATCTAGAGGTGATCTCGATGTTGACTGTAGACTAAAGGAAATCAGCCTACTCAAAGCCTCAACCATGTTCAAAGTAACATGATGTTATTAAATGACAAGTTAGAATTTTCACCAGAAGGTAAAATAGAAAAAAAATGAGGTTGGTCGATTCAGCAATTAAGAATATGAACCCACGAACTGGAAATTTCCTCACCTAGCAGAAGTCATTAAACTAACTGGAATACAAAATATTAGTAACAATACGAAAGAAATCCAAAAATGTCATTTCTTCTTCGATGGTCCCAAATATTTGTACAGTTTAAAAATATCAAGTAATGGCTTTTTTTGTACAATTATTTTTAGCAGCAAGAAACAAGAATTACAGAGTTCTTTGTAGCCATGTTAAGTTACAGACAACTCACCTGATACTGATCCTTCGTATATGGAAGAAGTATTTCTTAGAGTGATTTAAGCAATACCAAGTCTAGACACAAACTCTTATAGTCTGATAATGGGAGTATTTGAACCCAAAAATTAAGAGCTAAAGAGGAACAAAAAATCTCGGGTGGAAAGCAATTATCCAAATGATTTGAAGAACATTTGCAGGAACTTGTCAGCATTACAGATCCCTGGATACTTGGATGAATATTTCCAAAGTTGTATAAGAACAAATTAGGATACTCCATACAAAATAAACCATGTAAGCTTGTATTATGGGGTTAGGACTACTTGGTACATGCAAGAGAAGGTCTCATGCTAACAATGATATCTCATTTTTCAAGGCCTAGAAAGCAAAGGGGGTGCCCAAAATTTGAAAGATATGTCCAAAATCCACAACCAACCTACATTCTCTAGTTAATCTAGAAACTCTTTGATACATTCACTACAACACATAGTTTTGCACATTTAATGATGGGGCTCAATGTTGTACAAAAAAACTTTGAGGTATTTCAATGTATCTTTGAAAGTCTTAGTGTCTTTTATATGTGAAGAAGAACTCATCTCAAAAGTGGCCATTACACAACACTTTTGCATTTGGCCTAAGTAGTGAAATTCCCTCTTTGAGTTAGCTTTCCAACTTTACAGGGATCGAAGAGCACATGTTGTCATAATGTTAGAGAAAAGGGTGAGCTTGATGACCAAAGCAAGCATTCTTAAAACCAACAAAAATCACAAAATAAATATACGAGGATAAAATAACTTTTTAATACACTTGAAATCTTTGTACCACAAACAAAATTCTAGAATTCTATTTAGTGTTTTTTTATAACGATTTTCTTAGCTAAACAACTTCCCATCTCTTTTGATGACACCATCATAATGATGGTATAAATACAGGGGGAATCCATTCTCTATACTTAATCAATGGTCCTTCTCATTAGGAGGGACCCTAAACAAATATCCCTCAAGACATAATGATAAGGTAGATCTTCAATAAATTAAACAAAGGGTGCTAAAACAAGAGGACATCTTTGTCTAATCAACCTTTCAAGACAAACATAATGAGGTCACTTTTCAACAATTTCCAAATAAGTAGAAGCATCTTTGAACACTAATCATTCTTATAAATGTTTTTCCAAATCTTAGTCTTATGTGTCTTAACATTAGTTCAATGAAATCTTATTCAATCCTATGAAAATCTTCTTCAAATCTCATCAATAGGATTCCCTCCAATCCAGAAATTAGATTTCCTAAAATGATAATCTCCCAAGAAAAAAGAACGTTTGGAAGGGAGAAATAGCCAAGCCTGGAAATCCTAAGCTGAAATTTTATCACCTGGCTTAGGAATAAATTTAATAATACCCTACTCAAGGTCCCACCAAATATAGCATCTTCATAAAATTCTAGCAGACCAATTATAATTAGATCCAAATTAACATTTTTTAAACCCTATAGGAATACCATCAAAGACCAAGAGACTTATAATACCATCAAGACCAGGAGACCTATCTTTGTTTAAAACAAATATTGCTCTGCTAACCTGCTCCTTCTTACAGGGAAAGAAGAGATTCAAACATGGTCTTAAAATGAAAGGGATATTTGCAAGTGACTTCCTACAAGCTTGAATGGCCAGATATTTTCAGCTGACAAAGGCTGCAAATAAAATAAATCTCTAAAAATTTATGTGATTGCATCTACTATTTTATCTTGACAATTAAAGAATGATTCCTCAGCTTCAAGGATTTGATAACTCCCTAGATTTGATAAACTCCCTTTGGTGCTTACCTTAAGCATATGCCACAAGTATATTGGACCTCTATCTCCTTCCTTGAACCAATTGAGACAATCTCTTACCCTTCACCCATTTGCGATATAAATTTGATGTCCTTAAATCAGCTTTCAGTTCCATAGAAGCTATCATCAAATTCTCATCATTAGTATTATTTTGCAAGGACCTTTGCGCCATTCGAAATGCTTGAGAAATTCAATTATTTTCCTTTCTATGGTTAGTAGTGCTCATTTTTCAAAAAGGTCTAATAAAAGTTCAGATAGCATTAACAACTTCATATCACTGAGCATAACTTGATGAAAATGTTCATATTAGGTGTCACCATAAATTAAACTATTTTTTTTTGTCTTTTCACAGTATTCAATTAAAGAAATCTATTGCGTTTAGATATCTGTGATCAACTATTACTGTGCTTGGAAGATCTTAAAATACCTAGTCATCTTTTTCAGCAGAAAGTATTTTACATTAATTTCATCAGAATTTTTTAGACTCAGAAAAATAACCCTAAGAAAGCTTTGGCTTTAAATTAGCTTGGAATATTTTCCACCATTATAAAGAATGTTGCAGATTTTGAAGCCCACAATTAGCACATAAGAATATTCAACCTTATTTCTTGAACAATAAATAATCATTGTGTCAAATTGATGAAGCAAACTCATAGCAGAACAACTTCAAATTAATCAATATGAAGAAGCATATCAGAAAAAGGGACATAAATATACACTACATTAAGATGGTTCCTTTCAAACTTAGCCAAAAATTACAAACAGATTTTTCCGTGTTGATCCCCACCAAACACTTGAAAAATAGCTAAAAAACCATTCAATATCATATTCACGTGCAATATGAACATAAAATCAATCATGTCTAGGTGGACTTATGAACTCTGGCAATGAACAATGTAAGTTGTTCAAGTCTTCGGAGGTTCACAAGGAGTCCACCTAAGTACAACTTAGGTGGTAACAACCCTAACATTTGTTTTGTGGCCATCGCCTTGAGTCAATACATGGTGGAGCCTAGGAAGGTTCATTGGGTTGTTGCAAAACATATGCTTCGGTACTTGAAGAGAATAGTGCATTCTGATCTAATGTATTTTGGTGATGGAGAGTTGGTTCTACATGGGTTTACAAATTTCGATTGGGTAGGTAGTGACCATGACAGCAGGAGCACTTTAGGGTGTTGTTTTAGTTTGGGTTCAGTTATGGTTACCGGTTCAGCAGGAAGCAGACTTCAGTGTATTCAATTTAGTAGAGGTAGAGTATATGGATGCTAGCTTTGCTAGTTGTGAAGCCATTTGGCTTCACAAAGTTATTAGCAAAATTGATAGATCAGACTTTGGACACTATCATGATTTACTATGACAATGAGAGTTGTATCGAACTCTATGAGAATCCAGTGTATCATGATATGTCCAAGAATCATGAGAGTAGGTACCAATTCATCAAAGACGTGGTTTAAAAGGGTGTAGTGTTTCTTCAATACATTCCTAGAGATCAACAGGCTGTTGACATTTTGACTAAGCCCCTATCACAGGGGAAATTTGAAATGTTCAAAGAACAACTTGGCGTGGTGGAAAACACTTTTCTCACTAAAAGGGAGTTTTAGTTTACTTGTGTAACTCAAATAATGCTCCAATGATAGAACTCTTTCCTTCAATAGAGCAGGCCATATATAAAGCAATCACTAGCACTTATGGAGAAGATGAAGAGATAGGGGCACCACCTTCAGTTTGTTTTCAGTTTTAATTTCTTTTCTAAATTAGCAGTCAACTCTATTTCTAAGTTTTTTCTTTATTTAGTTTGGCATGCACTAAGATAGAGGATGCAATTCCCTAGGTAGGCAGGGGCACTCTTAAATGAAGATATTATAGCTTAGTCAAGGGTACATACTATGGAGATTTTACTATGGATGATATCTCTTGAGAATTATTTTGATTTCATTTTGGCTATATCCAATATTCAATATCCATTTTGCTAATGTTTGCAACTTTGTAGGAAACATCTTTGCACTATTTTTGGATATCATGATCGAACAATATTCTCAATTCACTAGTCAAGGTAATATTATATGTTTCTTGGACACAATGTCATTCACCTATCTATGATCAATCCAGTGGAATGCTATACCATATTTTCAATGCATGATATGGAAATGTCTTGATTGTAGTTGACACATAACCAAGATACATAACCAACCCTATGCACACACTTTTGCATTACAATAAAACCTTAATAGAGGTGAGACTTGTCTTTTACAGATTGTTGTTGTCTCATGTTTCTTTTTATTGTAGTAAATCATAGGAAGACAATTCACCTACAGTGCTTCTGCTGAGTCAACAACTTATTTATTGTTTATACTTTTTCTACCAGGGGTGGTCTTATTGCTAGTGGAGGATTTGATGATTGTATCAGTCTCTTCAGTGAGAGCATAGATGATTCTGCTACACTAGTCTCTCTTATTCATTTATTTAATCTTCTCCATTTAAAATTAAAAATGTCGAAATTTTATATGTACTTTCCAGTAGTATAATGCTATAATTAGTGATTCATCATAGCATAAATGCACAAAAATTGTTGAGCATTGTGGTTATTTAAAGAAAGGTCCATGTCTGTTTTCTAAGTTAAAATGACCCATGGTTATCAACATCAAAAGAAATGTCTACATCAAATTATTCCAAATTATTGCCCTTGATGATTGTGGATGTAATGCCTGCCTCAGCACTTATGATTGATTTGATTATTCGATACTTATGATTTGATACTTATGACTGATCATACTATTTTGAGACCTATGACTGATTTGACTATTGAGGGCACTAGTTTGAAGTGACCCGGAATTATAAAAAACTTAAACCATGAATGATTGTTTTAAATTTATATGTGAAATGAAAATGGTTAGATAAATGATGATTGACGAATATACTCGACTAATTGAGAAAATGAAAAATGATGACTGTTGAAATTATGAAAATGATGATTTGTTTTATACTCCACTGATTGAGATGAAATAACGGATGATGTATGCTCGATTGATAGAGATATAATGTTAAAATGATGAATGTTTAGTAGACTCGACTGACTGAAATACTGAAAAGAATGATACAAATGTTTTATAGTGCAGCGCTACTAATATGCATTTGAGTGTGTAAAGTGGCAGGTAAGATGATTTATCGACTGACCCACAATGGAATTATCGGGGTTGTAAGAACGAAAAGAACACTTAGGGGTACGATGACTGATTGTCGACCCTGAATTAGCAATCCACGCACAAGTGAAGCCGTTTCAGCTCAGCCGGGGAAGGGTATGCCGTACGGGCAAGGCGATAATGATTTGGTCGCGTACGAGGAGTTGAGGGGCACGCAATAAGGAGAGCATTATCCCTCAACATCCCTTAGGCTCGAAGGAGCGTAGTTGAGAGATCGCGGTAATGGTCCCTAGTCGCTACACAGTACTCCCCATAAGAAGGAAGAAATGAAACTGTCAGAAGAGCCCACCGAAGAGGCACCTAGACAAAAAAAAGATAATGTTACTTAACACCTGAAGAGATTAAAAACTTGTCAAAGATAAATTCAAGCGACGGTAAATTAAAAGGCAATTGAAATAAAACAAAATTCCTTATTTTATTTTTTTAAGAGAAAAGAAAAAATATTAAGAATAGAAAAAGAAACTAAACAAAAACAATTTGTTTAAGTTTAAAGTACCTCACTTATCTACTTTATAAAAAAAAAAAAGTTAACTAGAAGTATATTAAGTAAAGTCCTATTCGAAGTTAAACTTCAAAGTTTGCACATATCTATTTTTATAAAAAGAATTTAATTTAATATATATATATATATATATATATATAAAAAGCTTTTAAACTTGGCAATGGAATTTAGATTTTAATAAATGAGACAAACAAATTCTTTGTAAGTTTTTATTATTTAAAAGGAATTAAATAAATAAAAACAACTATCTTAGTAAAAAGATGTTAAGTAAACTAAAAGAGAACCTATTTATAAGTAGGACTCTTCCTTATCTAACTCCCACTAATTTAGGGAAGTAGGTGCACACTAAAGGGATTTGAGACACATGTATTTGAGAATATTTGAAATTAAAATATTAATTTAAATTAAATATGTGCATGGACAGACACATGGCACACAAGAATTTGCTATATAATGAGGGAGGAGAAAGAGAGAAGGGGATCTCTTGCTCCCTAATGTTGGATGGTCATCATAATCTCGGATTATGTTATGATCATTGGAGTTGGGATTAGCCGGAACGGGGATTGGGATATCCTTTCGGGAGGCTAGTTTGTGTTCTTACGACCCCATTATCTCGGGGCTTCGAGGTGAAGAAGAGTAAATTAACCTTCATACGGTAGGGTGGTCAACCGAGTGGTTGTTGGTACCTTCGTCAAGTGGATCGACTGGAGCACGGATTCAGCTATAGCTACAATGGACAGTCTACTTCGAATTCGCCGATCTAAATTAGGTTCATTGTTTTTCAGTTAATTTCTTTCAGTATTGAGATTAATATTGTTATATATATATATATATGTGAATCGATCTGGTTTTGTAAAAAATGACAACTATTTTTTATATTTGAGAACTAATATAGTTTTATTTATAAACTTGATCTGTTTTCATTATTTTTATATCTCTAAAAACGCGTGGGGCATTGAGATCACAGATCCAGATTTTCTGAGATTTAAATCTATTATTGTTATTTTTATATATCTCCAAAAACTCATGGGCATTGAGATCACAGATCCAAACTTTCTGAGATTCAAATCTGTTTTTATTATTTTTATCTCTCCAAAAACTCGTGGCCATTGGGATCACAGATCTAGACTTTCTGAGATTCAAATCTATTTTCATTATTTTTATATCTCCAAAAACTCGTGGGGCATTGAGATCACAGATCCAGACTTTCTGAGATTTAAATCTGTAATCGTTATTTTTATATATCTACCAAAACTCGTGGGCATTGAGATCACAGATCTAGACTTTCTAAGATTCAAATCTGTTTTCATTATTTTTAAATCTCCAAAAACTCGTGGCATTGAGATCACAGATCTGGACTTTCTGAGATTCAAATCTGTTTTGATTATTTTTATATTTCCAAAAACTCGTGGGGCATTGAGATCATGGATCTAGACTTACGATTTGAATCTGGGACTAAACCCTATGAGTTGTAAAATTCGAGTCCGCATTGGCATTATTTACATCCTCCTACCATTATTACTTGTTTCGACCCCTATTAGACTCTGTTTTTCATTCTTTTGATTATGCTTGCATGTAATCGATCTCCGCGTAGTCCATAATTCATAAACATCATAACCTCTTTCCATAACCATGAAACCCTGAAATTGTGTGGCATCCATCGCCAACCTCCAATGCAGTTAGATCATGCGTTTATCTCAGGGTAAAGCCATAATGAATAGACCTATGATGGTTTCCAAATTCATGCTTGAACTACTTATTCTTTTATTCTTAAAAATTTGTGTATACCTCGGTTAAAGATTTAATGCCATTTTCTAGCTTCGAATCCATATTGTAATTGACCCAAAATATCTCTGTATAATTGCTCGAAAATGGGAAGGGCGTTCTTTTCGAAATTCATGTATGACCTTTGTTGATTCCACTCTCTCGGCGTTTCCAAATTTTGCAAATGTGAATTTGTGACCCTGCATTCTTTTCTTATTCTTTGTGTATTCACTTGATGGCGTTTTGAACCTGGATCTCTGAAAATATCTGTTGAACAATTAAGGAAGTCTCCAAGAAATCAGTAATATGATTAGTGACCTTGATCCTTCAAGTCCTTTGTGTTTTACTTCAAAATTTTATTTATCACTCTACCCTTCCGATCTTTGTATGATCATCACTAATGGAATCTCGAGTCTATGAGGCGAAATGTAATTCCTACAGAAGTATAAAGGAGATCGAAGTTGATCCTTAAAAATTTGTGTATCCATATCGATGGGCATCCCCAGTTATGGCAAAGGGCATTACCGCCGTGATCATATAATTTCTCTATGACATTCTTTTAAATTTCAAAAATCCTGCACTGTGATCTAAATGGGATCGGCATTTAAGTTGATGAAGGCATATTGCTATCCCTGTGATATTCTTCTTTTAAATTCCAAAAGCCTTCGATGTAAACTAAACTTGATCGATGTTACCATTATTGAATTATGATCTCAAATGAAATTTACCTTTTCAATCTCTGCAATGTTTCCAGAGTGCAATTAATCTCTGCAAACTGATTCTCGAATTATGATACCGAAACGCATTTGTCCTTTGATATAGTAGTATAAAGTTTTAAAATGGCTTAAGTTCTTTCATCTATATATATGATACCAGAACGCATTCATCTTTTGATATAGTAGAATAAAGTTTTTAAATGATTTAAGCTCTTTGCCTATATATGAGTTGAAGCATTTGTTTAATTTATTAATTGAAAATAGAACTATATTAAGTTTTAAAAATGGCTTAAGTTATTTTGTCCATATATATGATACCGAAACGCATTTGTCCAGTTATTGAGTGGTTAGAATTATAATGCGTTATAGTGTAGATATTAGAGCTGTAATATGTGAAGGTCGATAGTGCTTCATAAATGTGTCTTGGTATTTACACTATTGAAGGCTAGAATGTTGAAGAAGTATTAGTTCGTATTAGCATGGATGCATATTAATTAAAAGAAGAGTTAAGTGTCCTTTGGTTCTCTTTATTATATACTTTTCCTAATAGAATTAATCGCTATCCTCTTAAAGTAGAACGTGTCGGATAGGGTAAATCTCATGTATAGTATAGGAAGGAAAGACTTAGTTTCAAAAATAAAAAATAAAAATTACACTTATCGACGCACATAAGGCTTGTCCTTGCATTTGGTATCAGAGCACGGTCAAACCTAGTTCAGACTGAAATGTTTCTCCAATACTTTGATAAACTGTTCATTTAACAAAAATTTACTTACTTTCTGAAACAGACTTTGCCATGGATCGATGGACTTGCCAAGGTAGGATTGGGAGGGGACGAGCGCAGGAAGCATGTCCACAAACCACTCCAGTAGCTACTCCACTTAGAGCCGAAGAGACGATTAACTTTTCCGCCGACGAAGTCATGAACATGATGAGAAACTTCCATCGAATGTTGGAAGCATTGTTGACCCGATTGGACCGCACAGAAGACCGACCCATAGTACCCGCAACTGAACTGCAGAACCCACCATCTACCAACATTCATAGAGAACTGGAAAAAGTAAGATTTCCAGAATTTTGGGGTTCCACTGAAGGAGCCACAACAAAAGCTTGGTTAGAGAACATGGCAATGTGCTTCGCCTTGAGGGACTACACCTTGAACCTGAAGGTACACATGGCCATTTTGCAGCTAAAAGGGGAAGCCCTACTCTGGTGGAAGACATTGAAACCACAGTTGGCAGTCGAGGCCAACGAAGTGTCATGGGAACTGTTTGAAGAACAGTTCCACAAACACTACATGTCTGAAGAGTTCATTGAAAGACAGCTCAATGAGTTCAATGCCCTCCAATAGGGAGGAAGAACAGTGCAGGAGTATGAGATCAAGTTCATGGTACTTCTGAGGTATGCACCTCACATCTCGACAAAAAAGCTGAAGGTGAACAAATATATTTATGGATTGAACGAAAACATTAGAGACAAGGTCCGCATTCTTACTCTGCCTACATTGCATGATGCGGTACAAAAGTCTTTGATAGCCAAAGAAGAACTGGTAAACATAGGTCCATCCAGGAAAAACTTCCCCATTCGGAATCGAGTAGTACCACCTTCTGACCCACCGAGAGTGAATTTCGGTCAGCGAAATAACTTCAGAGGACCTATGCATGGAAAACTAGTTAGGAACAACAGAATGCCATACAAGCCACCACCCAGAAGGGACAACACCAGAACATTTGGGAAACCGCCATAGTAAGGGCCACGTGGTAATAACGCAACCACTGGAAGATTAGGAAGAGGACCAAAGGAAGGATGTTGGGTTTACGGAGGCCTGCACTTTTAGGTTGACTTCCCTTAGCAGCAGACGGGACCGAGATAGGGATAGAGGCCACCTCAGACTACTGCTGTAGATCTAGGTCGAGCACATCATATACATGCGGCAGTCAACAACCGTCAAACAAAACATCAGTCTACTATACTAGAAATGACTAGCACATTTAACAGTATGCAATGCTCTTTACTTATTGACCCTGGTGCTACTGAAATCTTTATTTCTTATATTGCATTAGAACGAAGCAAGATGATGGCATGTGTACAAGACGATTTCGACTTAGTCGAAATGGCATCTCGAAATACCCAGAGCGTGGGACTGAAAGTAGAAGATTGTGAGTTAGACATAGGAGTATGTCGCACTAGAACTTCGTTCTATGCGACCGCCCTTGGATCTTATGACCTAACCCTGGGCATGGATTGGTTAGAAACCCATGCCACCATCTTAGACTGCCCTAGCAAGGAACTGACTTTTTATGACGATGAAGGTCATAAGAAATTCCTAAGGGGAATGAAAAAAAAGGTATCGTTACGGATGATTTCCTCTTTACAGCTGAAGAGAAGCCTATGGAAATAATGTCAGCTCTATGCAGTAATAGCAATGAATAAAGACAAGGACAAAGCCGACATCTCCGACCATCCCTTATTTGCGGAATACATGGATGTATTTCCTGAAGCCTTACCCGGACTACCACCTTAGAGAGAGCTAGACTTTACCATAGAACTAAAGCCAGGGATAGAACCGATCGCAAGAGCTCCATATAGAATGTCCATGCCGGAATTGAAGGAGCTACAGATGCAGTTACAAGAGCTCTTGGATCTAGGGCTAATTAGACCAAGCATCTCCCCATGGGGAGCACTAGTCCTCTTTGTTAAGAAGAAGGATGGGTCATGGCGACTCTGTATTGAGTACTGCCAGTTGAACAAGGCTACTATGAGGAATCAGTATCCTTTGCCCGGGATCGATGACTTGTTAGATCATAGGAAAGGTGCCACAATCTTTTCAAAGATTGATTACGATCAGGTTACCATCAGTTAAGGATCATAGAAGTTGATATTCCAAAGACTGCTTTTAAGACACGGTTTGTACAATACGAGTTCGTAGTGGTAACTTTTGGGTTGAAGAATGCACCTAGAGTCTTCATGAACTTGATGAATGGTGTGTTCTGCCAGTATCTCGACAAGTTCATGCAGGTATTCCTCGATGACATTCTTATCTACTCCAAGACACCAGAGGAACATGAAGAGCACATCTGGTTAGTTTTGAAGTGTCTCAGAGAAAACCAACTTTATGGGAAGTTGTCAAAATGCTCCTTCTTCCAGAAGGAAATCCACTATTTGGGACATATTATTTCTGGCGATAGTATAGCAATAGATCCTACCAAGATTGAGGCCATTTGGGAATGGCCAGCGGTGACAAACGTACATGAAGTGAGAAGCTTCATGGGACTTGTGGGATATTACAGAAGGTTTGTCGAAGGATTCTTAAGGATTGCAGGACCAATCACTGAGTTACAGAAGAAGGATAGGCCGTTTATTTGGATGGATAAATGTGCAAGGAATTTGAAAAACCGAAGGAGCTATTGACAACGGCACTAGTTCTAAAAGTGCCTGACATGGAGGAATATTTCTTTGTATGCACTGATGCATCCAAGGGTGGAGTTGGATGTGTGCTAATGCAGGGAGGGACAATGATTTCCTACTCCTCTCAGAGACTCTGACCTCATGAGGAAAAATATGCGACACATGACATGGAACTGACTGCAGTAATGCATGCTTTACGCTTATGGCCACACTACCTAATAGGAAGGAAATTTGACCTGAAGACAGATCACCATGGATTGCAGTATATCTTTACTCAGAGTGATCTAAATGCTAGACAAAGTAGATGGTCAGAACAGTTGAGCAAGTATGACTTTGACATTACCTATGTGAAGGGAACCCTGAACAAAGTAGTAGATGCACTTAGTCGAAGACCCCGCATCTTCTCAGTGATTTCGATGTAGACCAACCTGAGAGAAAAGGTGCTTGGGCTACAACGAGAAGACAAGTGGTACAACGAGGTAAAGGCCGAGATAGAACAGGAACAGATGGAACTACCCAAGTATAAGCATTGTTTGTTGGAAAATGATGGGTTGTTGAGATACAACAACCGTATTTATTTACCAGAGAACAATGAGCTCAGGAACTTAGTCCTAGAAGAAGCTCACCGAGCTGTTTATAGAGCACATCCTGAAATGAAGAAGATGTATGCAGACCTTTATCCTCTGTTCTTCTGGCATGGCATGAAGAGAGATGTGGTAAACTTTGTCGCCAAATGAATGGAGTGTCAGCTAGTCAAAGCTGAACATAGACATCCCACCGGACTACTTCATCCTCATGCCATTCCTGCGTCAAAGTGGGAGATCATCTCCATGGATTTTATTGTGGGATTACCTTTGACCTGCAAGAGGAATGATACCATCTTTGTAGTAGTAGACACTCTCACGAAGAGTGCACATTTTATACCCATCAAGAACACTTATGAGGCCCCAGAGATAGCTATAGTGTTCATCAATGAGATTGTACTACTGCACGGAGTGCCAAGGAAGATAATATATGATCGGGGATCAGTATTCATTGGTAGATTTTGGACGAGCTTCCAGGAAGCCATGGGAAACCGACTCAACTTTAGCACCGTATACCACTAAGAGACCGATGGGAAGACTGAGAGAGTGAACCAGATACTAGAGGACATGCTGAGGATGTATGTGATGGACCAGCAGACCCGTTGGGAGGATTTTTTACAGAGATATAATGTTAAAATGATGAATGTTTAGTAGACTCGACGAACTGAGATACTGAAAAGAATGATACAAATGTTTTGTAGTGCAGCACTACTAATATGCGTTTGAGTGTGTAAAGTGGCAGGTAAGACGATTTATCGACTGACCCACAATGGAACTATCGGGGTTGTAAGAACGAAAAGAACACTTAGGGGTACAACGACTGATTGTTGACCCTGAATTAACAATCCACGCACGGGGGGAAGCTGTTTCAGCTCAGCCGGGGAAGCATATGCCATACGGGAAAGGCCATAATGATTTGGTCACGTACGATGAGTTACAGGGCACGCAATAAGGAGAGCCTTATCCCTCAACATCCCTTAGTCTCGAAGGAGCGTATTTGATAGATCACGGTAATGGTTCCCAGTCGCTACGCAGTACTCCCCATAAGAAGGAAGAAACTGTTGGAAGGGCCCGCCGAAGAAGCACCTAGACAATAAAAAGATAATGTTACTTAACACATGAAGAGATTAAAAACTTGTCAAAGATAAATTCAAGTGACGGTAGATTAAAAGGCAATTGAAATAAAACAACATTCCTTATTTTATTTTTTTAAGAGAAAAGAAGAAATATTAAGAATAGAAAAAGAAACTAAACAAAAACAATTTGTTTAAGTTTGAAGTACCTCACTTGTCTACTTTATAAAAAAAGAAAAAAGTTAACTAGAAGTATATTAAGTAAAGTCCTTTTAGAAGTTAAACTTCAAAGTTTGCACATATCTATTTTTATAAAAAGAATTTAATTTAAAATATATATATATATATATAAAGCTTTTAAACTTGGCAATGGAATTTAGATTTTAATAAATGAGAAAATCAAATTCTTTATAAGTTTTTATTATTTAAAAGGAATTAAATAAATAAAAACAACTAACTTACTAAAAAGATATTAAGTAAAGTAAAAGAGAACCTATTTAGAAGTAGGACCCTTCCTTCTCTAACTCCCACTAATTTAGGGAAGTAGGTGCACACTAAAGGGATTTGAGACACATGTATTTGAGAATATTTGAAATTAAAATATTAATTTAAATTAAATATGTGCATGGATAGACACATGGCACACAAGAATTTGCTATATAATGAAGGAGGAAAAGGAGAGAAGGGGATCTCTTGCTCCCTAATGCTGGATGGTCATCATAATCTCGGATTATTTTATGATCATTGCAGTTGGGATTAGCTGGAATGGGGATTGGGAGATCCTTTTAGGAGGCTAGTTTGTGTTCTTACGACCCCATTAGCACGGGGCTTCGAGGTGAAGAAAAGTAACCTTGATACGGTAGGGTGGTCAACCGAGGGGTTGTCGGTACCTTCGTCAAGTGGATCGACTGGAGCACGGATTCAGCTATAGCTACAATGGACAGTCTACTTCAAATTCGACAATCTAAATTAGGTTCATTGTTTTTCAGTTAATTTCTTTCAGTATTGAGATTAATATTGTTATTTTTATATATATGTGAATCGATCTGGTTTTGTAAAAAATGACAACTCTATTTTATATTTGAGAACTAATATAGCTTTATTTATAAACTTGATATGTTTTCATTATTTTAATATCTCCAAAAACTCGTGGGGCATTGAAATCACAGATCCAGACTTTCTGAGATTTCAATCTATTATCGTTATTTTTATATATCTCCAATAATTCGTGGGCATTGAGATCACAGATGCAAAATTTCTGAGATTCAAATATGTTTTCATTATTTTTATATCTCCAAAAACTCGTGGGCATTGAGATCACAGATCTAGACTTTCTGAGATTCAAATCTGTTTTCATTATTTTTATATCTCCAAAAACTCGTGGGGCATTGAGATCGCAGATCCAGACTTTCTGAGATTTAAATCTGTAATTGTTATTTTTATATATCTACCAAAACTCGTGGGCATTGAGATCACTGATCTAGACTTTCTAAGATTCAAATCTGTTTTCATTATTTTTAAATCTCCAAAAACTCGTGGGCATTGAGATCACAAATCTGGACTTTCTGAGATTCAGATCTGTTTTGATTATTTTTATATTTCCGAAAACTCGTGGGGCATTGAGATCATGGATCTAGACTTACGATTTGAATCTGGGGCTAAACCCTATGACTTTTAAAATTCGAGTCCACATTGGCATTATTTACATCCTCCTACCATTATTACTTGTTTCGACCCCTATTAGACTCTGTTTTTCTTTCTTTTGATTACGCCTGCATGTAATCGATCTCCGCGTAGTCCTTAACATTTGGCTATTTATCTTAATAACCCCGGAATTAGACTCAGTTGATGCTTACCCTGGGGAATTCACGAACATCATAACCTCTATCCATAAACATGAAACCCTGAAATTGTGTGGCATCCATCGCCGACCTCCAATGCAGTCACATCATGCGTTTATCTCAGGGTAAAGCCGTAATGAATAGACCTATGATGGTTTCCAAATTCATGCTTGAACTACTTATTCTTTTATTCTTAAAAATTTATGTATACCTCGGTCAAATATTTAATGGTGTTTTCCAGCTTCGAAACCATATTGTAATTGACCGAAAATATCTCTGTATAATTGCTCGGAAATGGGATGGGCGTTCTTTTTGAAATTCATGTATGACCTGTGTTGATTCCACTCTCTCGGTGTTTCCAGATTTTGCAAATGTGAATTTGTGACCCTGCATTCTTTTCTTATTCTCTGTGTATTCACTTGATGGCATTTTGAACCTGGATCTCTGAAAATATCTGTTGAACAATTAAGGAAATCAGTACTATGATTAGTGACCTTGATCCTTCAAGTCCTTTGTGTTTTACTTCAAAATTTTATTTATGACTCTACCCTTCCGATCTCTGTATGATCATCACTAATGGCGTCTCGAGTCTATGAGGCGAAATGTAATTCCTACAGAAGTATAAAGGAGATCGAAGTTGATCCTTAAAACTTTGTGTATCCATATCGATAGGCATCCCCAGTTATGGCAAAGGGCATTACTGCCGTGATCATATAATTTCTCTGTGGCATTCTTTTAAATTTCAAAAAGCCTGTACTGTGATCTAAATGGGATCGGCATTTAAGTTGATGAAGGCGTATTGATATCCCTGTGATATTCTTCTTTTAAATTCCAAAAGCCTATGATGTAAACTAAACTCGATCGGTGTTACCATTCTCGAATTATGATCTGAATTGAAATTTACCTTTTAAATCTCTGCAATGTTTCCATAGTGCAATTAATCTCTGCGAAACGATTCTCGAATTATGATACCGAAACTCATTTGTCCTTTGATATAGTAGTATAAAGTTTTAAAATGGCTTAAGTTCTTTTGTCTATATACATGATACTGGAAGGCATTCGTCTTTTGATATAGTAGAATAAAGTTTTTAAATGATTTAAGCTCTTTTCCTATATATGAGTTGAAGCATTTGTTTAATTTATTAATTGAAAATAGAACTATATTAAGTTTTAAAAATGGCTTAAGTTCTTTTGTCCATATATATGATACCGAAATGCATTTGTCCAGTTATTGATTGGTTAGCATTATAATGCATTATAGTGTATATATTAGAGTTGTAATATGTGAAGGTCGATAGTGCTTCATAAATGTGTCTTGGTATTTACACTATTGAAGGCTAGAATGTGTAAGAAGTATTAGTTCGTATTAGCATGGATGCATATTAATTAAAAGTAGAGTTAAGTGTCCTTTGGTTCTCTTTATTATATACTTTTCTTAGTAGACTTAATTGCTGTCCTCTTAAAGTAGAACGTGTTGGATAGGGTAACTCTCATGTATAGTATAGGAAGGAAAGACTTAGTTTAAAAAAAAAATTACATTTGTCGACGTACATAAGGCTCGTTCTTACAGTGGATAAGCTAGGCTGAAACTAACTAGTGATATTGATCACAACGAGAATGGCATGCATTGCATGAGAATGGTATGCATTGAATATGGTGTTTTTAGTGAAAGTAGGGTCCTAAACTAAACTATTGTTCAATTTTGAAAGATTGGTTGAAACCGTTTGAAATGTCTATGTCAAAAGCTCAAAGCCCAAATTATTGCTCCACTATGATTGTGGCTAGTCTAAGACTGAAACTAAGTAGTGATATTGACCACAATCATAATGACATACAATATATATATTATTTGCTAGTGAAAGGAAGGTGCTAAACTAAATATTGTTCCCTTTCTAAAGATTGGCGGAAGCTATTTGTCCAATAAAATGCCTCTGTTAGATTAGAAAACATAAGACATCAAGCTCATAAATATTTAACATAAGTCTCTTTGTTTTTTTTCTTATTTTTTCTGAAGAACGTTTTGTGGGAGTCCTTCCTCTTCCTGGAATTAATGCCTAGTGATGCTGATTTATGGTCAAAACAGAGAGCTGAGAATTGATCCAAAACACCCAGAATAATCCTAGAATTGCAATGGACAGCCCTAGGATGTGCCCAGAAATGTGTTTTACTGTTGTTAGGAGGTTGAAATCTGTTCAGGTTGCCCTTTTTTATTGTCGAATGGGTCTGTTCATGCCTAGGTTTGACAAAAATGCACCGAGAACCCTGATCTTCCAACCCAAATTGATGAAAAAGACTAGGTTGCTGCTGGTTTTATATAATTTTATTATTTTTTATGAAGGACATGTGTCAGCTCCAAGATGAGCATGGAAGGGGTTACCCATCCCCCTATTGGACTGTATAATGCACCTCTCGGCACAACTAGATTTAGATGGCAGTGCATGTTAAAAACTTAAAACCTACCTTTCAGGCTCATGATTTATATATTCAATAGAAATAAGGTGTTGCAGTTTATCCAAAAGTTAAAACTTGGCCATCAAGATGAAGAATTGAAAGAAAATTGATGTAAATTATCTGTCTCCATATAATGGCCCCTAAAATTTTCTGTGGCTTTTACACATTCCACACTAAATCCTTTAGCTAGTCCAATCTTACAAAATCCCAAACAAATCCTGAATATTAGATTGAAAATCACCAGTCAAGTCTTAGTTCTTTAGCAAACATGAATCAATAGAAAGTTAAGTTGAAACAATAAAAAACCAATTGCCCTAATAGGAAAATGCTCTAGATTTGTTTGCAACATTGGACAATGTTGCTTAAATCACATTTTTTTTTCCATGTTTTCACCAGAATATCTCTCCTCTAAACCCTTTTTCCCAGATTTACATGGCAGTTCATGTTAAACCTCCTTTTCAACTTCATGATTAATATTTTCAATAGAAATAAGATGTTGCAGTTTATCCAAAAGTTAAAACTGAGCCATCAAGTTGAAGAATTGAAAGAACGTCAACGTAATTATCTGTCTCCAGATAATGGTCCACAACATTTTTTCATGGAATTCACACCTTGCACACCGAATCCTTTATCTAGTCTAATCTTACAACATTCCAAACAAATCCTGGTTGGATTACAGATGGAGAAATACGAGAGGGGAAGTAAACAAGAGGAAAATGTTAAAATAATCAGTGCAAAGTGAAGAAGGATATCTTCTTCAGGGTTCTTGCACAAGTCCAAGAGGGTACTAGATAATAGCGAGAAGAACTAAGTTTAGCAAGTAAACAAGCATAGATAGATCTATAAACCCAACAACGGCCAAAACAATGCAACTTAAATAGAAATCCAATCAGTTGAGTAGGAGACAAGGCAGAACCTTCATGGCAACATGTAGACTAACCAAATTCTGGAGAGGAGGAGGGTCATATAACATTGATGAAGATAAGTAGCCTTTAGGCATAGATTCACATGTCTATCCCAAAAAAGTAGCATAGGGGAAAAGAGGAAGGAAATAAAAAATGAAGTCCTGTGAGCTCGTCGAGGCGAATCTACTTTCATAGGGATAGTAACACGTACTGAACAAAAAGGAATCCCCAGGATTCAGGAAGAAAAGGAATAAAGCTGATGAATTCAGCCTTAAGACCATTCTCAAGAGAATTTTATTGTATTGGGTGTAAAGAATGTTTTGTTTCAAGGAAAAAATTGCATCATCCACTAACCACTAGATCAAATCCATTTCTTTGTAGCCATTGCTAAAAGCCTTAGAAAGGTAGGGAATAATAAATTTTGGGGTATGCCTTATTCTAATTGATCCATATCACTTAACCTCCTTCAAATTTGTCTCAAGCTAATCATGTGTACACAAAAGATGATGGAAGATTGTATACCAATTTATTACTAATTATGGTAAAAGAAAATTCAAATTTGGTTAACCTTCATTACAATTACATCCTGCAAGTCACCAAATTGGAACATGCATTGTCTCAAGCCTTCAGTATCCACATCCCAGGGAATGCCTAAAACCTATAATTGATGGCAGTGTTTAGCATCGTATCACTATTATTTATCAAGTGCCCATAGCAAAACAACAATCCTTCAAATTCGACTATTTATCAAAACACTACAAAGGATATCATACACAGACATGAAAAGGTTCTAGATGGAACAGGACTAGCGATTGACTATGTATCATTTGGCCCTCCCCACCCCCAAAAAAAATATTGTATTTTTAAATAAATTAATTATAAGTAACAAAAATAAAGAGAAAACTTTGAGCTATTATTATGAGAACAAAGACTATAAATTTATCTGTTGCAAACTAAGTTGAGAAGAAACTCGAGATTACAGTCCTAATGAACGTATTAGTGAAACTGAGTGAACAATAAAAATTCTTGCAGCAAGACTAAGCATTGATATATATAAAAGCATGAATCAAATTATAAATGTAAATATTTGACATACCACAAGATTTCTATTGCCAGTCATTGTGGAAAATTTTGCAATAAAGTATGTGTCTGACTTGTGTTTGAGCCTGTCTCTCCTCTCATTCCTTTCTCTCCCTCTCTCTCTCCCTATCGCTCTCTCTTTGTCACTCTCTGGTTCTCCTCTTCCCTGCACATGCACATACTAAATTCACTCCTTGCTGAGGCTAACCTTTCATTTAACTGATCAAGGCTAAGCTCAAGGGAATGGAATACAATGTATTTCCACACCAGTTTATAACAACTAGTCAGACGAATGATGTCTTTTCACTATTCAAAAGAGCACCTACAACTTGCACAAGTAGAAGCTTGGAAGTACCAGAACAACCAACTGGGTAGCTTAAAAACCCAAAACAACTAGATGGGTGACTGAGAAGCTGCTGAACTCAGACCCCTACGGTTGTCATATTTAGTCCTATGTCAAAAATACCAAACTCTTCCCATAAACACATGAAGTATTCATGTGGAATGAAATTCCAACATAGGGATAGACTTTTAAACATCAAATGAAGTATTCGTGTGGAATGAAATTCCAACATATGGATAAAATTTCAAACATCTAATAGATAATAATCACAAAATAATCAGAAGCTAAAGATGGCTCACAAAGCATGACATTACATCAGAGATATTAGTACAGGCGTGAGGCTTGGGGAGGAGGATGTAATCACATCACCCAGGGACTTGCCCCCCACATGTCTAGTATCTTGGAAATGCAAGGGATTCATAATTTACAACCTTCAAAACAACCCAAAAAAAATACAGGAGAAAAAAATTACACAACATGGGAGGCTTAAGCAATCTAACGGACTAAAAACACTCCTTGGTTGAGGTTTACCGCACAAAGAAATTGCCCACTACAGTCTCTATCAAAGGCAGAGTATTAGCATGAGATGCATATGTGAAGATACATTCATATGTATTATCCATAATCTTACTAACCAAATCAGATAAAATAAGACAGTTAAGGAAAGTTTTGTGCGGGGCAATCATCCCCTCAAACCAAAATTGTTTTGGCTCTCACCCAAAACATCTTTGGCAAAAAAAGGAAAGAATACAAGAATGTTTTTGACTATCCAAATTGTTCCATGAAACTTATTAAAATGCAATCATTTATAGACAACATTATTCAACCAAGAATACTATTAGATAAAAAGTCATGATAAATTACCGGGTTTTGCAGTGCCTACTAGGAGCTCTGTTGTGTGAATATAACTGCTTAAAGGTTAATAAATTTCTCTACATGAAAAATGGTTTTATTTTCTTGGATCAAACACTCAGAACTTTTTTTTTTAATTACAGAAAAATGACATACTTCCAAATAGTACATAGATGTTACTGCTACAACTAATCAAGATTAAAAGGCCTTTCAAAACTTACATCTTCTCTGTGATAAATTGCCACAGTTGATATATATTAGTGTCAGTAAACTCCATATGCCATGACCTTCATATGCCTCCCAGATTTGATGTTTGTGATGATAAACTGCTTCCATTCTGTTGTGCCAAATCAGCCAGCTGTCCTCTAGCTTGAGCAGACACCTGGCCTAGAATCTGCGCCTAAGCCTACATCTTGTCTCATTGTGTTTTAATACCCAAAGTACTTTTTCACACTATATTCTGAACAAAAGGTACTTTTCCATCTACTTCTGTGTTACTTATGTGACATAACAACTGATGCAGTAAGCACATTTCTCACACCCATAAACGTATTCTAAAAATTTATTCATGTGCATGCCCATAATTTCCTTATAAATGCCCAGACCTTTGAATTCAGGTTTGCTACCACCATATAGCTTGCTCAGAATGTTGGATAATGTAGTTTGGAGGTGGGAAAAGGGCCTAGAGTTCACTTTGATTTTTGCTCATCAACTTAGGAGGACATGACAAAGCTCATATATATGTGGAAATGTTTAAAACAAACCCAGGAATGACCTCTTTTACAACTGTTTTCTTGTTGATTATTCTTCCTTCACTCTCAAATTGACCCAGATTTGCAAGCTTTTTTCTGTTCCTACTTATTAGGTGGAACTTTACCTATGTTATGTGTCCATAATTGACTATCAAGGTAGCCTTTATGCCTAGAACATGCCCAACATGCTTCAAACAATCCATATCATCACTATGGCATCATCAAATCATGGGAATGAACCAACAAAATGAACAATGTCACCCCTTCAAGAGTGTGATCAAAATCACACGTTGACACCCATACAAAATGAGGGTTAACAAGTAGAACCCTTTAATAAGGTGATGCAATGATGATTCACAATTTATTGATTAGATATTGAAGAGTTACATAACATACATCTCCCTCTCCTGCTATGTAATGGGACATTAAATCATGCAATAATATCAAGCAATTATTCTCTACAAGAAGAAATTAGATCCCAATAGGTGATAAAGTAGGAAATGCAAACTTGGCCTTAAGTTGTTTGAAAGAAGGGGAAATTTCCCTTGCTTTCCAAAGTTGAACAAGCAATCGAGGCCCAAATCACAAAAGTGCACATTGTACAAAATAGGGAACTTCACCTTAGGGTGAAGGGGATCCCCCCTCATGTCCTCCTTCAAACCCCATGGCTATAATCATTTTGTTTCTTCACCATACCCTCAACTTGAAAGATATCATCCTTGAGAAAGCTTTATTTGAGACTTCAAAAGACCCCACTAAATCGGTTCAGGCAAAGAGACAACTCTCTTCCCTCTTGCACATGATCCATTTTAATCTAACCTTACCGTATCTCAAATACTTGAGTTCAAACACTCCATGGAGTAGGAGGTCGCAACGAGGAAGGATGGGAAGTGGTTAGCCATTCATGATCTCGAATCAATTATTTGGGACTCCCCTTCTTTGTCTGATCCCACCTTTGATGATCCAAATGATGGGTCAGTCAAAGGATGACGAGCATGTCTGCCATTTCCATTTCCAACTAGATTTGCAATGAGGTTTCTTGACATCGTGGAGCACACTTCACAACACGCTTGGGTCCCATCACTTCCATTTTCTCACAAAAACACAAGTAATCGCCACACAAGCACCAGCTCCAATCCATGAACATCACTGACCAAAAGACACACTACAACAGTGTCAAAGGATTTGGTGGGGTTGCATGCCTCATTCGTGACTCTCCAAAGCGGGGTCTCCATGGTTTCTTTGAATGAGCACACCAAGTTCATGTGAGTTTGAATCCTTAGGAGCACTCCCTTTCCTCAAGATATTTACATTATAGTATGTTATTTCCCCACAACAAGAAGGAAATGTGGCTACCCTAAAAACTTGATAGAAGGAATGGCTTTTTGCATACTACTGGAAATGCAATAGGCATATTAGAATAAAATTTCAATTTCCAAATGATCATTGTATTACTTATCCAGCGTCAAATGAGGGAAACAATTCCCAAGAGAAGTAAAGATGCTTTGAACAGGCTTAGCCATGAAGTAGAGAAAATGAAAATTGAGGTCTTCGGGGTCTCGAAAATGAAAGGTACAAAAGAGATAACTTCCCAGATTGATTCATTCCCTATAGAGAAAAAAATTCATCTCATCTTTGAATTGCTAGACAAATCTGCTAATTTTGAAAGAAAATGTTACTAGAGTGCTAAAATTAATCCATTCATGCCACAAACAAATGAAGTGCTTGGAGATGATGAGACTCCCTCAAGTATAGGATATTATAGACATCTGTTACTTAAAGAGGTGGTCACCATGTTCTTGATATGTGTATTGGTCCGGTTACCCCTTCATGTAGCATGATGATTTTGATCCAGATTGAAGACCCTGCTAAGCAGGCTGCATTGGAGTGTGATGGCTTGTAAGCAACATTTCTTTCTATAGGATGCACATATCAATGATTATTATTCAGTTGGCATTATATTTACATGTGCAGGCATATGCAAGGTTGTTTGATGGAGCATCATTGCTTATTGAGGGGCATCATGCTTGTGCACACACTTTTTTGACACTTCCCTTGTGACAGTCTAGTTGTTGACCACTTTTGTGGGTGCTGAGGTGTCTTGAGGAAGGTTATCTAGAGGTACATTTGTTGGCTTGTTGCAACAAATGTAGCTTGCATTCTTTCTATGTTTCACATCTTGCCTTCATGCATATATTTTTTTCTCTTCTTCCTTCTGAGAAAGTCAAGCCCCAAGGTATCCAAATTCTATTGATGTGCCTTCTAGAGCTTTTTGAATGGTCTTAATTCTCACTTTTATTCTTATAGATCTATCCTTTTAGGATTTCTAATTATTTATCTGAGTTGTTGACCTTATATTTAGACATAAGTAGGTTTTCTGATATTATTTCCAGGTCATCCAAATCATATTGTGTATCCTGCAACTTCTGGCTCTGTTCTGCTTCAATGTGCACAACACTCCACATTGTCTCCATTGAACTTTTCTCATCAAATTTCTATATCATCCTTAGCTTCACTATCATTTCATAATTCTTGTCTAATATTACTAATTAGATTCCTTTGTTTGTAACTTTGTACTTGGAAGTCTCAACTCTCAAGTGAGGAAAGGGTAAATGAATCATTGGGATTCAAAAAGTAGTGGATAATTAATTGAATCAAATTTAGATGCTTAATCTCATTTGTAACTTTGTACTTGGAAGTCTCAACTCTCAAGTGAGGAAGGGGTACATGAATCATTGGGATTCAAAAAGTAGTTGATAATTAACTGAATCAAATTTAGATGCTTAATCTCCTTTACGTACTAACTATTTGAATGATTTCATATGGAATCCCTGAACCATTTGACCAAATTAACCACTTTCTTTTTCTCCCATATCACAAGCAATGTTAGGTATCAAATGTATAATACCAAACGATGTTTCTTTCCCAATATCTATTTTAAGACAATGCCTCCTTCAAAAAGTCTGATCGGTAGGCCTCTGTGCTTAGATTCTCTTTGGTTACATCTAGCCAAAGAACCATTGATAGATCTCAAAGAACTCATGTTTAGTACCTTTTGAGTCGCATACTATTCACAACATATGTTTGGGACTTGTACATTTGTGGCTATCAGGTTTTCATCCATTATGATGTCTTTCCCATTGACAACATTCCTTCCTTACTCAAATTTATCTACAAATTGAAAAGGTTGATCTACATTGTAAGAATCCAGAGATTTCTTACATAATATTCTAGATGTTTTTCTCCGTATATAGTCTTCATCATAAACTCAATCCTAAATGCAAAAGTTGCTCTTGATCTAGGAATGATGACAAATGCTATACTCTATTTTTATTTCCTCCTTTTGTCCCCCAATTTTATCTGAGGCAATCCCTTGTCTCAACATTATGCAGGTGAGGGTTTGATTGTAGGATTATGTGATTCTATTCCTTTGATCAACTTATTAATATTGAAAACTCTATTATCCCCCAAAAATCACTAACCTACCCATTTTTTACCTTATTCTAATTGTGAAAACCTACTCTGGTGGTTTTCTGCCATGTCCTAGGGATTGAAAAGTATTTTCCTTCAAGGTTTCCTCTGTTAAACTCCAAGTTGTAATGTTTTTTTGTGATAGAGGAGTGTATATGGGTATGTATCTATGGAATTTTGAAGGCCTTTCCAAGGGATTTTATGAAATGTAGGAGGAACAAACCTTTACAAGATAAAAAAAATAATTGAACATTCTTGAATGAACATAGTATATTTTATAAAAATACATAATAATATACTTTTATAGGTATATAGGTTCATAGGCATCCCTCAAATCACTCAAATATTTAACAAGGTCACATGTGTGATTGAAATTATGCTAGTTTGTATACTATTCCACCACTATGTAGCAAAGCATTTTTAAAGATAGAACCACCAAAATGTCCTTTTCTCACAACTGATTGAAGAAGAATCCAGAAGCTCTACCATCAAATTAATTTATGTTCATTAACATGCAACAAAGTGCAAGTTGAATATTTGGCTATTTCTCTTCTCTTTTCAACCAACAAATGACAGACTCTAGGAATGTTTTCAGGGATTGATAAATTCACATATAATTTACATAAGGAAAATAAGAAAGCGGATTTTTCCAATTTTGACTTATGGGACCTCTTAGCACTGAATATGTTTGGCACTGTAAACCAAATATCCTATTGAATTTGGACTCTATTGATAAGAACATAATAGCTAAATCCAAAAAGGATGAATTTGTACCCTGTTAAGAAATAAAGATTGATTAAATCCTTGAACCCCATGATGTATTTAGAGAAGGCAACATGTTTCTAAATTTATGACATTTTACGTAGAGAAATTTACACTATCATTAAATAGTTCTATAGCATCACCTGAATGAAATATATTGAACATGTCTTGGGATTCTTGGAAGAATTGATCCAATCATTATCAAAATTTATAGTTTGTTAGAATCAATTCTCTGATAACCATGTTGCTTCATGCAAATCATTTCCTAACTCAAACTCAGAGTATGGAACATTAAATAATTTGGGAATAAATCTAGTGTAAAAAATATGAGAATGACTCCAAAAACCTTTGGTTCATAAGAATTTTTCTCTGCAAGAACAAATGAAAAGGAATAAAAAGTTGCATACTATTTAATAGCAGAGATTTGGTGTGGTCAAATTATATTGTTCCATATTGTCTCTTTCCATATAGTACAAACAACAAATTTCAAATAAATAAAATACCAAGAGCATAGGATGCTCACATGAATGACATAGAGAAGATGGAACTGAGGTCATGAAAAGTGAGTGATCCCTTTTCCACTGTAAACACTTGAGAAGATGCTCCAGGGCTCTCATCAAGTTCCCATAATATTGGCAATGAATAACCTACAATTAAGGAAAGAGAGACATAAACAAAGAGAAGTAAGATCTATGTGCTCACCCAAGGATAGAGAGGATTTTTCAAGCATAAAAGATTGGAGGTAGGGGGTATGGTTTTCTCTCTGGTTCAGTTCATGCTTGCATCCAATTATTTTGGCAGAGGATGAGCTCTAAACTAAATATTCAAATAGTGTGTTTTATAGTAAAATTTGCATTTGCCTTACATTGCAATAATTCTATAGACAAGATTAATGATACATTTACCTAGTTAAACAATCACGTTTGACGTTTTGGTCAAAAATCCATACTCGAAGTCATTCTGAGTATCATTTCATATTAATAATTTCCTCACTCCTTCCTGAGCACCTGCAATATATCCAAACAAAATATCTTTCCATATTTTAGTTTTTAAGAGAATAAAGAATCCTTCTTTTAGGTTGGGAAGAAAATTTAAATTAAAATATTTAAACACTTGAAATACCTTTTTTAGTGCCCTTTTCAATGATCTCTTCAACAGCTTGTTGCTGCTTGTGGAAGGAAACCAAAATAAATAGCCCATTGGGAAACCTTGTTTGTTTGAAATATTAATTAAATATTAAAAGAGAATTTATTTGAAAGAAGGAAAATCATTTTAATTAAGTATTAAAAGAGAATTTATTTGAAATTTTAGAACAAAGAAACTTTAGAAGGTTAAACTATTTGGAAGCTCATGGGTAAAACATGTTTGAATTCCATGATATATTGAGGATCATGAACACTATGTGACAAGGGCAAGCATGATTTCTACCATGAGAGGTGTCTGGGAGGTTCCACACCATGAGAGGTGTCTGGGAGGTGCCATTGACGTTGCAAATTGAAGGTTGTCACTATAGGTAGGAGGCTTGACATATGATTCCTATGTTGGAGAAGCTACATGCCTACAATACAAAACAAATAGATGTTTTTCAGAAGGAATTTTTGAAAACTCTATCAGGGCATCATCTTTTGGCAGATGTTGCAATTCAACATTTGTAAAAAGAAAATCAAGCTTGCGTTGTACAACCAACAAAAACTTCTTGTGAAGGCTTTTGCATGTAGATTCCAAACAACTCATTGAAATAGGCATGAGAATTGTGGACAAATGATATTCATGTGAATGTAATGCACAAACAACTTTGAAGATGCCCAACATATAAGAAAAAAATGAATGACATGTGGTAAAATAGACCCATGTAGGAATATTAGTACTTTTTTAGACGTGACAAGTGCAACAAGAGTGCGCAATAGGGACTACTAAATGTAGAAACAAGCATTGGTAACCTCCCAATAATGCGAGTTAGCATAATTGACATCTGCAAGAGACAAAAGATACAATGACAATATGGTAAAAGAAGATTTATTATTGAATTAATCTTGTAAAGTTTGATAAAAGGAGACATTTAAGTTTTTGAAATTCCAATTGAATGAGACTGTAATTGTGATCACAATGTGAAGGAAAATAAAGATACATCATACAGCTCATCAAAGTAGGAATCAGAATTGTGGACAAATGACATTCATGTGAATGTTAAAGCGCAAACAACTTTGAAGATGCCCAACAAATGAGAAAAATTGAATGGCAGCTAGTAAAATAAACCCACGGAAGAATATTAGTGTTTGTAGAGATGTGAATGCATGCAACAAGACTG
Source organism: Larix kaempferi (assembly GCA_027924585.1). Lineage (NCBI taxonomy): Eukaryota > Viridiplantae > Streptophyta > Pinopsida > Pinales > Pinaceae > Larix > Larix kaempferi. Next base: position 25,959,839 of record BSBM01000673.1, read on the forward strand.
CACAACAGAGATCGTCCAATGCAGTAAAAAGCATTGGTAACCATCAAATAATGTGGGTTAGCACAAATGACATTTGCAAGAGACAAAACATACAATGACGCTATAGTAAAAGAAGATCTAATTATTGAATTAACCTTGTAAAATTTGATAAATGGAGACATTTAAGAGTCTTCGAAGAATGAAGATGTATGGATGGAGGCTTGCAGATTGGCTACTCCAGATGAGGCCAAAGCTGTGATTGCGCACGGTGTGAAGGTGATCCCCAATTCAGTGAAGCTGTGGATGCAAGCTTCAAATCTTGAACAGGATGATGCGAACAAGAGCCGAGTGCTGAGGAAGGGGCTAGAGCATATTACTGACCCTGTGAGGCTTTGGAAGGTTGTGGTGGAGTTGGCTAATGAGGAGGATTACAGGATTTTTCTTCACAGGGTAGTGGAGTGATTCCCATTGCATGTTGAGCTATGCCTTGCATTCGCAAGGCTTGAGACATATGATCAGGAAAAGAAGATTCTCAACAAGGCCAGGGAGAAGCTTTCCAAGGAGCCTTCGATCTGGATCATAGTCGTGAAACTTGAGGCCAATGGAAACACAACCATGGTGGGAAAGATTATTAAGAGGGGAATTAGGTCCTTACAGAGGGAAGAAGTAGTGATTAACAGAGAGGCTTGGATGAAGGAGGAAGAGGCTACAGAGCGAGCAGGGTTTGGTGTGACATTCTAAGCAATAATTCACAACACAATTTCTATTGGAGTTGAAGAGGAAGATCGGAAGAGAACATGGGTAGCATATGCAAAGGAATGCAAGAAGAGGGGATCAATTGAAACTACATGTGCTATATATGCACATGCCCTAACTGTGTTTGTTTCCAAGAAGAGTATTTGGCTCAAGGCTGCCTAGCTAGAGAAGAGACATGGAATTAGAGAATCCTTGGATGCTTTACTAAGAAGGGTAATGACATACTGTCCACGAGCAGAGGTGCTATGGCTAATGGGTGCTAAGGAAAAGTGGATTGCAGGGGATGTCCCATCAGCTCGATCAATTTTGCAGGAGGCTTATGCTGCAATACCCAACTCAGAGGAGATTTGGCTAGCTTCCTTCAAACTGGAGTTTGAAAATCACGAGCCTGAAAGCATGAGAATGCTTCTTGCCAAGGTCCGTGAGAGAGGTGGTACAAAGAGATTCAGGATGAAGTCAACAATTGTTGAAAGAGAGCCGGGAAACACTGTAGAGGAGAGGTCTCTTCTTGATGAAGGACTGAAAAAATATCCCGCATTCTTTAAATTGTAGCTAATGTGAGGACAGCTTAAAGATCGCCTTGGACCAGTGGATTCTAATAAAGAAAACCCATTTCCTCCATTTTCTTTGTCCAATATGATGTACTCAAACATTATGCCTACATTGCCAAATGTTGTTGATCCTGGTAATATTTCTACCGCATCCTCTACATTTGGTACCAATCTACATTTTTCACCCTCCTTGATTTCACAACATTATCCACCTGGCATCCTACCATTCCTCCCCATCCATCAGATTGTTCATTGTGGGAATATGCATTTTCTTGGTCTCTATTTTCTAGTGATTACATGAAATAGAGTTGTGGAGATCATTACTTATCTCGGTGGCCATAGAAATTGCAATTGAGATGCCTGAAACCCGGATTGCACAGTGTCTCCCACAGGGATGTTGGATGCAGTGATCTCTACACTAGTTCGATCATGGAATGGATGTTTCTATTTCATATGCATTGGTTCGAAGGTGGGATCAAAAAATTGTTCATGGTGCGACCATATGCAACTTTTTAGGTTTTCAAGTGGGTGGGTTTTATGTTTTTTTTTGTGTTATTTTGTTTTTTGTTTTAATGTTTTTTTAATTTATTTTATATCATATATATATATATATATATAGCTATATTATAATATAAAAATAATATTTGTAATAGTAATTTCTATATAAAATAGTAAGTTAATTAAATAAAAAAGAGCATATATATATATATAATTAGAGTGGTATTTTTTTAAAGGAAAATATTTTACCAACCATGCCTTATTATACATGCCATCACTCTATTTCTTCTAAATGAGAAATAACTTAATACCCTGGTGAATCGAAGATCTTAACTAGGTTTTTAAAGGAAGGACGTGTGAGAATGATGAAAGGGGATACCTTCTTAGATTAAGGACAAACAACAAACATCAAGGAACAAGTAGGGGTAAGAACCTACCTTAATGTACTCGAAGAATGTTGATGACCTCTTGCAACATAATGTTTGACAACTGTCTCCAAATATATGTAATAGAATGGAACATGAGCAACCACAATCATGAAAGATCTATTTATGAAGTGTCATTCTAATATATTGATTGGTGCCCTCTGGAGACATACCCGCTCATACGTGAGAAGTATTGGAGGGTTAACCACAGTTCCTTTATTACCCAGAACCAGAGCTTCTCGAAAAAATCCTCAGTGCACAAGAGATTCTGTCCTTGTTCAAAGTCTAGAAGAATTGTTAGATTTATCTCTAGAAGAGATCACTGAACCTTTCAACTAAGTTAGGCTAGAGACCCCTACAGGTCCAGAGGATCACCCTCCAAGGGATACTCCTCTTAACTCACCACCACACTCACCACCATGCTCTCCCTCGAGAGTCATGGCCATACCCACATGGAGAGCCAGAGGGACCTTAAACGTAGTCGGACCATTCCATGATTTGCCCAAGAATCCTGAGAAGGTTTTGCCTAAGTATGACCCTAGCAAGGGAGTTTCTGCTGAAGACCACCTTAAATTTTTTTATCTAGCCCTAAATCATTTAAATGTGGAGCATGAGGACGTGGTCTGTCGTCTTTTTCCTTATACTTTCGAACCTAAAGTATCATCCTAGTACTTTAGTTTGCAAGCTGGTTCGATAACAAGTTGGGAAGATTTTGAGAAACACTTTGTTAAGAAGTATGGAAATCAGAAAACTGTAGCCACTCTCATGAAAGAATTATTGTCTATGAGAATGGAAAAGAATGAGAAAGTCCAAGAATTTAACCAAAGATTCACAACATTGTTGAATAATTTCAGTGATGCAACCAAGCCCGCCGAGGAATGCTTAGTAGAATATTATGCAACAGCTCTTAAATCTCCGCTTGCAATGTTTGTCAAGAGAACAAAAAAACCTACCCTGACAGAAAATTTTGAGGAAGCCAAGAAGGTGGAAGAACATGACAGCATAGCGAAACATGCTTTAGATGTAGAGGGTAAGCCAACAGCTATCAAGAAACCTTTCTTGTTAACTAAGGATAAAGAAGAACCCACACAAGATTTAGAGAATGTCATCAAAATGATGCAGAAACTCTCCAACAAGATTATGGATCTAGAAAAAGACAAAACCGCAAGCTCTTCAAGACCACCTTTTAAACCTTTCTATAAAAAGAAAGAAGACAACAGACAGCCAACTCCACTAGTCAATAATTCTGCTATTCTAAATCTAAATGAAATAGGGATGGACCACTTCTACACTTTTCACCAAGAACAACACTTAGAAAAGAGCTTCCCACAATGGATTAATTCGATGAGCTTAGTAATGAACCAAATGTTAGATGCACAAACACTCGAGCAAACGAACCCTCAACAAGAACAAATTCTCGACAGTGAAGAACCAACTCCCGATACCACTATGATTCTTTGGGATTGGACTCCTTCCCAAGAAATGTCTTGTGAAGAGTTTGCAGATGAAATGCAAACATCATCTGTTAACATCACCACTCAGAGTAAAGGCCCAGTGCCCGAACCAGCAGTAGAACCACCTAAAGCTAGGTCTAACCAAATATCGAGGCGACATATAATTTTTATTCCTCCCCAACCCAAAACAAGCTCAATAGTTTCCCCTACAATGACTAAGGAACTGAATTCAAAAAGGACTAAACAATCCCAAGCTCCGTCGAGCAAAGCAGAAAATCAATCTACAACTATGAAAGGAGGTGACATGAGCTATGATATAATCGAGGATATAAAAAAATGAAAGCTAATATTTCCATTTTCGATATGTGTAGCTTACCACAACAAAGGAAGAAGTTGATGGAAGCCTTAGATCCGCAAACAACTATCTCAATAGAAAACACTAAAGAAAACCCATAAATTAATGAAGCAAGTATTGGCGGGAAATCGAAATCCCAAACTCTCCCTTTCCTATTAACCTTCGAGATTTTTAATCACAATGTGCACAACTGTTTGGTAGACTCAGGTGCTAGCTCAAACATCATGCCTTTGTCGATTTGCAAAAAGATTAATGGGCAGCCTATCCCATCCCCATCTCAAATCGTACAATTAGATAGGACTTCTGTTAAGGTTATTGGGGAGATGAAAGATGTACTCATTAGATTGTCATCCTATCCCAGAGTATGTCAGTTTATTGATATAATGGTGGTCTATATTCCTGAGGCATATGATCTAATATTGAGTAGAGATTGGTTTGCGAAACTTAATGGCTATTTTGCAACAAATTGGTCTCATTTGTGGTTTCCATATAAAAATCATCAGAATTAGATTAAGATATTGAGGGAGCCACATATGAAACAAAACGTTACTCAGCTAGATGGAAAGAAGGAAGCAGTGGCTTTTTCGTCTTCAGTTTTAGGAAATTACTTTTTGCAAATTGAACCTGAAAACTATAAATCAGAATAAGTTAGCCATATTTCAGATAGACAGCCTGATCTCCTTTAGTTTTCGCAGGCTAATGATATTGACTGTAACATAGTAGACTTAGCCACTGACTTGGACAATAATCAAACTAACTTAGTTAGAAAAGAAAATTTCTTTTGGACGCTTTACTTTGATGGCTCCAAGACACAGGAAGGATCCGGGGCTGGTTGTATTTTAATTGATCCTGATAGAAATAAACATTTTCTGTCATGTAGGTTACAGTTTGAATGTACTAATAATACCACAGAATACGAAGCTCTCATTCAAGGTTTGAAGAAATCCATTTGTCTTAATGTTAAGTTTTTGAAAGTCTGGTGATTCTGAAATTGTTGTTAGGAAAATAAGAAATACAATTCATTGTCTTTCACCACATTTAAAGGGATATCAAGTAGAAATATGGAATTTAATATCGTGTTTTGATGCTTTTAACATTAATTCTGTCCCAAGAGTACAAAAAGCTGCAGCTGATCTATTAGCTACGTCTGCTTCCAGATTAGCACCTACTAATAATAAATGTTCTATTGAATTGATTTTCAGGCCTTCCGTGCCAGATAACATCACAAATTTCAGAGTATTTGACAATGACGAACAGATCATTAGTTTCTTAACCAATGAAGATGCTTTTCAAGAATCCATCATAGAAGAAGAAGAACATGACTCAAGTCTAGAAAATAAAGATACAGTTAAAGGAAACTTTATGCCCAAAGGTGTGAGAATGCTAGAAGCCCTCTTCGATTTACAAAACAAATTCAGAAGACCGGCGAATACCAAGACCCACAGTTCAACCCTGCAATATGAACTGATCAATTTGGGCACAGAAGCTGAACCGAAGTATGTCAATTTGGGAAAATGTTGTACTCCCGCAGAAAGAAGCATATTCATTAAACTTTTTCAACAATACAAAGATGTGTTCGCTTGGACCTATGATGATCTGAAGACATATGACACCCGTATCATTCAACACATAATACCTATGAAGGAGGGGGTCAAACCTTTTCAGCAGCAGCTAAGGGGAATGCATCCAATGCTTGAGCCTCTAATCCAGAAAGAATTAAAAAAGTTGTTAGACACCAAAATCATTTTCAAATTTTGACATTCTGAATGGGTGGCTAATTTAGTCCCTGTGCGGAAGAAATAAGGAGAAATCAGGCTGTGTGTAGATTTCTGGAACTTAAATAGAGCTTTTGATAAAGACAACTATCCGGTGCCTCCAATGGAACAAATATTGCAGATCGTGTCAGGATCCGAGCTCTTCTCCCTACTAGATGGTTTTTCTGGTTACAACCAAGTGCTAGTAGCTGAGGAAGACTGGCACAAAACCACTTTTCGCATGAAGTGGGGAACCTTTGCATATCGGAGAATACCCTTTGGATTAATCAATGCCATAGCTACTTTTCAGAGAGCCATGGACATTTCCTTTCGAGGACTGGGCGGTCAATATGTAGTGGTATATCTAGATGATGTAACAGTCTTTTCCAAAAAAAGAGAAGACTGTGTTTCTCACCTAAAGCAAATCTTTGATCGCTGTAGGAAGTACGGTATTTACCTAAATCCTAAGAAAAGCATTTTTGTTGTTCTTGAAGGAAAACTCCTCAGTCACATCATCTCCAAAGAAAAAATCTCAATAGATCAAGAAAGGATTCAGGTTATCAATAAGATTCCCATGCCCCACAACAAGAAGTCTAGGCAATCATTTATGGGAACCATAAATTTCATCCAAAGATTTGTGCCGGATTTCGCCCAGATCGTCAAACCTTTACAACAAATGGTTAAGCATAATGTACAATTTAAGTGGACAGATTTGGAGAAGGATGCATTCCAAGAGATTAAAACTGCTATAGCTAAGGCACCTTCCTTAAGGAGTCCAGATTTTGATAAAGATTTTATAATGTATACATTCGCTTCTGATGACTCTCTTGCAGCTGTGCTTACTCAGAAGACGGAATGAGGAGATGAATATCCAATTTCTTTTATGAGCACTGGTCTGCAAGGCGCTGAACTGAACTATCCCGTGGTAGATAAACAAGCATATGCAGTTTTCAAAGCAGTAAAATAGTTCAGGCCATATATTCTAAAAAATAGGACGAAATTCATAGTTCCTCATCCCGCTATTAGAACTCTTTTCGTTCAAAAGGAATTGGGAGAAAGAAGATGGAATTGGGTTACTACTCTCCAGGAGTATGACTTAGAATTCAATCCAGCTAACATTATTAAAGGTCAAGGCCTGTGCAAGCTACTCACTCAAAGTCAGACTGACGAAGAGCTAGGTTGGAGGAATGAAGCCGAGCTGAATATGGTAGACGTATGTCCAATTTTTACAGCCCTAGAGTCTTAGTACAGAGACCTAGTACATTACTTACAGTTAGGATACATGCCAGAGCATTAGAGTCTGAAGTAGAGGAGAGCCCCCCGTCTTAAATCAACAGCTTATCAGATCATTGAAGGAGTACTTTTCAGGAAGAATTATGATGGCGTTTATCTTAGATGTTTGGAAAAAGATGACGCTATTAATGTGGTCAAAGAACTACATGATGGACCTGTCGGACACTACAGCCCACAAAATTCTTAGTGCAAGGTACTATTGGCCTACTCTCTTCAGAGACTCCCACGCCTATGTCAGGAATTGTGATGTATGCCAAAGAAGCACTGGAAAGCTACCTAAAGCAGCAGGTCCTTTGCAACCAGTTATCATTACCGAACCATTCGAGGAGTGGGGCATAGATATAATTGGGGAAATAAACCCCAACTCTTCGTTGTAGCATTGATACATTCTGACCGCTACATATTATTTTACGAGATGGGCGGAAGCTGTTCCCCTAAGAAAAGCTAACGAAGATACAGTCATCAACTTCTTGGAAGAAAATATCATAACTAGGTTTGGGGTTCCAATTTCCCTAGTTTTTTATAATGCACCTTATTTTTCATCAATAAAGATTAACAAATTCGCTTTTGAAAGGGGAATCAAATTACATTACTCAACCAATTATTACCCTCAGGGAAATGGTTTAGCTGAATCAACCAATAAAAACCTTATCCGAATCCTCAAAAAGATCGTGATCGAAAATCAAAGGAGCTGGCACACAACCCTCCCTCATTCCCTTTAGGGAGACAGAGTAACACCAGAAAATGCCTTAGTAGCTTCTCCTTTCAACCTGGTCTATGGAAAAAAAGCCATCCTCCCTCTGAACATATTACTCCCATCGTTGAAGTTGGCCCAATCCTCCCGAGGGACTAGCAGTCAAGCGTTGCAGTCTAGAATTGATACTCTGATAAAACTAGAAGAGTCAAGGGAAAGGACCAAAGAACATTTTCATCATCACCAAGACATAGTCAAACGATGGTTTGATAAAATAAAATCTGGGAAGAGAACTTTCGAAGTAGGGGACTTAGTCCTCAAGTGGGATCACCAACACGATGGTAAGGAAATGCACACAAAATTTTAGCACGTATGGCTCGGTCCCTATCAAATTTCTGAAAAAATTGGTCCATCAACTTATAAGGTAAAAGACTTACAAGGAGAGGAACTGAACCTCCCTCTCAATGGTCTCACCCTAAAGTAATACTTTGTGTGATTTCTGAAAGGTTCTTGTACATAAATAAACCTCTGCTACTTTGTTTTGTTTTGTTCTTTTCTTTTCTTTTGTTACCTCTATTTTGTCAGTCAGTTTAATCCTTTTTTCTTTATTTTTTGCTTTTGAGTAGGGTTTTAGGTCCATTGCTTGAAATAAATCCCAAAACATCAATTATGGTGTAGCTGAATGAAGAAGACTCCAGAGAACTCAGGGGGATGGTCATAAGGAGACCATGAATAAAATATGCATAGTTGCAGCTTTATCTTCACTGCTTGGTCTCCTAAAATGCAGTAATCTTCTTCCTTGTTGGTCAAAATAACCCCTGTCAAATAGATAAGATCCTGTCTTTTCCTTTTAACTATCTTAGGGCCTTTTCACTTTAACATCAGTGACTATCTCAAGAAGTTAAGTATGGCAGAACCCATGGAAAGGAAGCATGTCTCATAGATACATGGTATTTAAATGATCCCATGCTACAAATAAAGCCTAAAGACATATCTCAAAGAGTCTGGTTTCCATAAATTCCCGCCTCAATCAAAGCATGGTCGAGAAATAAAAGTAAGCCCAAGAAAGATGAAGGAAACTGTTTAATAAATCAGCCCATCAAAATTTCTTCTGCGTCCGTGAATCATGAAATCAAAACTTCTGATCACACAAAAGGACATTCAGGATTGAAGAACTTATATCAAAACATATAAAGTAGGAGAAACTTATTTCTGGAAGGCTCAAAATGGCTAAAAAGTCGAAAATTAAAGGAATATCTAAAAGAATGTAAAAGCATGGGAATGAGGAACAAATGAATGTCCCTGTAAGATTTTGTCATGATCCTGTGGAGTCCTATGCCATTTAACTTCTGAAGGATAGTTTTCTCACACAATTCGGCCCTTAGTTTTCATAGTTTTCTCACACATTTCTCCCTTTACACACCATCACGATAAGAGTGATCAATGCATTCTTCGAGACTAAACAATGGAGACATCAGGGTACATATGTAATCAATACTATGAAAGTCTCTTGACTTCCAAATGAGTTTTGCTTCAGAGATCTGTGTTCACCAGCGAATCGCCATTTTTTGTTGGTACAACACCCACCCATTTTATTTTTTGAAAATTATTGGGGCCCCTCCTCTCTTTTTTTGAATATGTTTGCCTTAGAATGTTTTGCAACATTTTAGCATCCTGTTACTTAGTTTCTCAATCTTAAACTTGCCTTAGAACTTTTTGAGTTATGTCTTTTGACCAAACAAACTCATCCTTTTGGCTCACAACGGCGGAAACTTTGAGCTAACTTTCCGGAAATAGCGGAAGAGTTGGCCCAAGTCTTCCGAAACTGTGGAAGTAAAAACCCAAGTCGATCTGAAGTGGAAAAGTTAACTTAAAGTCTTCGAAGGGACAAAACGTTTAATCAAACAGGCTCGCGATGGAGCAAACTCATCAAAACCTTCTGCTACAGCGGAAGCTTTCTTATAACTCTTTCGCACGCGTCGGAAACGTAACATTTTTCTTTCGGAAAGACTCATCCATTACTTCTGCACCGACGAAGCCTTGGCATTTTTTGGAAGAGTTTGGATAACTTTCCCGCGGAAGCGAAAGCTTTCATTCAAATCCATCGCAATACATTAGCCATTCGCAGAAACACTCACACCACTCTCCCGCAACGGCGGAACGTTTTGCTTTCCTCCCCGCGTGAGTCGGAAGCGTTGGTATAAACCTTCCACTTTTGACGGTCGCATTTATGGAAAAAAATTTCGACATGACTCGGCCATATGCAGGCTTAATAACCATTTAATGGCATTCAATCACCAGATTAATGATCTGCACAAGCCAAATCACATATATAAGGGTGAGACCCCATTACCATTTTCATTCATTTTTTTTTAATCACTCTAAGATCTGCCCGTTCCGTTTGAGCATCCAAAGCACCTGTCGTTGTCCGGAGGCTTACATCAACTGTCCACTCGGTAGTCGTGGGAATCACGCGTTCATCTTCCAAGTAAGTATATGCCTACTTACCAAATGGTTTAGTGTTGCATTTTAATTGTTTTTCACCACAACGGATTCCCTGGAATCTATCCGTCGGCCCTTTTGAGCACCTAGCACAAGGTATCATGTTGCCTAGTCTCCCCTCCTCCACCATAGCCCCATTAACACAGTAATCCTGTCATTCACATAGCGCAAGGTTTCATCTTAATCCCGGATAACAGCTTTTCCCAAGCTAGGATACGCTTGGCTTAGGTGTTTTTGTTCTCGAAGTTCTCGCGTTTTAAAAGTTGCGTCTTTTCTTTCTGCCTTTCGTCTCATACCAAATCATGGAAGTCTCGGATGTTATGTTTTGATATCTTCTGCGCTCGTACACTGGTCGGGATCCTAAGGACTTGAGCACCCAAACCAACCTTGATCTTATAGCCATTAGTTTTCCTGACCAGCACAGAAACCACAAGGATAACCTGATTAATGTTTCTTAAGTTTCTGCACTTATATAAAAAGAGCATGTTCAAAAAAATATTCTTCTAAAGAACATATAACAGACATTAGTTTAGATTCATAAAAACCTATGTCATGCATGCTTATTCACGTCAATTGTTGTACAAGATTCCCATTATGGCCAAAGGTGGCAAGAGGAGGATGAAAGCGCTCGAAGAAAGCTCCAGACTGGAGACGACATTTCAGGACACCAAATGCACTACAAACGTGCCTCCGGAAGTGAACTGGGGTGATGTCTACCATATGATAAGAGATCAAGACATTCCGGAAGCTCTCCTTGAAGAAGAATGCTTGTATCAAAACATCCAAAACTCTTGTATATCCAAAGAGGCCACACGTCCAGAACTATTCCCATGTTCAGAGGTGATTAGATGGGTGCTGCAACATGCCAACCCTAAAACTAGAGTCATAGCAGATAACACGGGTAGTGCCTTCGCCTCATTTCACCCATCCTACATTGCAACAGCTTACAAACTACCCAAAGCACAACAGCGACTAGATGACGCAGGTTGCAAGAGATCAATATGGATAATTTAGACATGGCAAGGAGGTTTTTAATTTCAGGCAAGCAATTCAAAAGAAAAGATAGTGAGGAATACGAAGTCTAGAATTTAAGGCATCCCTTCAGACTGATCACTCTCATGCTAAGCAGAATCTTCGGGAGACCTGATGGGATGATGTTTATGCTGCAGTGGGTCCCTATCATCCATTTTGTGGCTTTCAAAGGGACGATCTTCAATTGGTATGACATTCTCTCATACAGCCTGACATCAGCAATAACAATGGCTAAAGAAGGGCTCGAGGAAAGAAAGGAAGAGTTCTATATGGCTTCGTATCTCATAGATTGTATTGTGGAAAACTATCTTTTTCCCAAGTTTGGATGCATGTGGAGTCCGCCAGAAGGTCCAGTATTCCTTGCCTACAAAATATTTTGGGCACAGAATTACAAAAGGAACTACAAGCTCATCTGTGAAGAGTTCATAATTGTGAAAATCCTCACAGAAGATCTAAGAGATGATGTATACCTCACAAGATAATAGTGGATTAAGCAAGAAAATAGAAGAAGAGTGATACATGCAGTATAATGAGCAACAGAATAATATGGTACAGTAGAACTCAGATAGAAGCAATAATACTTCACACACACTAGTTAATTAATCACAATATGGACAAATAAATAGTACAATGGTAGAGAGGATTCGAATGCCCAAGGTGGCAATTCAAATTAGCCTCTCAGAGTGATCATAAGATCAATAGAGTGTCATCAGAGCACAACTAGGTGTCCTCATGATCATCGGAGCACAACTGGAAGTCTTCATCATCATCAGTGGAGTCATCAATGCTCAAGTAACTGTCAACCATTAGTCAAACTAACTCTGGTAGGTGTAACTGAGTGTAACTCAATGTAACTAAGTGTAACTGACTGTAACTGACTGTAGCTGAGTGTAACTAAGTGTAACCGAGTGTAGCTGAGTGTAACTAAGTGTAGTTGAGTGTAACTAAGTGTAACTGACTGTAACTGAGTGTAACTAAGTATAACTGAGTGTGACTGAGTGACAACTGGACTGGTAGGTGAAGAACGGTGAGTTTCTCCCTAAAATCAAGGAAGAAGGGCGCATTAAGAAACTAGAGGGCTAAAACTGAATAGTGAGAAGCTCCTGGGGGTTGGCTAACTGAGGGCTAGGTGCTGGACTGATGACTGGGATGCATGCAAACCCTAGAATGCATGCAAACCCTAAAGGTGCATACATGACTGAAAATGTAAATGCTCAAAATACTGGTGGGACTAGGATGGAGTATAGGAATATCCTAATACCCCCCCTTAATCCATCCTGGGCCCTGGTAACTAAGACCAAAGGTCACCCAATATAATGAATAATAATAATCAATAAACCAAGGAAGTGGGAAAATTTCATGGGAAACATACCCCCTCCTCAAAAAATAGACTGTAAGGTACACATAAAATAAATGCTCCAAACTCAAGCATGTGTGATGCTTGGTCATATGTCTGGAGGTATCTTCTTCTTGGGAAGAAGTGGATCATGCTCAAAAAGCATGTGCTCGTACTTGCTCTTCAGATCAAATGTGATGAGAACAAATCCAACAGTATGAGAATGATCCTTGAACCTGTGATTCGAATCAGCTGAGGTAGGATCAAATTTGTGAAAGTGCATATAGTCTTTTGTCTTCTCCTTCGAACCACCATGGGTGAGATTATGCCAAAAATAACTATTACATGTTTGCTTGAAATCAAAATCAGATTTAAGACTTAAAAAATAGTTTCTTGAGATCTCCTTTGAACTAGCAGGGGTGAGATCAAAACTATCATATGCATGAGAAATTATCCCAAGCAGTAATTGCTTAGAATCTAAATTAGATCCAAGACTTGAATCATGGTTTCTTGAGATCTCCTTTGAACCATGAGAGGTGAGATCAAAACCAGTAGATGCATGAGAAATTATCCCAAGCGAATGGAAATGGCCATATTCTTCAATGACCTTCTGAAAGCATGGAATTATGATCATATAGTAGTATAAAAGAAGAGATAGTTGGACAGGAGCGAATGCATTACCTTCAAAAGCTGTTTTGACCTCTGAAATAATCATGTGATCATGATGCAAACCAATAGACTCTGGTGCAAGAAAGGATTTAGGACCTTCTGCAATATCTAGAGTGTGAGCTGGCACAGAAAGAGAAGAAAGTTTGAGCATGAGCGAAGAATCTGCAAGTTCTTTGTCAACAACTTCAATATGAGATGATACTGGTTCATGATCTGAGAGATCATCAAGGGGAGCGAATGCAACATGATCTGAGAGACCATCAGGAGGAGCGAATGAATCATGATCTGGGAGACCATCAAGTGGAGCGAATGCATCACCTTGCTTGCTTTTGAAGGGATTTGGACCAAATCCATCATTATTTTTGCCGAATCTTTCATACAGATGAGCCCATAACTCTTTTGAAGTTTCAATATCAATGATGGTCGGGTACAATATGTAATCAGTCATAGTAAGCTTCATTCTTCCAATGTGCATGTCACCTTTATTCAACCATTTAATCTTCTTTGTAGAGGATTCGAACTCTCTTTCAAAATAGCAATCAAAGAGATCATGGCTCTTTAAATATGCTATCATTTTTGGCTTCCATTCAACATAGTTGAGTCGAGAAAGAGGAGGGATTTCTTCTAAATTCATTGAAGATGTAGAGGACCTGCAAAAACAATATAGAATCACTGCAACTGCTACTGCTGCAAAAATGCAGATTCTGCTGCAACTGCTGCACTCGAAATCTTAGTAATAACCCACAAAAAAAAACTCTCAAGAATGGAGATAAACAATACTCTCAACATGCTCTGATACCATGTGAAAATCCTCACAGCAGATCTAAGAGATGATGTATACCTCACAAGAGAATAGTGGATTAAGCAAGAAAATAGAAGAAGAGTGATACATGTAGTATAATGAGCAACAGAATAATATGGTACAGTAGAACTCAGATAGAAGCAATAATACTTCACACACACTAGTTAATTAATCACAATATGGACAAATAAATAGTACAATGGTAGAGAGGATTCGAATGCCCAAGGTGGCAATTCAAATTAGCCTCTCAGAGTGGTCATAAGATCAATAGAGTGTAATCGGAGCACAACTAGGTGTCCTCATGATCATCGGAGCACAATTGGAAGTCTTCATCATCATCAGTGGAGTCATCAATGCTCAAGTAACTGTCAACCATCAGTCAAACTAACTCTGGTAGGTGTAACTGAGTGTAACTCAATGTAACTAAGTGTAACTGACTGTAACTGACTGTAGCTGAGTGTAACTAAGTGTAACCGAGTGTAGCTGAGTGTAACCGAGTGTAGCTGAGTGTAACTAAGTGTAGCTGAGTGTAACTAAGTGTAACTGACTGTAACTGAGTGTAACTGAGTGTAACTGAGTGTGACTGAGTGACAACTGGACTGGTAGGTGAAGAAGGGTGAGTTTCTCCCTAAAATCAAGGAAGAAGGGCGCATTAAGAAACTGGAGGGCTAAAACTGAATAGTGAGAAGCTCCTAGGGGATGGCTAACTGAGGGCTAGGTGCTGGACTGATGACTGGGATGCATGCAAACCCTAGAATGCATGCAAACCCTAAAGGTGCATACATGACTGAAAATGTAAATGATCAAAATACTGGTGGGACTAGGATGGAGTATAGGAATTTCCTAACAATAATGCCCCTTTATCAGTTGATATTCAATGAGGAACCCAATTGTCTATCTGAAAACGCCATGGAAATCTTGGAAAAGTATGGCGATTTCTACTTCTCTCCGGAAGGTACTTACATAAGAATGTATGGTGGTTCTAAAGCACCATATATTCTTCCGAAGTATGCTACAGATTACATAGTCCATAAGGAAATGGTCAGGCAAGTCTTCTTTGATGGAATGGGTAACACCTTGTACAAGGCCAAAAAAGCCACCTTTCCCCCCATACGTTTTTATGTTGGCTCCTACAAGTTTGCCGGAATCACGATTGTAAAAGAGTTTGTGGAAGAATTGAAGAACTTCAATTTTGGAGAGAGGATTTTCCACAGAAACGATCGACAAGGCAAAGTCGCGCAGCGCTGCAAAGAACACTCTACTCCCTGTGAATATGCCAATTTTTATGATACACAGGAGGAACCATATAGAGGGGTCAACAATATGGTCGAGCTATAGATTTGTTAGATAGACAAAGGAGGAGCCAGCTCAAACTCCCAGGCTCTCTCGGAAGAAGAACTGTGGCTCTTGGAACAAGCAAAGAAGATACAAGTAGACAAACTAATAGAAGAGGAAAATTTGAAAATCCAAGCAGCCAAACTTGAAGCAGAGGCAAAGAGAAGAGAAGAGGAAGAAAGAATTAGGTTGGAAACCAATGCTAAGTAGGAATAAGAAGACAAGAGGAGAAGGGAGCAAGAAGCAGAGGCAAAGAGGAAAGAAGAGGAAGAAAAGAAATCCCAAGAAGAGGTTGACCCCAAAAGCCAATACTTGCAAAACTTGGATATGGGCTCCCCCATAAGGGATCTACCCATTGTTCCTTTCACACCTTATAAAGGCAGCATAGTTTCCAATTGGGTAAATTTTGCCTACAACAAGAAGAGGAAGACCATTGTCAAGGAAGCAGGTTCCAAACAAAAAAGACCGTTTCAGCCTAACATTGTCACCACACATGAGACTACTATCATGTGGAACACAAAAGAAGCTGCTAGACTCCTGGCATCTATCTCTTTAGCCATTGTTACAGACACTGCAGATAATCTTAATATATTGGGAGATAAGTTGGATGAAGAAAAGGGGAAGGCGCAGCAACTCCAGGAAGCTTTAGTCAAGGAACAGAACTACACAAATCTGATGATTGAGAAGAATAATACTCTCACATCTCAAAAAGAAGATTTAAAAAGAGCACTCCAACGATTGAAGGCAGATAGGATAGCTTTGTTAATACAGGTAAGAACACTAGAAGATGAAACTATAGAGCTTAAAGGGAAGAATTTGAAGCTCTAATCGGATAAATTCGACAACCTTCAAGAGTTAGAGGACCTGAAAGAGAGCATTGAAAAATTACAAGGAGAAAATGAGTCACTGGAGCAACAATTGGAGTTAGCAAGCAACAAAATGGGAGATATCAAACCCTTCCACGAGCAGGCTTATGGAACACTTAAAGAGACCTATGGAGTCAGAGAACTCATAGTAGAAGAAATATACAGGCTAAAGACAGTCATGGCCAAAGTCAAGGAAGTAAATGTTGAAGCCACTAGGATGAGGAGGAAACACTCATGCATCAGTGGGGAGATTAGAAGGCATATCGAATGGAGAGAAGGAAAGTCAGGGTTCCCAACAACCCTTCCCCTCAAATCTGTTGTTGAATACAAGGCAGATATACGCACCCTGGAGTATTCTAAAGACTGTGGAGTAAAATTGGCCTCCGCAACTTCAGACACTTATGAATAGTGCAGGACTGTATACTCCCGAATTTGGACCACACAAGAAAGCTGCCAAATATCCATGCCTCAAAAGATAGAAGACTTCCCAGATATAGCACAGTATTTAGCTAATCTAAGTATAGAGCTCCAGGCACAAAGTGAATATGTGCAGAAGATGGACACATTTACAGCAGAAGATCTACCCCAATTTATCAACCAAGCCACTGTTCATCAACACAGCCTGGAAGAAAGCCTACGGATCACTGCGGCTGAAATAACCATCTTAGAAGAAGAGCTGGTCAAGAAAAAGATATCTCTTAGATTTATGAGTCCCCTGATTGGGACAAACATTATAAGGGATACAAATCATTGGGGAATTCATATAGTAGAGGTGGAAAAGGTGTTGGCAGCCAGCCAAGTTACCACGACAGAGAGTGGCCCAACTATTGCAATAGTGCAAGAAGAAAGTCTAGCAGTGCCTCAGGCCCCAAGGGAGCAGACTCAAGGATAGCTTCCAGCAGCCAGCATACATCATGAGCGTTTATTTTTGCATATACCTTTGGAATACTAATATTTTGTAATATTTAACTCCCGTTGATGAAAATTACTTGATATATTTTCCTTATGTAATATTCAGCACTACAAGTCAAATTGGGGAATGTAAACGGTTAGGGTACAGGTGTCAACTCTGGGCATATTTTTAAGGCTATATATAGCTGATTAGGAGAAGAGAGAAGGGGGGGGACTTTTGGTAGGTGAAATTGTTTTTATGTCTTGTAAAGGAACTATTTCTGCTACATCAATAGAAGAATCGTTTTGGCCTATGGAAGCTAGCACAACTCTTTGCATGGAGTCTTGTTGATTAAATGCTGAACTATTTCTGCACTCTTCATACATTTCTTGTGAGATCTTTCCTAGCTCTTATGAATTAATTCTTGCTGTGAATGGTTTCATTTTCTTCTGCAAAATTTTTGTGTTTAATGGGTAATTGAATGCTTATATTAGTCTGAGCTATCTTGGATGATCTTTATTTCTGCTATAAATGCTCCTTTCAATTTAACAACTATATGTGGAATTATTGGGTGTATTTTCCAGTTTATTGCCCATTCTTTAAATATGCTCCTTATAAGGATAGGTAACTTAGATTAAATCAGATTAGCATAGATTTGTTTTCTCGCATGCATTTAATATAGGGCACTTGCATATCATTTTAAATATAAAACACATAACCGGTGGATCAGGCTGCAATCGGTAAAACAAACAACTCTTTAAAATCCTATGGTAGCTGGAACCGTTAACCGAATGGATTCCATACACCAAATGGTGAGCGATCTAGTTGGGATTGATTACCGAGGAGAATCCCTTGCTGATTGATGCAGCGATATTCGAGGCATCAACAAGGCTTAGGACAAGCCTATAGATATAAGTTATTAAACTGTCTTAACTATGAAAATAAATTTTAACATAATAATGACAATTACAATTACAAGAACTTTAGGAGTTAGTTCCATAAATGTAAGAAGTTTGTTATTTAGATACAAGTTATGTTTCCAAGGATATCTTGCATGCCTTCGAGCATTAGAGGTTAGATCAAGTTTTGTCAAGTTTCAAAGAATCAACAGATCCTCTAATCTAGGTAGAAAAAGTGATTTCTTTGTTCTGCGACCAGTATGCAATAAATCTGTGATAAGAAAGGTTGTCATTGATGACACCACATTAATGACAAAGGTGAATGGCAATGGAAAATGACAAGACATGGAAGAGGACAAAGAACAAGGACATATCATGGTAAAGGGAAAAGTATGACAAGCATGGACAAGCATGGCAAGCAAGGTGGAGGACAAAGGCATGGAAAAGGTGACATGGAGCATTGATGACAAAGAATTCACTTTTGGAGAATCCCAAGCAGTGTCTGATTGTGATAATTCCACAAGTAGTTGTATAGATCCCTCTTACAAAAGCCGTGTTTGATACAAATAACTATCTTCACATAGATGAAAAAGAGTTGTTGTGGCAAACTCTTTACCCTTATGAGATCCAATCTCTACTATATCCACCATGACTGTTATGCCTCCATCATCCAAAATATCATTCTTTCCATCTAACACATTAGCAAGGTTGCTCAACAAAACTAATGTTGTATCCACCATAGCATAGGAAGGATTGCATGTGCCCTAATATCCCTATACTTGTTATGATGAAGGGATGATAGAGTATATAGAATTCTTGCAGCATTCATTTTCTCTTGAGAGGATCCACGCCGGTGGAATTACACCTACCACACCTATTGACACCTTGTTGTCATCTATGAGGGATAGGATCAAGACAAAACAAGTTGAAATATGCTTGGCTATTGAATTTATTGTCTTCAATACATTTATCAGAGGATTGATTTCTCTGTCTTGTGCAATTTCCACCTTTTTATCATCACACAAAGATAAATTAAGAAGGGCAGTGACTGCAACTATTACCTTTTTAGCATTATCATGGTTTATGGGAAAAAAAGGATATGTAAGAGGTTGCAGGATTGATTACCTTGCAATCAATGCTAATAGTTTCATGTCCAGCACATACTCATAGTGAACATGGCCCTTCTATAACTAGTTGTAACAAAACAAGTATAGTTCAGTTGGTTCATTTACATGAAATAAAAGGTCGAAGTTTTTCCTAAAATGACTATAAAATATCAGATTATGGGATTTAGTAAGTTTCCAAGGAAAAATTTATACACTTCTTTTGAACAAGTTCAAATTCACACAAACACAAAAAGACATATTTGGGAAAATCATTAGATTTGAAATATCATACTTTAGAGTCTAGATAAACAAAATGCATATTTCCACTATTGTGCATTGAATAGACTTGAAATCCTGACAAAACAATTACATTTTTTTAATATCCTCTGGTATATTTTCAAGTAACAACACAATGGAAATCCAAGAGAAAACCTACCCTTTGGGGAACTGATAAAATACACCACAAGAGGATATTCCATAGTAGGGTGTTATTCAACCTAGATTTGTACTAGGGTGGGTGAATTTAATTTCAAGAGATTGGGCGAAAATTTGCAAGATGTTCATAAAAGACAAAGAGTAATATTCTAAAGCTACAAATTTTACTATCCATCTTAAAAGGTTCCCAATCCTGACATATAAAATATTCTGATCAGTTTTGAAAAAAATAAGGGTATATATGTTGAAGAATGAAGTTGAACTTATTCTTTGGGGGATTAATTTATGCCCCATTGATAAAGGCATTAACTTTTCAAAGCAAATATTCAAATTAAAATATCATGAATTTCTCCCCATGCTAAATTGGGTTATTGTGCCTTGATAATATGGAGTTCGGGTTCAAAGCTTCCTACATGTCAATAAAAAGCGATTACTTATCAAAATGACAAACAAAAAATTAACTTACTCTAGACCAAGTTAAGGTTTCAAGATCCAAAATATCAACTTCTCCTAAGTAATGGTATCCACAATATCCACCTTATACCACAAGCATGTTTTCAATAGCAATTGTAGTGTGGCTATCTTTGGGAGAAAGAAGATCCCATTCACATCAAGGGAAATCCATTTCATTAGATTCGGGTCCAGAATATGAACATCAATCAAGTAATTTCCTCCCCATTTATCCACTACCCCCAAATAAACCAATTTACTATCACCAACAAGAGTTGCACTCTGTCTCTCTCATGGGGATGGTGGATTTCCTCGAATGCAAGCCTTCCTCCATTCCTTGGTCTACAGGTCTAAAATGTGTAGATCATTTATCTTATTAGACCCGTTTGTTCCCCCAAACACTATCATATTGTGGTCGAAGAGAATGACACTATGGATGTCTCTTTTACCTAGCTCTTGCATAGTTGATACTAATAGGATACACACCATCATTCTCAAATCAAGTGTCAAAAAATCATTGAAATGTAATCCTCCACAACACCCCTATAATCCCCACAAATAGATGGTCATCTTTAAAAACACATAATAATAACTGAAAATTATAAAAAAATTTAAAACCCGAATATGAAAACATCAAAATTGCATTCACACATTTGTAATTTTTATCCCAACGAATACACCTTCAAAACCAAGCAAAAAGAATTGAAAACTTATCGTCAAGATATCCACATCCCACATACGAAATACTATATGCATCAAAATATCTCTTGGTCTTATCCATTTACATATAAATGTTGGTCTAAAAACACTAAACAAGATAGTCATCGGATCCCATGGGAAAGCAACTAAAAACAATCATGATATCCACAAACATGTATAGATTCTACCTAAAACATGATTCGATGAACTAAATAAATGAAACACAATGTGGGTTACTGATTTTTTCTATTGTTACGTGTGTTTTAACCAAGGCATATTCATGGCAATACAGATGCAGTGATGAACCCTATCACGTGTTAGAAAAAATGTGAAATGAAACCAAATGAGGGTTCCCAAAACCCATAAAATATAAGATCAATGAAAGTTACGGATCTCTGGGTGGTGGTGGATATCAGTGCATTAGCATTGAATGGCCACCGATGTCTACTTGGACACCTATCAGAAGAGTCCCCCGAGATTATATTTATTGAATACTTCATTAGTGCAAAGCCAATGAAAACACAAAAAAATAATTATTTAAATAATGGAAAAAATCCAAAATTTTATTTCTAATGTCGAACATTGGGTGTGCCTTATGAGAAATCTTGAACAAACATATAATTGTGTCCCTACAATTGCTATATTTCCCATTGGGACATAATAATATCATAGATAAAGCCATGGAATACAATAGGGTATGGAACCATGGCATGGATACATCCCTACACACCAAAGAGAACCAGACTAACATGAAACATAGTCAAAATACACAAACAAAATTTCTAGATGTGAAAACACCTCTAGAGATGGCTACAGGATAGTCCACATGATAATAAATATGGCTATGCATTAAATACATTGTACAATCGCCCAGGTGGCAAGAGGAAGATGCAACACATTCATCAAAAGGATAATCATACTAATTGTCTGCCAATCATATCGAAATTTGAAGCCAATAGGGGATGGAAGCTTCCCCATGTTGTTGTTTAGTTACAAACTTGGGAGGTTGGAATCCAAGTTCCCAAAATAAGGATTTGAATGCCTAGTCTCTTCAATACATAGTTTTCTTATCCAGTTTGGTTCATTGTAATAGTTTGTTGGTTCACTAGTGAGTTGGACGCAAGGTCAAATCATGGGTTCCCTTCTCATGTTGGTATTCCCTACTTGTATGCCATTACTTTCAAATGTGTAAGGATAAGTACAAGACCTAGACTAGGAACCTAAATAGAAGGAACTCCACTCTGTTGTGCATCCATGTTACTTAAGAACTTCAGGAGTTAGGAGCTAGTTCCATAAATGTAGGAGTTAGTTCCATGTTACTTGCAATGAGATTATTTTATGTGTTCAAGGGAATAGAGATAATGAGACAAAGTGGACATGTGGTATTGTTTGCAAGGAACATGTCAATGTACTCCGAGTGAAAGGTAGGCTAGGCCCATAGACAATTAGTTGTTGTAGCTTTTCATCTATTTGGTCATCCCCAATACACATAACACACCTGCAACAACACCCAAATAGATCTATGGGCATTCTCCTTAGCCCTCTTGCGGGCATAATAAGCATGTGGATATACAAAAGTATTGACAATAGGTTGCTTGAGTTCAAGCTTTCTAAGGACAATCTACATCGGAATGAACTCGGAGGAGCCAACATGAGGATGGGCTAGGTGACATGATTCCAAATAAGACCCATGTGTCCGATTTCCATTTGTGCATATGTAATTATAAACAACAATTCAACTTACAGGATTAGGCCAAGCCTATAGATATATTTAAACTGTCTTAAGTATGAAAATAAATTTTAACATAATAATGACAATTACAATTACAAGAACTTTAGGAGTTAGTTCCATAAATGTAGGAAGTTTGTTATTTAGCTACCAGTTATGTTTCCAAGGATATCTTGCATGCCTTCGAGCATTAGAGGTTAGATCAAGATCTGTCAAGTTTCAAAGAATCAGCAGATCCTCTAATCTAGGTAGAAAAAGTGATTTCTTTGTTCTGTGACCAGTATGCAATAAATCCATGATAAGCAAGGTTTTCATTGATGCCACCACATTAATGATAAGGGTGAATGGCAATGGCAGAGGACAAGACATGGAAGAGGACAAAGAACAAGGACATAGCATGGTCAAGGACAAAGTATGACAAGCATGGACAACAATGGCAAGCAAGCTAGAGAACAAAGACATGGAAAAGGTGACGTGGAGGATTGATGACAAGGACTTGACTAGACAATGAAGGACAAGACAAAGACATGAATGAACATGACATGGAAAAGGTCAAACAAGCATTAAGTTGATGACTTGGAAAATGACAAAGATTGAGGACTTGGCAAGCATGAATTGGATGATGACAAGAAATCATGACTAAGGACACTTTGCTGGCATCACAATGAGCATTTTCTAAGGGCCCTGCGGGCATTTCAAAGGGCCCCATGCGGGTATATTTAAGAGAAGCCCATAGGCATAATTTAACGGCATTCAAGAGCCCTCGTAGGCATTTCAAAGTGCCCATGTAGGCATATTTTAAGGGCCATGCAGGAATATACTAGAGCTATGGGCATGTTTGAAGTAAGCCTCTGCAGGCATTTATGAAATTAGCCAGCGGACATTTCTAATGGTTCCTTGCGGGCATTGTATAAGGCCTTTGCGGGCATTTGAAGCCCCTTGCGGGCATTGTATAAATCCTCTGCGGGATTTTGAAGCCCCTTGCATTTAAGGTCTCTAAAAGACCTTAGGTACACCTTAAGTTCATTATTGGAGGATGGACTCAAAGGTATATGGTGGTCTCTAAGAAACAAGTCCTAGGATCGGATTGCTAACATTAACAAAAGGAAAATAGGTAGGGATGACGTTTGTAAAGTATGAAGTAATACAATTTGGACCTATGTGACTCAAGGAAGATGCATGTTAATAATGGGAGCCTGAAATGCTTAAAACAATTATAGAAGTATACTTTGAAAAGAATATTACTCAACTTGATTTGAAAAGGAGTTTGAAGATGATGATATGATTGATAAGGGGAGTATGGATAGCAAATTAAGTGAATCAACAAGTTGATGTTTGGAAAATTGACACAAGCTTACCTTTTATGAATTTACTAGTGTTGATGTATTCGTAACTTCAGAATGTATTTCATATATGTATATTGTATTCCTATAGAGATGTTATTATTCCTCTATACAAAAGTGTCACCATTTATATTGTAAGTGTTGTAACTTATACTTGATGGGTTATTAGACCACATTGATGGGGTCGACCTTATATAGTTCATGTGGGTTAAAGGGTTATTAGACCACCCTATTGGGGGTTCGTCCTGTTAGCATTATGCTATATGTTTAAGTTGAGGCCGACCTAGTAAAGGTTATTAGGAAAGTCAAGTGATGTATAAATAGAGTGCGCGAGGCACTCTATTTCATCATTCACTTTCTCACTCGTACTCTCATTGGAGAGTGGCGCCTTTGTGGAGGAGGAGAAGTTGCTGCTAGAAGAAGACTATCTCTTATTCTTGGGTTGTATCATTGCTCTATCTATCTCTGATGAAGTTGTGGGGTTTTTCACCTTTATGGTTTTCCTCGGTGAAACTCTGTGTGTCTATTGTCTCTTGTGTGCTTGCATTATTATGTCCATGATTGATGTGTTGTAGATATGATGTACATGTTGTCCTCTCAGTTGATCCTAGATTATATTAAAGTAAATTCTGAAAAACTAACATGGTATCAGAGCTAGCCTAAAAGAACGTATGGTATGGCATTTATGACACTTGTTGCACTTGTGAAGCTAGGGCTTGATATAACAAACACCAGTCATCATAGAAATTTCACTATAAATCCATATTGGCGAAGTTTAAGGATCTGAAATTTTTGCAGGTCGCAGATAAGATCCCAATGTACATTGTGTCCAAAGAAAAACTTCTAATTCGTTGTACTTTGTGTTTTATGATCTGTACAATATAGGGTTTCTGCCTCTTCCAGATCTCAATCATAAATAGGTGACCTAGGAAGAAAGCTCACAACATGGGCTAGGAAGCTCCAAATGAAATTTTGTAAAATTTTATAGGTAGGGAACAGACTGTAGTTTCTCAGGTAAGGTTTTCAGAGGCCTAAATTCTACCAAGGACACGTGGAACTCCATACAAGTTCGCTCTCTTGTTTTATCCCATAAATAGGTCACGTTGCGACACTTGGCATAAATATCTCTCAGAGAATCCATTTGAGGTTAGACCTATGGGGTTGGAAATTTAACAGGACAGGCTACCACAGGTATAATTTTTAGACCCTATAGATCTGAAATTTCGGAGTGACACCAGAAACAATCAGGTGCATATTTATGTCAAAACCGAATTGGATTTTGAGCACCTTCATTCATGGCTCCGGGAATTTAGGGTTTCGAAGAATGTTAGATTTTTTTGTATCGGAGACCATGAATGGATACTCCTCATCAAAATCGAAATTTAGAGACCAAGATCAAATTTTTTGGTTGGGTAGAAGGTCGGGCTTGATCAAACCCTAGTTCGGTACTTTGATCAAAAAAGTGAAAAATTAGGGCTTTTGCAAAAATGGGAATTTTTGAAATCTGTGACCATAGCTAGAAGATCCTTGGAAAAATCAAATTTTAGAGCTTTGGATCAAACTATTTGGTTGGGTTAAGCTTCGGGAAACTCAAACCCTAATTCAGGGTCCTCCCTAGTGAATCCATAAATCTAAAAGCCAATTTTGAGGGATGAAACTTTGCAGTTTTCAAATTCTGAGTATACTAGCTTGACCATCTCAGAAAGGCACATCTTTCTATCCTTTCAGAAGTTTGAAATTCAAAGTTTGAATTTTTAGGGTTTCTCTGACAAACCCTAATCCAACTCTAGATCTAGTTTCTCCAAATCAAAGTGGATTGGGTTAATACTAGAAGAGAATGGATTAGTCACCTGCATAAGTGAAGAAGTTCCTATTTCAAAGGGAGTTGAGGCTAAGGCCTTACATAAGAAGATTACAAGCAATCTTGACAGGTATGACTTATCCAGGTATGTTTTGAGATCTGTTCATGATTAAGTTTATGGTATGTTTGTCTTTATTAAAGTTAGTACAATCTTGATTAACTTTAGACTTTTTGTATCACCTTAATAAAATTATGAATGCAGGTATTAATTAATTAGGGTTTTGACAATCATGATTGTACTAATGCATTGTGGTGTTGTATGAGGTTGGTGTTGTCCACTAACATGAAAGGTACATCAAGAAAGACAAATCATGTTCTAGTTCAAGAACATATGACCAGGATGACACGAAGACAAATATTCATCCATTATCATGGATCACATAGAAGATCTACTTATGAGGTATGTATAACTTGGCTCTATAATGATTAACCTATGAGATATGTAGGTTACTAGCACAAGTCATTGAAGAGAAGAAGAAGACATTGTTGGACATAACTAGCAAATATGATAACCAGGTATGTGTTTTCCTATATCAAGTTAGAATCCTACCTTGTGTTAGGATCTTATACTGTTGTATGGTTGATAGTGATTATTCATGAAGTTAGAAATGTAAGTAATCGAGGGTTTATGCATATTATGTCTCTTACCTTGATTGATGATATGACTAACCAAAAAAGTCCTTTGGTCAAATAAGAATATGCATGAGTTAAAGAAGTATTTCCTGAAACCTTGAATACTAATGTTTATTATCTGTGTTTGAAATGATCATGACTATACATGTTTAAGATTATTGTGTTCTGATAGTATTGAGATTATACTAATGAATGTATGTATAAGACCTCAAGGATAACACAATGATGATACTAGTAAGTATGCATAAGTGATCAAGGATGGATATAAGTTCAAGGACAGGTAATCGAGGAAGCAAATATCAAGAGGGAGCACACTCCAGTAGTTCTTGCAAGAAAGCAAATATTGAGAGGGAGTCCACCCTACAAACCAAACAAAGATAAGTATTTCAATTGTCATTTCTTGCATATTTGTTTGTTTAAATAATATTGTTCAATGATGCATATGCTTATGTTCCTAGACTTAGGGTGTGTATTATGCATATTAGAATAATTGCATTAGTGAACAATATACTACTAATATGCATGTGATGGGTAAGTGGCCTATGGCACTGTACAACATTCCATTGCTAATTATCTAGAATGAAACCTCTTTGCTGACATGTTGCGAGTTGTGCACACTCTTAATAAAGTTCTGATAGATATTGGAAGGCATCTAGAAAGTTACGGGATATGGATAAATGTTGTATTAAAAGCATTGGCTAAAATAATTGCATGACTGTATGACATATTTCTTTGTGTAAGAATTTGTTATGAAAACTATGAGATGTTTCTAATCATGCAATTTAACTTTCTTTGTAGGAAATATCGTATACCATCACCTACAGAAGAAGGACTTGTTGGCCAGAAGAACTGTCTTAGGCCAACTAGGGAAAAATAGTCCACACACTCAACTTAGTACAGTTTTGTATGTGTTTGGAATAACTATTTCTCACAGAATTTAAGGCCCTGATGCCTGTTTTTTTTGCTCTCACAGATACAGAGTCTCCTAAGGTGAGCAAATCTCGAAAAAGAAACTAACTATTAACAACTATCAAAAATCCTAGAACTACTTATGTTCTAATCCTAAAGACTATATAGAAACCAAAATTAGTGATTTCTAATATTATTCTATGATAAACTAACTTATGTAACCTATCTAAAGTCAACATTCCTATCTCGGCCAAGAGCAAAGGCTTGTTATTTGACTGAAAATCCGAAGTAAGAACAATATTCACTAGTTACCATTTAGTGATAAACATCCTAAACAATACAGGTGAATTGAAATTATTTTATAACAGATAGAACACAACTATTATAAAATAATCTATATATGAGAACTTCAAACCAAAAGCCAAGATTCAGTAACAGAATTATGTTATTAAGAAAAAATGAAAGATATAATTAAACTAACTTGCAATTAGAACAAGATCACTCTGCAAACTAGATAATTACAAAATTTGATCAACCACTATTGACATCATAGAAAAAGTTCATCAACATCAATGAGTAAGCAAATCAATTAATGATTCAGACAACATAAGCATTCGAATTTCTCATGAAAACATTTCACATACAATATAAAGACATTTATATATGAAAAGCAAACAAGATAACAAAAGGAGAGATGTACCACACAGTATTGATTATCCAAAACTTAGCTAAGGTTTCGGTATCCTGGCACATTTGACAGTCATCAGAAGAAGTTCATGAGACAATCTGTGTAAAAAAAAAAAAGTACTGTTGTATAATAAAAGCTCCCCAATGTGTTACAAATTGAACCCCTTCCTCAAAGTTTTGGGATTGTTTATATAGAAAAAGAAACGAGCGTCTAACTTCCTATCAGCTCTATTTTCTTGGAACCACGTGGATCCCTACAATAATAACATAGCACTTAATGCTGCTTCTGATATAACTGGAATGTATGCCAACTGGTGACACCTGGATTGGAATAACACATAAGATAATCTTCAGAAATTACTGGATTACTCCAGTATCGTTATTTCTGGGCATGAGATAATTTGCATTAATCACCATCAACTGCCGGCGCAAAAAATGGGATATGATGCCAACGAAAGGAACCAACTGCGTGTGTATAGGGTTTTGAATAGGTACACTTCAACAAAATGAACTCCAAAATTGAAGCCACGTGATTGACCTTCATTTCCAGGATTGCATAACACTTGGATTTTTTATAAAACAAATAAGTTAGGAATTGTAAACAAATACCAATAATTGATTAATACATATATAATAATGAATAGGATGTCTGCAGAATTTTTAATTCTGTAGACGTCCTCATAAAGAAAAAAAACTCTGTATTGGAATAACAAATTGGTTATATTTGCTGACCTGTATAGATCCGATTTCAAATCACCTGACCATTCAAACAAAATCATAAAATAAAAAATGAACCTCATTTTAAACAACATTATGATTTTGGGGATGACTGAACTGATACTTGAACTGGGACCACCCTCCTTGCTTCATTCAATTTAGCTTTGAACCTCACATCCCTTGTTTTTGCAATCTTTTTTTTCTTGATTAATCGTTTATTTTTCATCAGAAGATTCCTACCATAAGCCTTGTAATGGGTTTTCTTCTCCTTCAAAGAATTCCACTTATCCACCAAAGAGGACAAGTCATCTTTTAAACCCGCGATCTCTTCCATGGAAAACGTATTAACCACTTGTGCTTCCTTCAGCACTATTTCTAAAGATGAAATAACTTGAGCCACAAGTATTTCAACAGGTGGATGCACCTGGTCCATGTTTGGCCTTGTTCGCAGCTCTTGGTTCACTTCTTGTTCTGTGCTAGGCATTGGATTGGATTTTTGAACACTTATACCTTCATGCTGAGAAGCCGACACATACTTAAGGTCGAGGATTGTGGGTCTGATGGGAGCTGGATGTGGTCGTGACTAAGAGGAATCACTCAATTCAACCACCGGGGCGTCCTCTACAACTAGTTCCCTTTTTGCAAAAAGTGTAGCAGCCATGCTACGAGTAGTCCAACGAATGGCTTGATCACTAAGCATTTTGCTAACTTCTTGTTTTGCTGGTTTGTGATAGGGATTAATCTGTGGCTGAAGCTGAGGATCACATGGGGGAGGTGGAATAGTCATAGGTTGAATTGTTTGGGGCAGAGGACAATCACAGGGTACTTCAGGGTTTAACATAGCCTTGGGGTTAGAATGACCGGTACTTGGGGTTTGGCTGGGTTCAAGCACTTCATCTTCAAGATAATTTTGAGAACCTTGTTCTTCTAACAACGGATCAACCCGTTTAGACCTAGTTTTGGACCTCCGACGGAGCCATTCGTCGTTTTCCCCGAAATTATTATGGGTAAGGAAATATTCCCATGAATCACCCAACTCCCCCAGCCGGTAAGAAACAAGAATTTTGATAAGCCCGTGGTGAAACATGATACGTTCTTTATCCCCTATATTTTCCCGATAAGTGACGGCCATCTTCTCCAGACTACTCAAAAAATAATAAGGCATATTCACAGAATGCCCTCTAAAAATCATCAATAGCCTGATATGATAAAACTGGGTTTGAGATAGACGTCCCTCGCAGGTAACATACATGATAATCAGCCCGAGCATGGCATGCCATTTCTTCCTTAGAAGATGAGATGGGAAACCGGACTTGTATTCAGTTTGTCGGTTAGCTGGAGTCAAGAATTCCTTCCATTCATCGTTTTTTAAATGCTTACCCTTGTACCAGCATTCTCCCTCCATGGGCAAGACAATAGCTCGAGACACAAATTCCTCCAATAATTCCAACATGTGCTTTCACACCATCAAACGAAATCGTGAATGCCCTGGAAACCATTACATTAAAGCTAGAGAACCTTTGCAGGAACCCTAACCATCCTGCGCTTGTCACCATTTCACAACATTCAGGAGCGGCATCTAAGTATTCGTCACATATAAGCTCAAACCTAGGCACAGGTGCCATGGTAATGATCATACAAAGCTCCGGGATCCTCACAACCTTGGAAGAACAACGAAATGAGCTCATCCTTGGCCCGTACAGGTTAATGAAAATCCCAACCGACTTCATCTCGTCAAGGTACTGTAGACACTCATACACAGTCATGGAAGGTGGAATCATAATGCCTTAGAACTGGTAAGGGTTATCGAAAATCGCAGAAGGCTCAAGGTGCAATAATACCGCTCAGAGGAATGACAGTAGGGTGAGAGTTAGACGCAACATTTGCCCCATGTGAAACAATAGATGGCAAAATGGTATGGTTACGCAACAAAGAAAACCTTCGATCATATGATATTTCCCATATTAGCCGACACCTTCCCATAAAATCTGATGCATTAGATATAACCAAAGTTCAAACGTTTAAAACATAAGTTAATGGTTATCATCGCATGATCCTCTACCTCTTGATATAATTAATGTCATAATTCAATAATGCACGATAATGTCGATTCAATCAAAATCAAGATAATCATAGTGATAAATAAATAAACAAATAATTAATGAATGTGGTTAAGATTTCGATTATCTTTTAAGAATCATGTTGATCAGCTATGATCGAATCGTTTGACATTACCTTAGGCATCATAAAAAAGCATTTTATCATTTTATGGATCTTATCCCATTATAAATACAAAAGTCTACAAATAAGGATAAGTAGATAAATAAAATGAGCTTATAATATTGGTATGAGACTAGCATTAATATTCATGATTGTCACCAGGAGATTAATTTGATGAAAGGTAACTCATTAGACCAAACACATAGATGGAAGAGACAACTTAAAATGTGATGTATTAGTCTATTAAGTCAATAGTTTAAGATCATCAATCAAATGAGTTTGTTCGACTTTGGATTTGTAAAGATGACCAATATGGTAAAGATTAGGAGCTGCTAATTTCAGGATTGTATAATTCACAAATGATCAACCAGAAAGACAAAGCCAAGTCAAGTGGTTTAATTAAAGTGAAGGCTGATGTGAATTCCCCTATGCCAATCGACATATCAACTTTATTGGGAGTACCTTCAGAATCAAAGATTCTTAAGGCACTCTTAAAATATAATGGATGAGTGTCGATCAAAGTGGTGACATGCAGTATGGTTCTTTGTCTTCGAAACTTATATCATGACCAATTGGATTTTAGTGCTCAATTGCTCCGGAGGGTGTTGCTGTTCGGGTACACAGGGTACTACCAAAGGACCGAACACCAAGAGCAACCACTTCACACAAACAGATCACAGATCAACACACCGATGTTTTGACGTGGTTTAAACCCTCTTGAGGGAAACACTCCACGGCCCCGGCCAAATAGCTTCTACGGGACAATTTATTATGCAAAGAAAGAAAGTTACAAATGAGCTTCTCATAATCGATCAACTAAACAATGACCCTCCATGCTCTTTAAATAGAGATCATGGACCAATCGGGTGTTAAGCCACGGATCAAGGTTAGGTTTGATCTAAGAGAAGTTGAGCCGTCGGATCACTCTATGTCGGAAACATATCGTGACCGTCGGATTAAGTATTTACAAATGCATACTAATGCATACTAAAGAAACACACTATCCCTAACGGATATATTACACAAGTTGATCTTAACTAACTCCTAAGTGTCTAAATATCCTAACATCCCCCCTTAAGAACAACTTGGGATAGGATTGAAGGATTTACAAAAGTGACACTATTAGGAGAAGGAAGGAGGCATTAGAGCCTATCCCCCCTTAATGACAAGTTCCTGAACTCCTAACATAGATCGAAGTTTAGAAAACTTCGCTTCTGTAAGAGACTTGGTGAAGATGTCTGCAACTTGATCATCTGTAGGGCAAAAGAGCACTTCAAGAACACGATCATGAACAAGATTTCTGATGAAGTGCATATGTAGCTCAATGTGTTTGCTGCGTTGATGTAGAACTGGATCTTTGGCAAGCTTGATGGCACTTTGATTGTCGCACCAAAGTGGAGTAGGCTGCTGCTGCTCGAATCCAAACTCTGAAAGGATCTGTCGAAGCCATAAAGCTTCCTGACTGGCATTGACGGCTGCTCGATATTCTGCCTCTGCTGAAGAAAGAGCAAGAGCTTGTTGTTTCTTACAAGCCCAAGTAATAGGTCCAGATCCCAGACTGAAAACATAACCTGCAGTAGACTTTCGATCATCAGGATCGCCGGCCCAATCTGAATCAGTGAAACCAACCAACAAAGGTTTCCCCCCTGTACTGTAATGAATCCCAAACTGAACTGTACCTCGAATATATCGAAGTATTCTTTTAGCTGCTTTCCAGTGACTTTCATGAGGTGTCTGCATATAACGGGCAACTCGACCAACGGCAAAGGAAAGGTCAGGACGGGAATGAGTCAAGTATAAAAGACTACCAACAAGCTGACGATACAGTGTGGCATCTACTTCAGGTGAAGTACAAGTGGCAGAAAGTTTGACTCCAGACTGGAAGGGAGAAGGGGCTGGTTTACAATCTTCCATGTGAAAGCAACGAAGAAGGTCACAAGCATACTTAGACTGAGAAAGAAAGATTCCTTCTTTGGTTTGCAGAACTTGGAGACCAAGAAAATAATGCAAATGTCCTAAGTCTGACATTTCAAAAGTTTGTTTAAGACTGGATTTCACATGGGTTATAAGCTTAGGGTCACTACCAGTAAGAATAAGGTCATCAACATATAGAACAAGTATGATGAGATGGTTTCCTACTTTCTTGGTATAGACATTGGGGTCAGAATGGCATCTAGAAAAACCAGTGTCAAGGAGAAAGTTATCCATTTTGGCATACCAAGCTCTAGGAGCTTGCTTAAGGCCATATAAGGATTTCTTAAGGCGACAGACAAGGCTAGAGTTATTCTGAACATAGCCAGGAGGTTGTTCCATGTAAATTTCCTCCTGTAAATCACCATGTAAGAAGGCAGACTTGACATCCATTTGATGGAATTCCCAGTTGTGTAAGGCTGCAAGGGAAAGAACAAGGCGGATGGAGTTCATTTTGGCGACAGGAGCAAAGGTTTCATTGTAGTCAATCCCTTCAACTTGAGAAAAACCTTTGGCAACTAACCTTGCCTTAAGTCTTTCAACACTTCCATCTGATGCATACTTAGTTCTGTAGACCCATTTACATCTGACAAGTTTTCTTCCTTTTGGAAGAGGTACAAGATCCCAAGTATCGTTTGCCATTAAGGAACGATATTCTTCATCCATGGCTGCATCCCAATCTGGATTCCCTGAAGCTTCTGCAAAAGTTTCTGGATCATGATTCTCGGAAACTTGAGCCAAAAGAGAAGAGGCTCGCTGAAACTGAGAACGTGTTCGACGCTGATCTCTAGGATCACCGGCAAGATCACCAGCTGCTTCACATGTTGAACGGACCCATCGAGGAAGCACTTGTGCTGGTGCAACTGGAGGAACATGAGCAGGCGGAGGTGGATTTTCATCCTCACTGTCATCATCAGAAACTGGAGTTGGAAACCTGTCAAGGAAGTTGGAAGAAGAAGAAGAAGGCACAAACGCCGAATCAGGCTCGCAGGCCAAAGATGGCACACTCGCCGAGTTAGGCTCGCAGGCCAAGATATTTTCATCAAATTTAACATCTCTTCTAATGATTATAGCATGAGAATGTGGTTGAAGAAGTCTATAACCTTTTACATCTTCAGAATATCCAACAAATATGCACTTTTCACTTTTAGGCTGCAATGCTTTCCGTTTTTCATCCGGAATGTGAGCCCATGCTTCACTACCAAACACACGAAAGTGACTTACATCAGGTTTAACTTTACTCCATGCTTCTTCCGGTGTTATACCTTGTAATGCTTTTGTGGGGGTGCGATTAACTATGTAATTTGCACAATTTATGGCTTCAGCCCAAAATTGAAGACTTAGTCCCTTAGATTGGATCATACAATTTGCCATTTCTTTTAAAGTGCGGTTCTTCCGCTCAGCTACACCATTTTGTTGTGGTGTATATGGAACAGTGTGTTGTTGTTGGATGCCTTGTTCAGTGCAGAAAGTAGTGAACTGTTTGTTAACATATTCTCCTCCATTGTCAGATCTTAACTTGATAATTTGATGACCAGATTGTTTTTCAACAAGGGCCTTGTAGGCCAAGAACATGTTAAATACTTCGCTCTTAAGTTTTAGGAAATAAACCCAAGTGCGTCTGGTGTAATCATCAATGAAAGTTAAGAAATACTTGAAACCAGAAAAGGAAGCAGATGGAAGAGGACCACACAAGTCACTATGCACAAGCTCCAAGGGAACCGAGGCGTGCCAAGAGGCACGTTTGTCAAAACTGTCCCGATGATGTTTTCCGAGTACACAACCGGAACAAACACCATCTCTGCAAGATACCATCGGAAGACCTGTCACCATATTTTCTTTACATAGTTGTTGCAATGAGCGATAATTTAAGTGACCAAATCGCTCATGCCAAAGTTTGCTCAAGTTATCACTATGAGCAACAAAAACTGAAGGGAAAGGTGATGACCCAAAGTTGTTAAACTTGTACAACCTGGTAATATCATCAACAATTCCGGTAGCTAGAACCTGTTGAGGATCTTTAAAATCCTTGATTACAACTTGGTGAGGTGTAAAGGTCACAGTTTTACCTTCACCAGAATGAGTGATCTGATAGACTGATAACAAATTGCAGGAAATTCTTGGAACACATAGTACATCACTAAAATGACCATTATCTACTGGAACTGTTCCAGCTCCTACAACACTTAGAGATCTATCATCACCAACAAATATTTGTTTGGTGTTACATTCATGCATAGTAGAAAAGATGGCTTGATCCTTAGCCATATGATAAGATGCTCCAGAATCAATGAGCCATTCATTTGAAGTAGAAGAAGAAGATGCATTATAAGAATAACCAGAAGCACAAAGTGCATGTCCATGAGAGACAGATTCTGAAGGCGAATCTAGGCTGATGTGGTGCTTCTTCATTGCTGCTTCCAAGGCTGCCATCTTCTTGAAACACTTAGATTCATCATGATTATCTTTCCTGCAATAGTTGCAATGACGCTCAGTCTTCTTGCCTTTTGGCTTGGATCCTTTGTCATTTTTTAAAGAAGGAGCTGACTGAGAGGGTTTTGGACCCTTGTTTGACTTATTATTGCGAAAATTTTGTTTCTTGGGAGGCTTGGACTTTTCTTTCTGTTGGGACAATAAGGCTTTCCCAGATGTATCTGCATTGTTGATTATTCCAAGATGAATGAGTTTATCTTGTTCTCTAATCGAGGAATCACAAAAGGATTCAAGACTAGGTTCTTGATAGCTAGCTGCATTCAATGACGCTTTCATGGAGTAAAATGTAGATACAAAAACAGAATATGCAGGTCCAAGTTTGGAAAGAATATGATAAATGCATTGTTTGTCTTCCCTCTCAATCTTACATTCTGCACATAAGAGCTTGAGAGTTTTGTACTTAGATAAATAATCTTGAATGCATGAAAAGTCACTTGGATTTAAAGAAATCAACTCATTTTCAAGTTGATGACCCCGAATTTCGTTGTGTTTACCAAACACAGATTCCAACTTGTCCCAAGCAGCATTAGGTTCATCAATTCTAGATATGTGGAATCGCAAATCAGTAGAGATTGACATCCCAATCAATCCACGAGCTTCATCACATCTATTTGCCCATTTTATTTTCTTATCATCATCAGTGGGTTCTTTTTCTTTCCCTGTTGTAATTCTGAAAAGTCCCCTACTTCGTAGAACATCCTCCATACGAGATTTCCATGAGAAATAGTTGGAACTGTTAAGTAGAATATCACAAAGGGCGGCCATATTTGTAAATTAATGGCTGTAAAATCAGAAACCAATAGTCTGGATGTGAAGAGCTCGAAAAAATAGGCGGTTTCAAAAAAAACGGCACTGAAAACGGACTCTGTATGATGAAGTTATGCTTGAACAAAGAAACTGTTGAAGATGTCCCCAATAGTGACGTGGCAGCTAGAGAATGTCCAGCAAAAAAAAGAACCCCCCTCTTCCCAAGATGAACCTTTTGACAATCACTTTACAAAAAAGTTGCTTTTAAGTGAATCACTTTTGTAAAATAAGTGATTTCACTTTTACAATGATATTACTTTTAAATAGTGCAACAATAAATAAAAAGCTTAAGTGACTCACTTGTATTTTTATTTTTTTATTATTTAAGTGAGATGCACTTTTACAATAAAGTAACTTGAAAATAGAAATTGCATGCACTTTTCTTTTTAAAAGTAACTTCCTAAGACTTGAACTCAAGACCTATTAAGGAATAAAGAAACTTTGAACCAAGTGAGCTAGATTAAAAGGTATGTAAAATATGGGAATGAGGAAGGGGGCTTCTTTTTTTTTTTTTTTTTTTTTTTTTTTTTTTTTTTTTTTTTTTTTTTTTTTTTTTTTTTACTCTTCTTGCTCGGTTTGCGTGCTTACCCTTTTTCCAGCAAAACAAACCACAACACGAAACCAAACAAAAACTTTTCCACTCTCGTGGGGTTAGATCTTGTTAGCTTGCTCGGA
The DNA here is from genome assembly GCA_027924585.1 of Larix kaempferi. NCBI lineage: Eukaryota > Viridiplantae > Streptophyta > Pinopsida > Pinales > Pinaceae > Larix > Larix kaempferi. The sequence goes on from BSBM01000673.1 coordinate 25,996,666, forward strand.
AAGTCTACGTTTTCTCTCTGTTTCTGATTTGCCGAGATCGCGCAAGGTGCACGGCAAAGAGCATACGCAGCCGAGAAAAACCCTTTCCCTTTCTGTTTCTGATTTGCCGAGATCGCTCAAGGTGCACGGCAAAGAGCATACGCAGACGGGAAAGCAACAATCCGAAACCAAAAAAAATCTAACAGTAAAAAAAATGAAATATGAGATTTTTTCTTTTCAAAAAACGAAATAAAAAAAATGCGTCACTGTAACATTATACCTTCAGATCTGATGAAAAACACGTTTCTGGAGCAACCGGGAACCGTTTTCGATCAAACGAAAACTATTTCCCAATGGAAACGACGCTTTGGACGCAATGGAACACCTCCCACAGCCCATAAATGCACAGAAATATCAGAACTAGAAACCCTTTCGAGTTTCGGCAACAACAGTTCAAGATCTAGATCATAACCGGAAGCGGCACTTCATAAAAGCTCTGATACCATGTTCGGGTACACAGGATACTACCAAAGGACCGAACACCAAGAGCAACCACTTCACACAAACAGATCACAGATCAACACACCGATGTTTTGACGTGGTTTAAACCCTCTTGAGGGAAACACTCCACGGCCCCGGCCAAATAGCTTCTACGGGACAATTTATTATGCAAAGAAAGAAAGTTACAAATGAGCTTCTCATAATCGATCAACTAAACAATGACCCTCCATGCTCTTTAAATAGAGATCATGGACCAATCGGGTGTTAAGCCACGGATCAAGGTTAGGTTTGATCTAAGAGAAGTTGAGCCGTCGGATCACTCTATGTCGGAAACATATCGTGACCGTCGGATTAAGTATTTACAAATGCATACTAATTCATACTAACGAAACACACTATCCCTAACGGATATATTACACAAGTTGATCTTAACTAACTCCTAAGTGTCTAAATATCCTAACAGTTGCTTGCCAACAAATGGCGACATGCTGGGAACGAACCAATTATCTCTGTGCAAAGGGAAAAAATTTCAATACCTCAGATACTCATAAACAATGTTTTGAAGCATCATTCTCTTGTTTGGATGATTCAAACCCAGACTAGTTCCAACATATTGGCCTCACTTATTCAGCAACAATGAGCCTTTGGCTGTTATCTGAGCATTCCTTACCTACTTCAACTTTTGACAATCAGGGTAAAGAAGGACTTAGCTCCAGAGGAAATATTTGAGGCTTGAGACAGTTTAACCAATGTCAGTGAAAGATATAGCTACTCAAGAATGCCAGATAATTCTCTTCTCTTACAAACAAAGGAAGCAGGTAATATTTATTCATTTTCATTCATTCTCCTTTTCTTTTTTTGAATCTATATACAGATGAATAAATATCAAAATTGCTAATCACAGATACTACCTTAGCTTGGTGACTAAATGCTGGTACCGTTATTCACCAGTCTTACCAGAAATTGATCAGGCCAGCTCGTAATGAGACTTCCTACCCCTTAGCTTTTAAACCAAGGATCGTTGTCGTGGCTTGATGACCAGATGTGGACAACATCAATCCAATATAACTTATGATCATAACCAGACCGGCTCAGGGAAAGACCTTATGTCCTCTAATTAACTTTTCTCATATTCAAAATTAAAAAAAAAAACAAATTAAAATATATATATATATATATATATTTTTAGTTCAAGACTACTATTCAAGCTTGGTGACCAGAAATTAACAGCATCATTCACGAGAACTACTAAAGATAGACAGGTTGGCTCGTGATGAGACCCCCTGATTCTCATTTTTTTCAAACAAGAATCATCACCCCGGCTTGGTGACCAGATAATGGTGCTGTCATCTTCGGTAGTGCTAATGATCATGATAGGTCGGCTTTATAAAAAGACCTCCTATTCTTGAAATAAAATTTTATTATTATGGGTTATTTACGAAGTATTTACAAAAAACTCGAGTTAGAAAACCATTGGCCTCTTGAGATAGCTTGAAAGTGACTAAACATTGGTCGACTGATCTACAGGCCTAATATACACTACTAGAACTAGTAAATAAGTTTCCTGAGTCGTTGGTCTTTGGGGTAGGCATTCAAAGATAACAGTTAAGGATTGCTACAAAAGACAGCAGGTTCACATACCAAAACCAGTTCTAAGAATTAACTTACCTTATAGGCATCAGATACTTTGAAGCAAAATCGATAATTACGATCTGATATGTATTTCATTCATCCTAGTCGAAACAGTTTTAACAAGTGGAAAATCTTCCAAGCCGTTCATATGCTCAAGCCAGATCCGAGCAAAAGTGCATGGTATATCTGCTGAAGAAATATATACAGCAAGAAGGAGGTTGATTATGTACAAAAGAAACAAATCAAGTCAGGATGATTCTATGACTCAGCTGGATTAATATAATTCTGCACAATGAAATATGTCAAAGCACTGAGTCACTTGATCGACAATCATTGACAATCATTTAAATCATTGACAATCATTGACAATGAAATTAGCAAGGCAAAATTTGTTGAATCGACAATCATTTAAATCACCCGAATCTGATAAAACAAAACAGGAATCACTATATTCAATTGAAGGCATGCAGATTTGCTTTATGTATAGCAATTAAGAAATAATAAAAGATAATGAAGTCATAAAAAATTAACTAAGTTGTTGGTCGACCTCATTATTAATAGACAAACATCAATTGAGTAAATAAAATCAAGATGGCCTTGATAATGAAACATTGTTGATGTAATCAATCACCGGATATTGATAAGTAAGTATAATTGATGGCTGATATGAAAAGTGATCAAAAAATGTGAGACCATCAGATTAGATAACCCTAAAAAAAACTAAACAAAGCTAACTATGTACAAAAATATTTACAACGAAAATGTACAATGAGAATGGATCGAACAGTGCAAAACTACTGGAAGTATTTCTTAAGGACCTGCCCATTCACCGGAAAGGTATCAGGTTGTCCTTGCAGAGTTTGCAACCGAAAGGTGCTAGGGCCTAACTTTTCTACTATGATATATGGGCCCAGCCAAAGTCTCTGAAATTTCGTATGGTCTTTTTTGTCCTCGTGTGCTTTATCCCATTTTAAAACAAGATCCCCTATCTGAAACTCTCTGTCTGAGGATGACCCGTGATCAAACCAGGATTTAACAATTTTCTGATGCTTCAAGAAATGTCGTTTTGCATTTTCCCTCGCCTCTTCTAATTTCAACAGCATATTTATTCTTTTTTCAATTGCAGAATATTATGTGTCTTGTATAGATTGCGCAAGTTGTAAGGAAGGAAAGAAAAGATTAGGAGGGAGTATAGCCTCAGTACCATATACCAGAAAGAATGGGGAATTACTGATAGAAGACTTTGGGGTCACTTTGTCGGCCCACAATTCCTGATACAGAACATTGTGCCAATTCCTATGGCTTTCAGCTATTGACCTTTTAAGAATTTTCAGCAAGTTCTTATTTGTTGATTCGGCAAGGCCATTTCCTTGGGGATGATAATTAGCTGAAAACCTGATTCTGATTCCCTTTTCTATTGCAAACTTAGTCAATTCTCCAGAAGAAAAATATGATGTGTTGTCAAAAACCAAATACTCAGGCAATCCAAATCTAGTAATTATATGAGTCTCAACAAAATCGAGTACCTGACTTGTATTCAATACCCGTAGAGGAGTAGATTCAGACCAACAGGTGAAATAATCAGTATCAATTATGATGTATTTATGTTGGAGAGAAGATGGAGGATTGATTGGGCCCACTATGTCAAGCCCCCACTGTTGAAAACGTCTGTCCACAATCACTGGTTGTAAAGGGAAAGATGGCCTTTTGATTCTACTTGATGCCCGCTGACAATCCTGGCACTTTCTTACAAAATAATGAGCATCTTTAAATAAAGTTGGCCAAAAATAACCTGCTCTCAGGACTTTGTGAGCATTAATGTCACCTCCGAAGTGACCACTAGCAGGGCCATCATGTAATTGTCTCAAGACTGCTTCAGACTCTTCCTTTTCTAAAAAATGGAGCAAAACACCATCTGCATTCTTCCTGAAAAGTATGTTATTCAATAACTGATACTGTGCTGATTTCAACCTGACAGCTCGCTTTTTCTTTGGTTCCAAGTGGTCTGAAGCACTTCCTATTTCCAGATAAATGCGAATGTCAGTGTACCAAGAATTAGCAGGATATGGGATAAAATAAATTTCCTTTTGCAGCAATGAAGCATCTAAGGGTAAGTCATCTTCACTTGCAAGTAAATGAGCTGATTCAGCTGCTAATTTACATAATCCCAATCCTCGTACAACTTGAGAGAGTTTAATCTCTAGGTCGTACTCCTGTAAAGCAGCCATCCAATGTGCTCGTTTATCTCCTAAATCCTTCTGTACTAATAGGTTCCTTACTACGGAGAAAGGAACAATGAATTTCATTTTTGACTTTAGGAGATAAGGTCTGAAGTGTTTGACCGCCTTAAACACAGTGAAAGCTTGTTTGTCTACCTTGTGATAATTTAATTCAGCTCCCTTCAAATTCGAACTCATGAATGAAATTGGCACTTCATGGTCTTCCTGGTTCTTTTGAGTAAGGACAACAGCATAGGATATGTTAGAGGCAAAGGTGTACAAAATGAAATCTTTCTTAAAATCGGGGCTCAAAAGTGCAGGGGCCTCAGCAATGGCTTCTCTTATCCTGACGAATGACTCTTTCTCTTTCTCTCCCCATATAAAGTTACTGTCTTTCTTTATCATGTTTTGCAGTGGACGAACTATCTCTGAAAAACTAGGGACAAGCCTTCTTACAAAATTTATTTTTCCCATGAAGGACTGCATAGCTCTCTTAGTAGTAGGAAAAGGAATTTTAGAGATGGCTTCAGTCCTTTCCGGGTCAATCATAATTCCTTCTTTTGATACCACAAATCCCAGCAAAATTCCTTCAGTGACTGCAAAGATCGTCTTTTTTGGGTTTAGAGAAATGCCAAACCTCCTACATCGTTCAAGGACTTTAGGTAGGTGGAAGATATGATCAGATATGTTCTTAGAGTATACTGTAACGTCATCCAAGTAAACCACCACAGAGTGATTGATCAAACCTCTAAAATCAGCATCCATTGCCCATTGGAATGTGGCCCCAGCGTTTATTAATCTGAAGGGCATCTTCATATAGGAATAAGTTCCCCAAGGTGTCCTAAAAGTAGTTTTCAGTTGATCCCCAGGAAAGACTAGGACCTGGTTATACCCAAAAAAACCATCTAATAAAGATAGCATCTGAGCACCAGAGACTTTCTGTAAGATATGTTCCATTGGTGGAACCAGATAGTTGTCTTTTTCTAATGATCGGTTTAAGTTTCGAAAATCTACGCACAGCCTAATGTCTCCATTTTTCTTTCTGACAGGAACTAGGTTTGATACCCACTGAGTATGACGTACTGGAAATATAATTCTAGCAGCAAGCAGTTTGTTCAGCTCTTTCTTTACTGTCGATTCTAAAGTAGGGTGCATTTTCCTGAGTTTTTGCTGAAATGGTTTGGCTTCTGGTTTCATGGGAATTATATGATGTATTATCTGTGTGTCAAAAGTTTTCAGGTCATCATATGTCCATGCAAATACATCCTTAAACTCTTTAAACAGTTTGATCAAAGCTGCTTTCTCAGCTAGAGTACAATCTGATCCTAAATTTATGTTTTGGGGATTTGCTTCTGTGCCTAAGTTTATGGTCTCATACTGCATGCTAGAACTGTTCGTTTTGCAGTTAGGCACGCCCTTGAATTTATCATGTAGATCATAAAAAATTTCAAGTCTAAGAACTGAAGTAGGGATCGAGTTTACCAGCTTAAATGATTAGTCAACAGAATGAGGCAGATGGATTATTGAGAAATTGTGCAGATCCTTGTCATGCGTAATCTCGTCAATTTCCGCTTCTTTAAAAGCATCCTCTCCTGTCAAAAAGTCAATAATCTAAGAATCATCATTAAAAACATGCCAATTAGTGATATTATCAGGGATTGATGGTCTAAATAATAATTCAACAGAAAAGATATTGGGAGAGAATTTTTCCGATGGGAGAAGCCGTGAGGCCACATTCGCCAAAAGATCAGCTTCTGTATTCTAAAAGCGAGGAATAGAGTTAATATTAAAGGCATCAAATGCTGAAATTAAGTTCCATACCTCCTTTTGATAGCTTCGCAGATGGTTAGATAAACAATGTATAGAATTGCGAACTTGACGAACAATAATTTCAGAATCACCGAAAGCAACCAATACCTTTACATTTAAATCTGACGCTTTCTTTAATCCCTGAATGAGAGCCTCATATTCAGCTGAATTGTTTGTGCACAAGAATTCCAGTCTGCAAGACAATAAATGTTTACTTCCTAAAGGGTCTAGGAGCATACAACCTGCCCCTGCACCATCTTTTGATCATGCACCATCAAAGTATAAATGCCAAGGCTTATCAGCAAGATTATCTACATTATTTACAGTATTTACAATATTTAACAATTTGGAAGGAGCTTCTTGGAAATCACAATGTAAAATTTCTGATTTAATTACAGAATCAACAAGTGCTGATTTATGTGCCTGAAAAGTGCCTAAATTAGAATCAAAACCAAAGTTTCCAAGAATCGAATCACTAAACATAACTGGTTCGTTAGGTGAATCGATCTCAGTCACTGTGTGCTTCATATACCTTTCTCTGTCAATTTTGATCTGATTTGGCCGCCCGTTCTTAGGTAGCCACAAATGTGACCAGTCAGTCGAAAAATAACCTTTTAAAGTTTGAGACCAATCACGGCTTAGAAACCACCCATATACATCTGGTATGTTTGCCACTACAATGTCGATAACTTGAAAGATTTGCAGATTATTCGCCATTCTAATCATTACTCCTTTCAACTCTCCCATAATTTTCACCTTAGAGCAGTCAAGCTAGCTGATCTGAGTTTCATAAGGGACAATCACAACATTTAACTTCTTGCATACCAAATATGGCATAACGTTTGATGATGCCCCAGAATCAACCATGCAATTATGAACATTCTGGTTGAAAATATCAAATGTCAGTAGAAAAGGGGGAGTTGTAGATTTAAAGTTCTTTCCTATCAGCGTATCCCTATCAGCAGCTATCTTATTTTCATTATTGAAACTTGCCACCATTTTACTGGTGGTAGGATCATAAGTATTAGCTGCAGATGAGGGAGGCTGATTTCTTTTGTTATTGCTGTTAGAAGTAGATGACAGATTTGTAAACATTGACCCTCTAGGCATAGGATAAATTTTCAACAAGTCAAACATGCTTATGTTGCTCTTTTCTTTTTAAGATCATCTATGATATCATACTGGAGATCTTTGTCTTGAATTGTAGGATGTTGAGGTGTGAGTTGTGGACCGTTCCTAGAAGTGGGTAATGGTTGAGAGTTGACAAGACCTTTACTCCTAGTATTATGAGTATGTTAATTGATGAAAATAGAGTTGTCATGACAATCCTCTTGACTTACTGAGCTATCCCAAAATTGACAGTTGAATGGGAGGGGATCTTCATAAAATTCCTCTTCGGTTTCAGGTTGTTCATGCTCCTAATTTTCTTCTAACTTGTGGTTAGATGAGATTTCAGGTAAAGCATAAACAACCCTAATCGTGTTGAAGATTTTCTCATTTGTCGAAACGTCAAGGGGAGGATTTTGTAATGCATTGGGTGGTGCATAAGGTCGATATGGAGCCTTAAAATTTCCCCTATTCGATGTTCCTTTTCCATTATTTCTTTTTAAAAGCATCACTTCATTCGTCAAGGACCTAACTACTTGTTGTAATTTCTCCATATCGAAAGCAGAGGTATCTTTATTATCTGTACTAGTTCTCGGTGTGACTTCATTCCTTTTGCACATTGGCTTGTCGAATTTACCACTATTTTCTGGTTTGAAAGTCATGGAATTCTTTTCAACCTTGATTGCTTCCTCGAAAGTCTCAACCAAGGTGTTTTTACCAGCTTGCTTAACAAACATGCCAAGATATTTCGGTAATGCAGAGGCAAAATTCTCAATTATAATATCCTCTGGTGGTTGAGAAGTTGCTAGTATCCTGTTCAACAAGGTGAGGAATCGTTGGTTAAAATTCTTCATCGTTCTTTGTTTTCCATCCTAATTCTATCTAGTTCAAGTGCTAAGACTACAGGTGTCTTATCTTCTCCAAATTTGTTTATGAAAGCCTGACTGAAATCAACTCAGCTTGTTATGGATCCTTGGGTCAAGCAGAAGTACCAACTTGCAGCTTTTCCTTCAAAAGTTAAAGGAAACAAACGACATACGGCATCCTCATGCTGAACATGCATGGTCTGCACAACGAGGATGAACTTATCAATATGGTTTTCTGCAGGCTCCTTGTTGACAGGATCAAATTTCAGCAAAATTTTATCAGGGTGTTTTGGCAATTATGTTGGACTCTAGGTATGGCAACAACACCTCGTCGTAACCAGGGTCTGTTGTTGTTCTGATCTCCTCCATCACGGTCCCCCATTTCTCGATCAGATTCAGAATCTAACGAAGATTGGTTGTTATGATCAGTTGGACTGTCAGGTGGTGAATCAGGGGGTGAAGGGGGCTCGTCAAAACCACCAGAAGTTGGTAGTTGTCTTGAAGTATTCATGTTTATTTCTCCTCTAAGAAAACCGCTAAGATGGTAATCAGGTGATCCCACTGGGGAATGAACAGGTTCTTCGCCGCTTGGTTCGTCACCTGTTTGGTTTTGATTATAGGGTGTTCTAGGTATACCAAAATCGATCGGGGGAATGCCTATCTAGCGAGAATAGCCTCTAGTCAAGATACGTCTTGATTCTTCCAGGGCTTCTTGTATGTCTTACGGAGTAACTGGTGGTAAACTGGTACTATGCATTATGGCATCCCTAACAATATTTGCAAGAGGTGTAGTTGTAGAGTCTGTTTGTGATGTAGGGGTGGTACTGGATACTAGTTCAAGATTGCTGAGAAGGGAAGTTGTTTGACTGGTTGTGGGAGTAGTATGTGATCATTCAGCCATTAAGCTTTTAGTGCACACCCTCCTTCTAGCGCCATTTGTTGGCCAGAAGAACTGTCTTAGGCCAACTAGGGAAAAACAGTCCACACACTCAACTTAGTACAGTTTTGTATGTGTTTGGAATAGCTGTTTCTCACAGGATTTAAGGCCCTGATGCCTGTGTTTTGTGCTCTCAAAGATAGAGAGACTCCTAAGGTGAGCAAATCTCGAAAAAGAAACTAACTATTAACAACTATAAAAGATCCTAGAACTACTTATGTTCTAATCCTAAAGACTATATAGAAACCAAAATTAGTGATTTCTAATATTATTCTATGATAAACTAACTTATGCTAACCTATCTAAAGTCAACATTCCTATCTCGGCCAAGAGAAAAGGCTTGTTATTTGACTGAATATCCAAAGTAAGAACAATATTCACTAGTTACCATTTAGTGATAAACATCCTAAACAATACAGGTGAATTTAAATTATTTTATAACAGATAGAACACAACTATTATAAAATAATCTATATATGAGAACTTCAAACCAAAAGCCAAGATTCAGTAACAGAATTATGTTATTCAGAAAACATGAAAGATATAATTAAACTAACTTGCAATTAGAACAAGATCACTCTTCAAACTAGATAATTACAAAATTTGATCAACCTCTATTGACATCATAGAAAAAGTTCATCAACATCAATGAGTAAGCAAATCAATTAATGATTCAGACAACATAAGCATTCAAATTTCTCTTGAAAACATTTCACATACAATATAAAGACATTTATATATGAAAAGCAAACAAGATAACAAAAGGAGAGATGAACCACACAGTATTGATTATCCAAAACTTAGCTAAGGTTTCGGTATCCTAGCATATTTGACAGTCATCAGAAGAAGTTCATGAGACAATCTGTGTAAAAAAAAAAAAGAGTACTGTTGTATAATAAAAGCTCCCTAATGTCTTAGAAATTGAACCCCTTAAAGTTTTGGGATTGTTTATATAGAAAAAGAAACAAGCGTCTAACTTCCTATCAGTTCTCTTTTCTTGGAACCACATGGATCCCTACAATAATAACATATCACTTAATGCTACTTCTGATATAACTGGAATGTATGCCAGCTGATGACACCTGGATTGGAATAACACATAAGATAATCTTTAGAACTTACTGGATTACTCCAGTATCTATATTCCTGGGCATGAGATAATTTGCATTAATCACCATCAACTGTCGGCGCCAAAAATGGGATATGATGCCAATGAAAGGAACCAACTGCGTGTGTATAGGGTTTTGAACAGGTACACTTCAACAAAATGAACACCAAAATTGAGGCCACGTGATTGACCTTCTTTTCTAAGATTGCATAACACCTGGATTTTTTATAAAACAAATCAGTTCGGAATTGTAAACAAATACCAATAATTGATTAATACAAATATAATAATGAATAGGATGTTTGCAAAATTTTAAATTCTGTAGACGTCCTCATAAAAAAAAAAATATGTATTGGAATAACAAATTGGTTATATTTGCTGACCTGTATAGATCCGATTTCATATCACCTGACCATTCAAACAAAATCATAAAATAAAAAATCAACCTCATTTTAAACAAAATTATGATTTTGGAGATGACTAAATTGATACTTGAACTAGGACCACTCTCCTTGCTTCATTCAATTTAGCTTTGAACCTCACAGCCCTTGTTTTTGCAATCTTGTTTTGCTTGATTAATCGTTTATTTTTCATCAGAAGATTCCTAGCATAAGCCTTGTACTGGGTTTTCTTCTCCTTCAAAGAATTCCACTTATCCACCAAAGAGGACAAGTCATCTTTTAAACCTACGATCTCTTCCATGGAAAACATATTAACCACTTGTGCTTCCTTCAGCACTATTTCTAAAGATGAAATAACTTGAGCCACGGGTATTTCAATAGGTGGATGCACTTGTTACATGTTTGGCCTTGTTCACAGCTCTTGGTTCGCTTCTTGTTCTGCGCTAGGCATTGGATTGGATTTTTGAACACTTATACCTTCATGATGAGAGGCCGACACATACTTAAGGTCGAGGATCGTGGTTCTGATGGGAGATGGTTGTGGTCGTGACTCAGAGGAATCACTCAATTCAACCACCGGGGCATCTTCTACAGCTAGTTCCCTTTTTGCAAAAAGTGGAGTAGCCATGTTGCGAGTAGTCCAGCGAATGGCTTGATCACTAAGCATTTTGCTAACTTCTTGTTCTGCTGGTTTGTGACACGGATTGATCTATGGCTGAAGCTGAGGATCACATGGGGGAGGTGGACTAGTCGCAGGTTGACTTGTTTGGGGTAGAGGACTATCATAGGGTGCTTTAGGGTTTAACTCAGCCTTGTGGTTAGAATGAATGATACTTGGGGTTTGGTTGGGTTCAAGCACTTCATCTTCAAGATCATTTTGAGACCCTTGTTCTTCTAACAATGGCTCAGCCCGTTTATACCTGTTTCTGGACCTTCGACGGGGCCATTCATCATTTTCCCCGAAATTATTGCGGGTAAGGAAAGATTCCCATGAATCACCCAACACCCCCAGCCGGTAAGAAACAAGAATTTTGACAAGCCCGTGGTGAAATAGGCTACGTTCTTTATCCCCTATATTTTCCTGATAAGTGACGGCCATCTTCTCTAGACTACTCAAAAAATAATAAGGCATATTCACAGAATGCCCTCTAAAAATCATCAATAGCCTGATATGACAAAACTGGGTTTGAGATAGACGTCCCTCGCAGGTAACATACCTGATAATCAACCCGAGCATGGCACACCATTTCTTCCTTAGCAGATGAGACGGGAAACTGGACTTGTATTCAGTTTTCCGGTTAGCTGGAGTCAAGAACTCCTTCCATTCATCGTTTTTTAAATGCTTACCCTTGTACCAGCGTTCTCCCTCCATGGGAAAGCCAATAGCTTGACACACAAATTCCTCCGATAATTCCAACACAATATCGCCAACATGTGCTTTCACACCATCAAACGAAATCGTGAATGCCCTGGATACCATTAGCTTAAAGCGAGAGAAACTCTATGGGAACCGTAACCATCCTACCCTTGTCACCATTTCATGACATTCAGGAGCGGCATCTAAGTATTCGTCGCTTATAAGCTCAAACCTAGGCACGGGGGCCATGGTAACGATCATACAAAGCTCTGGGATCCTCACAACCCTGAAAGAACAATGAAACGAGCTCATCCTTGGCCCGTGCAGGTTAATGAAAATCCCAACTGACTTCATCTCGTCAAGGTACTGTAGACACTCATACGCAGTCATGGAAGGTGGAATCATAATGCCTTAGAACTGGTAAGGGTTATCGAAAATCGCAGAAGGCTCAAGGTGCAATAATACCGCTCAGAGGAATGACAGTAGAGTGAGAGTTAGACACAACATTTGCCCCATGTGAAACAACAGATGGAAAAATGGTATGGTTACGCAGCAAAGAAAACCTTTGATCATATGATGTTTCCCATATTAGCCAACACCTTCCCATAAAATCTGATGCATTAGATATAACCAAAGTTCAAACGTTTAAAACATAAGTTAATGGTTATCATCGCATGATCCTCTACCTCTTGATATCATTAATGTCATAGTTCAATAATGCACGATAATGTCGATTCAATCAAAATCAAGATAATCATACTGATAAATAAATAAACAAATAATTAATGAATGTGGTTAAGATTTCTATTATCTTTTAAGAATCATGTTGATCAGCTATGATCGGATCATTTGACATTACGTTAGGCATCATAAAAAAACATTTTATCATTTTATTGATCTTATCCCATTATAAATACAAAAGTCTACAAATAAGGATAAGTAGATAAATAAAATGAGCTTATAATATTGGCATGAGACCAGCATTAATATTCATGATTGTCACCAAGAGATTAATTTGATGAAAGGTAACTCATTAGACCAAACACATAGATGGAAGAGACAACCTAAAATGTGATGTATTAGTCTATTAAGTCAATAGTTTAAGATCATCAATGAAATGAGTTTGTTTGACTTTGTATTTGTAAAGATGACCAATATGGTAAAGATTAGGAGCTGCTAATTTCAGGATCATATAATTCACAAATGATCAACCAGAAAGACAAAACCAAGTCAATCGGTTTAATTAAAGTGAAGGCTGATGTGAATTCCCCTCTGCCAATCGACCTATCAACTGTATTGCGAGTACCTTCAGAATCAAATATTCTGAAGGCACTCCTAAAATATAATGGATGAGTGTCAATCAAAGTGGTGACATGTAGTATGGTTCTTTGTCTTCGAAACTTATATCATTTCCAATTGGATTTTAGTGCTCAATTGCTCCAGAGGGTGTTGCTTGTCAACAGGACTACAATATTTGTTCAACAAAAAAGTTATCTATTGAAGATATTGAATTTCCCAGGATTCAGGAAGAATGCCATGATCGAGGAGTACCATTTGATCATGAAGAATGATTTTTGGGATGCAGTCCAAAGACCTGAAGGGAATTCTATCGTGACTTCCAAATGGATCTATAAGATCAAGCATGCTGCAGATGGTAGCATGGAGAAATACAAAGCGAGGTCTGTAGCTCATGGCTTCTCCTGGAAAGAGGGATTGACTATGAAGAGACTGTTGCACCTATAGCCAGGTACACTTCCATCAGATCAGTACTTGCTCTGGTTGCAGTGATGAAATGGAAGATACACTAGATGGATGTCAAGATAGCTTTCTTGAATGGTGTAGTCGAAGAGGAAGTGTATGTGGAGCAACCACTCGGGTTCGAGACACATGACTGAGAGTCACATGTGTGCAAACTGAAGAAATCCCTGTATGGTTTGAAATAGGCACTTAGCACCTGGTATGGTAGGATAGATGGCTTCCTATCCAGTTTGGGCTTTACCAAGAGTAAAGTGGATTCCAACCTTTACTACAAGGTTGAGGAAGGAAATCTAGTGATACTACTATTGTATGTGGATGACCTATTTGTAACAGGTGAGGATAGATTGATTGCCGACACGAAGAGGAAGCTTGCTGCCGAGTTCGAGATGAAGGACTTGGGTATGATGCATTGCTTTCTTAGTATGGAGGTGTGGAAAAGTGCAGATGGAATCTTCCTTGGACAAGGGAAGTATGCAGTAGAGATCCTGAAGAGGTTTGGGATGATGGACTGCAAGGCCATGGACACACCTATGGCATCGAACCTGAAGCTTCTGTGTGATGCTTCATTTAAGCCGGTTGATCCCACAATGTATCGTCAAATGATTGGGTCCTTGATGTACCTGACGAATACGAGACCAGATATCTGCTTTGCGATGTACACCTTGATCCAGTACTTGACAGATCCGAGACATGTTCACCTGATAGCTGCAAAGCATATTCTGAGGTACCTGAATGGTCCTGTTGATTATGGGCTCAAGTATGAGGCAAATCAAAAGTTTAACCTGGAGGGTTATGTTGATTCGGATTGGGGAGGCAGTGCCATTGATCGGAAGAGCACTTCGGGGTGTTGCTTCAGTATGGGATCTGGTATGATCTCTTGGTTTTGTAGGAAGCAGTCTTGTGTGGCACTGAGTACAGCCGAAGCAGAGTATGTTGCAGCTTGTTCGGCTAGTTTTGATGTAGTATGGATTAGGAAGCTACTGTCTGATTTGTTTGATCTCCAGTTGAGTGCTACTAGTATATATTGCGACAACCAAAGTTGTGTGAAGTTTTCGGAGAACTCGGTGTTCCATGACAAGTCAAAGCACATTGAGATCAAGTTCCACTATATCAAGGATATGGTGCAGTGAAGCTCCTGTATGTTGCGATGGACGAGCAGATAGCCGATGTGTTGACCAAGCCACTGGCCAGAGTGAAGTTTGAGTACTTCAGAAAGAGACTTGGTGTACTTCAGATTGAGATTCCTTCCAAGGGGAAGTGATGAGTCCAGAGACATAGATACACATGAGCCCTTCTCACATGGTGATAGATGTGTTCTCCCATGGTGAGATGTAAGTGCTGGAGCCATTCTCAGATAGTGATAGATGTGCTCTCCTATGCTGAGATGTAAGGGATGAAGCCATTTTCAGATAGTGATAGATGTGTTCTCCTATGGTGAAATGTAAGGGTTGGGCCATTTTCACATGGTGATAGATGTGTTCTCCCATAGTGAAATGTAAGGGCTGGGGCCATTCTCACATGGTGATAGATGTTTTCTCCCATGGTGAGATGTAAGGGCCAAGTGAGCCTTTCCGACATGGTGACAGATATGTTATCCCATGGTCATGATATAAGTGCTGTGCCTTTCCGAGATGATGGTAGGTAGGTCCTCCCATGGTGACATGGTGGTAGGTAAGTCCTCTCATGTTCGTGATGTAAGTGTTGATCCTTCTCCGAATGGTGATAGATGTGTTCTCCCATGTCAGTGGTGTAAGTGCTATGTGATGTGCATCTGGGTTGTGCTCCGTGGGACTATGAGGTGATCTGAAGACGATGATGTGACAGTAGGGTACACAGGTTTTTCAGAGGCATGTAACCAGTCCTGAGATGCTTTTGCAAGTTTTGTAGAGGTAGTGTAATCAGTCCTGGGAGATCTTGCAGGTTTTGCATAGGCAATATAATTAGTCCTGAGGTGTACCTACTTGATGGCTTTCTCGTTGAGATTACATGATCGGTATGATCGTGAGTATCAGGATGATACTCTGTGGCCGTGGACAGGTTGTGCAGTGGCATGTAAAATGTCATGGGAGATCCGATAGGTTGAGCTTTGTGCTCGTAATCAATCCTGGGATGATCTTTCAAGGTTTTGTTGATAAATCCCAAGGATTCCACAGTATGGCCAGTGATGATGAGGACCTACAGGTGGTGGGCCTACATCCAACATGAAAAAGGGCTAGCTCTGTAGAACTTCATATGACGAGTAGATTGGAGATGGATTGAGATGTCAGCAGCATGGACGATAACGATGATCCAGATCCAGAGAAGAATACTTGTGCTAGCAGACCCGTGTTGAGAAATACCTTCCTAGTTAAGAGGGATTCTTGATGTATTTGTAGCTTTGGAATGTATTTCAGATATGTATATTGTATTCCTATAGAGATGTTATTATTCCTCTATACAGAAGTGTCGTCATTTATATTGTAAGTGTTGTAACTTATACTTGATGGGTTATTAGACCACCTTGATGGGGTCGGCCCTGTATAAGTCATGTGGGTTAAAGGGTTATTAGACCAACCTATTGGGGGTCAACCCTCTCAGCATTATGCTATGTGTTTAGGTTGAGGCCGACCTAGTAAAGGTTATTAGGAAAGTCAAGTCATGTATAAATAGAGTGGGGGAGGCACTCTATTTCATCATTCACTTTCTCACTCATACTCTCATTGGAGAGTGGCGCACTTGTGGAGGAGGAGAAGCTGCTACTAAGAGAAGACTATCTCTTATGCTTGGGTTGTATCATTTCTCTATCTCTCTTTGAGGAAGTTGTGGGCTTTTTCACCTTTATGGTTTTCCCCAGTGAAACTCGGTGTGTCTATTGTCTGTGTGCTTGCATTATTATTTCCATGATTGATGTGTTGTAGATATGTTGTACATGTTGTTCTCTCAGTTAAGATCCTAGATCAGATTGAAGTAAATTCTGAAAAACTAACAACTAGATGTTTGTTGTAAATGACTTTCTCCATCCTTGGATATGATTGTCATAAATATCTTCACACGTCATTGGTATCTGATTGTATGACTTAGTTCGCTATATCAATCATCAAGAAGACACCTATTAAATGTTCTGAGGAGAACATCTATCTCAAAACTAAGGAAAAGGAAAGAATAAACTACATCTAATGAAAGTAAGCAGTCTAGAGAGTTATGAGAACAAGAGGATGATCTCTATAGGAAATCTACAAACCTAAGAGAATAATTGAAGAATTGTTTGAAGCATTTTTTGGCACAATAATTTGTGAATGCATTTGAGAACTGTTCAAAGGCACACTTGAAGGATTTGAAGCTAGTTGGGAATGTTCTAGTAATGCCATAAACAGTGAAGAATTAGCATGTGGATATACAAAAGTATTGACAATAGGCTGCTTGATTTCAAGCTTGTTCAAGGACAATCTACATCAGAATGAACTCGAAGGAACCAACAGGAGGATGGGCTATGTGACACGATTCTGAATAAGACCCATGTGTCCGATTTCCATTTCTGCGTATGTAATTATAAACAACAACTCAACTTACAGGCTTAGGCCAAGCCTGTAGATATACATTATTAAACTATCTTATGTATGAAAATAAATTTTAACATGATAATGACAATTACAATTACAAGAACTTTAGGAGTTAGCTACAAGCTATGTTTCCACGTGTATCTTGCATGCCTACGAGATTAGAGGTGAGAGAGAGAGGATGGAAAAATTATGGTTAGGAGGATGGAATCTTTATGGGTTCTACTTTCTTAGAAGGAGAACATAAAACACATATATCTTTGTGAACAATCAGGAATCATGTTGGATTTGCGCAAATTTGTTAATAAACAAAATAAGCATAATAAACATAATAGATTTCCAAATTTCATTAGAAAGTTACAATGAACATTTCTATAACATAATAAGCATATCTATGTGTGAACATTTCTATATCATAATAAGCATATCTATGTGTGAACATTTCTATAGCATAATAAGCATAATAGATTTAAAAGTGAGTAAAAATGTTACAATGACCGTTTCTCTTTGATGTCAAAAGAAAGGTAAATAACGATACAGGAGGTTAAAGGACATTTCAGAGGACACAAAAATGGTCAAAATAGGGGTTAAAACATAGACAATTCAAGCACCAAGCATCTGCCCTAGAAGGAAGTTTGTTGCATGTCCCTATGCAACTTATTCCCCCGTAGTAAATTCCGATGTAGCTTGGTCCAACTGTAAGATTGGTGACTTACTTCATTTCTTTCCCGAAAGCCCAAATGATGACCCACTTCCATCCATGAAGAGTTCTTTGCAAAATCATACCACTTCCCAGTAACACTGTACTCATTTTTGCTGCACCAGAGAAAATAAAATGGAACCTTAACCCAAGCCATTGAGTACCATTTCTTCGTAGAGAATTCATATAAAAACTTGTTCTTGAAAAGGAAACTTGGAAAAAGGGGTATCCCATGGGGTCTCATTGTTTGAGTATTGGAGGAAGAAAATTCCAATGGGTCTCTGAGGCCTGCAAAGAGGCCAAAGTCCCACAAGATCTAAGATCTTCAAAACTCTGTAACGTTGATCTCTGATTCATTCTAAATTGTTTCACCCTCATAGGATCCTTGAGGAATTCACTATGACTACAAAAGGCTACTTCAAGATCTAGATGCTCTCCTTTGATGTGAAGTTCATACTTGAATTCCAACTTATAAAATAATTTCATCCCTATTTCCCACTTAATTTGATTCTGAATAAAATATGAGAAGGATCGGAATTGAATATCTCCTACTACAGGATTGGGATTCTGTTGTCCGAGATTTATACCTTATAGTGAGGAGATGGACACTACCAAGTGGGTGGGGTTGAAAAGTAAACACATTTGTTATATTGCATTTGGTTACTCCAAAAGAAAGAGATCGGGATTGAGAGAAATGCCTCTTTTTGACAGCTGGTCCTAGCTTTTGCTTGGTCCCTCACTTGATCTCCTACTTGCTCTTCTGCTTGACGAACCTGCAACACAAAAGATAACTTCCTCAGCGTATCTTGACCATATAACATATGATGAAATTATAAAGCAATTTAACATCAATTATAATCAAGAATTAAGCCAAATAGACATACAATCCAATAGATATCTGATTTGGGATAGGAAGGGTGTTTCGACCTTTTTATTGTCTAAGAAACATGAAATCAGTACAATATACTTGACGTGTAGAGATGTTTCTGCAGCTGGATCTTGGGCTCCTACTCTTCACTCTAAGTTGTGAATTCCTCCAGCGTAACAGTCCTCCAAGTATTATCTCCAAGTTTTCACACTTTCTATCTCTAACCCCTCTCATGGATCCTCCTTGTATTTATGGGACAAGGTAGGCAGTTTAGATCGAGAGGTGGTTGAATTGGGAGGTTGGGGAAGTTGCAAAACCAGCTTCAACTAATCCCAATTCATTACATTAATATATTTTTTATTTCATCTTAAGATGTATGCGGTTTCATACAACAAGACTAGCGTACATGGAGCAACTTTTGGGCTTTATAACAAGTGTTTACAACTTTTTGGGAGATGTACGCTAGTTGTCCTTAAGCAAAGTAGGGTATTTTCTCAAGGTGTACGTTGGTCTTCTATGCAGAGAGGGGCGTACATGTGGCAAAATCAGGAAAAACTGCAATCTTTTCAGGTGAGGAGTGTACTTCTAACAGCAAATCAGCTAAGGCAATCTAGGTCTTCAATCCTTTGTCTCCTTTTGTGTGATCTACAAGGCAAGGTGATCACAGGACTGAGAAATGCAGATTTGACCTATAACAAATTCCCACTAATGTTTGAGGCCAGAGGGAAACGATGGCCGAAATACATTATAATTCCAAGTCAGAGGAGGAGCAAGAAACCGAAGAACCAAGTCACAAAAACATTTGAAACAACGATCAAGGTCAGCGAGCAATTACAATCTTGACATCATATAAATTTGTAACATGTTATCCAATACATAACTAGGAGATGTATATATAGAGCATGGCCACTGAAATATAAGCGTGGATCCATGTCAAAATGAGAGATCATAGCCATCACAACAAACTGGATCTATGTCTCATGAAGAGTCAAAATGAGTGAGGCTCAGTCTTGCGCAGCTTGGGCGATAACATAAATATGGTGATGCTATCAGAGTCCCAAGGTCTTCATCCAGAACAACCCAAGGTACAAACCCTATCCATGCGAATAAATGAGCTGAAGTTGAACATGGGGGGTATCGGTTGATTACCGGTCATTGATGTATACCGTTAACAAACACGAGGACTTCCATCGATAATGATAATGGGCTCCAAGGTACCTAGTACAATCCAGCAAGTATGAATAAGAGGACTTCAAGTTGAACACTTGAGGAACCTGTCAAATAAGAGACATTGATGTATTCCCATTATTCAAGAATGAGGGAAACTGCCACTAATGACTGCAATCCCCAAGGTACTAACCGAAGCTCTAAAATTCATTCCCAGATCATAATGAGTTGAAGTTGATGGGAAGAAGTTCACTAGAAGGGAGGCATTAATGCATCCTCCATCATCGAACATGAGGAACACTCACATGTATGAGCTGATGTGGAGTATGTTATACCTCCATATTTCACAGTGTCACATCGTCACCATAAAAAAAGTTGACGACACTTTCCCTACTGCTTAAAACACCCAGAAGAGAAAAATGTTGAATGATCCTTGAAGACAAACCTGTCCTGTCAAGAATCAACCCAGCTGAGACTTCATATACCTACACTACCGCGCCTTGCTCAAGCTTAAGGGAGTGGTAGTCCCCACTACCGCGCTATGCTGTGTTGGAGGGGTGTGGTACTCCTTTTTTAACCTTTTTTCCATGGCTTGTGGAATCTTGATCTTCGAGAGATTTTTGAGGATTGGTATCCCTGATTTGATCCTAACTCACTTTCTTAGATTAGTGGGCCTGATCCACTAAATACTCCCAAGATCCATCCTTCTCTCTTGTTGGTTAACCCTACTACACACTATAAGAGAGAGGCCTTCCATGAGCAAAGGGGGACGACTCTTGGAGATATCAAACGTATGATCTTGAATCTTTGTGGAGATAGCTAGAGGAGAAAGCACTTGGAGCTGGGAGTTGGCTTGGACATCAAGAAACCATTGTAAGTGACTTCAAGTTGGTAATAAAACATAACTTGTCTTGTTTCTCAAATCATGTATGTTGATCTTGTTTCAATCATATGATTTGTTTCTGCTATAGATTTAGATTCTAACTCATATTTCAAGTTGCTAGAAGATTGTATATTGCTTGTATCTTGGTTCATTCTAACAGGTTCATTCGTGAGGACTTGGAGATTGGAGCAACCACTAAGACGAGCAATTGAATCGAAGGTCAGTTAGATCTCTTCCGTTTCTTTCAGCAATATAATCTTGATATGTTTGTTTAGATTTAGGAAATCAAGGTAGCATTTCTTATCTTTTTGTCTTAGTTTAGAGTCAGTTAAGTCTACTTTAACCTAAGAAAGTTTCTACCTATCCGCAGGGAGAAATTTCTACAACAGAGTAGGATGAGTAACAAGATGAAACAAACTGACACTAGGATGGCTGACACATGAAGTCAAGGTAAACTGCAGAATCACCAACACAGGTTGTATCCTTCAATAGTGAGCACGACACAAAGTGACTTAGGCAGTTTTTAGCATGAAGGGGAAAATGATATAAGTCTACGATGTAGGAGACATAACAAACCCTCCATATGATTAGAAGAATAACCAATTGGGGGAGTATAAACTCGGACATCAGACTCACCCTAAGGCCAAAAACTAAAAACCCAACTGACATGAAAGAATCAAGTAGGTGATGTGTTCAAGGACATAACTAACTGAACTGCCTTTAAAACTAAAAAAGATGTGATATACCCTTCTTATCCCTTATTCTTTTTGGTAAAAGAATGGCCTTCTTGTTGTTTTAATGATTCCAAGAAACATAGAAAAATTAATAAGTCCAAACATGTAGTAAGTTTAACGAGCCCATGGGAGGAAGACTTAGGGCCTTCTTCATTGTTTACAGAGTTCAAAGAAGAAATAGAAGAATACTCTATAACACTGATCTCTGGATTTTAATATCGAGCCGAGATCTATTCTTGCTCAATGGTGTTTTCAATTTTAAGGAGTCTAAAAAACTTAAACAATAACTCCATACACTTACTCGTGGATTTTAATATTGAGCTCGAGTAGGTTAATGCTCGCCGATGTTTTCCTGTTTATAGAGTATGAAAAACTTAAACAATCTTCTAAATACCATCTCATGGATTTCACATCAAGCCCGAGTAGGTGAATGCTCACTTGGTGTTTTCATGTTTAGAGAGCCTGAAAACCCTAAAGAGAGGCTCCAAAAGTTCTTTTTCGTACAGTTAGTCCCCTCCCCTGAAAAAGTATAAAACAATGAGAGGAGAACTCTTCTAGCCACGTATGACTAGAGTATTCCTTTTTCGTAAGTAATCCGCAAAAGTCTGGAAAAGGGTTAAACTTATAGTTAAGCAAATGTCACTTCAAATCGTTTAACGAGTCTGAAATGACAACTATACTTGACAATCTTATCATATTTAAAGAGTCTAACAAGAGCATGAAAGAACTCTATAAAGATCTTTTTCGTGAAGTTTTAACGAGCCTGAAAAAGTAAACTCATGACCTCCTTACTATTTTTAACGAGCTCAAAGGAGATACTGAAAAATGCTCATAACTTCCTTACTGTTTTTAACGAGCTTGATGTGAACATGGAAGAAATTCTCATAGCTTCCTTACTATTTTTTAATGAGCCCGAAGTGAAGGTGGAAGAATGCTCGTAACTTCCTTACTATTTTTAACAAGCTCGAAGTGAAGGTGGAAGAAGTTCTCGTAGTGTCCTTACTGTTTTTAATGAGCTCGAAGTGACGGTGAAAGAATGCTCAAAACTTCCTTACTGTTTTTAACGAGATCGAAGTGAAGTTAGAAGAATGCTCATCAGTGGATCAATGTCCAAATGAATGGTAGAATGCATTATAGACTCTAGAAAAACTTCATCAGATGGAAGTATATTATCCCACATAGAACCCATGTCTAAACATTCAGATGGGGTCATCACTTGGTCAATTGCAAGGACCCAGTCCCGAGAAGGTAAGCATGAAATCAGAGGCTTCTTCTCAGTAGCAATTGGACTCAAAGAACAATATACCACAATATTTGATTGTGACATGGTAGTGCCTACTAGAGAGGGATACACTTGGTCTATAGTTGGGTAATAAGAGGGATCAACAAATGTAAGCTGATCGATAGTGACAATGCTTCCGTTGTGAGGAAAATGCATCACACTAAAGAGCGTAGACACCACAACATGCATAGTATATACATAATCATGCCTGAGGATCATATCAAAATCCATAGGTTCCTTTAAAACCATAAAATCAACTAAGACTTGTTTTCCACCCAAAGTAACGGGTACTTGAGGGAGGAATCCCAACGGTTCACTAGGTCTTTTATCGAAATTCAACAGCCAGTTAATAGCTGTAACAAGGTTAGGAAAACCTAAATATATCCAAGAATAAGGGGATAAGATACTAATGGAGGCTCCTTCATCTACAATACATCGATGAACTGCATGGTTTCCCTTATCAACCTTTATCTGAAAAGGTGTAGCAGAAGGAAGGCGAGGCCCAGTTAGACTATTCCAATCAAAGGAAATGATCCCAAAGCTTGGTAAGGGTTCACTCAGCACAGATGCAATGCCCCCATTTTCAGAAACATCCGAATTGGTAATGTAGAAGACTTCAGGGACAGGTGCATCAGTCTCTGAAGGACTGATGCGATCGGTCCAAGATTGAATTGATTCAATCACTTCACTCTCCGAAGCAAGAGTGGGGTTGACCAAATATTGCATTGGTTCAACAACTTCATCAACCAAAGGTTGATCTTGCTGTTGGGAATCTATAGACAATTCAGAAGTAGAGGATCCGTCAGACATGGACCACACTCTCCACACCTCTGGAATAGCAGGGCACAGGTGAGTAAGGTGATCTCCCTTACAAATTTTAGAAGGGAACTTTGGATTCCATCCTATAAGATTAGACTCCTTTACAACAACAATACTCTCAGCATGACTAGCATTGGCTGACAGCTTGCCCCCAGCATGACTTCCAGTCGCTGGTTGCTAAGAAGAAGAAGACGTTTGAACTATAGACCACACTCTTTGCACTTCTAGAAGTACAGGGCACAAATAGGTCAGGTGGTCTCCCTCACAAAACTTACAAAAGAACTTATGCTTCTGTTTATTAGGTTTGTCTACAATGTCAAATTTCTCAGCATGACTTGCAGTGGCCGATTAAGTGTCTCCAGTATGACTCACAGTAACTGGTGACTTGTCATTAATATGACTAACAATGATTAATGACGTGTCCTCAACATGAGTAATAGTGGTTGAAGACATGCTTTCAGTATGATTTGCATTGACTGAAATTTTTCTCCCAGCATGACCTCTAGAGGTTGGGTAGGTTCCCCTTGCATGACATTCAGAGGCTAGGTGGCGAGGTTCAGTATGATTTTTAGTGACTGGGCGAGTTCTCCCAACATGACCACCAGAGGTTGTGTAGGTTCCCCCAGCATGACCTTCAGAGGCTGGGTGGCAAGGTTCAGTATGATTTCTAGTGACTGAAAGTTTCCCCCCAAGATGACCTCTAGAGGTTGGGTGGGTGCCCCCAGCATGACCTGCAGAGGCTGGGTGGCCTTGCTTTGGCATCTTCTTCCTATTCTTCCTCCGTTTATTCCTTTTAGACTGCTGGTTACTAGTATGACTACTTTCACCACATGAGGTAGAAGGAGGAGGAGAATATGTTACTGGCGAAGCGAGCATAGGGTTCTGATGCTCTTGATGTGAAGTGCTTACTAGAGAAGCATCACGAGCATGCAAGGTGTTCGGAGTGGAAAACAACCAAACCGATAGCCCTATAGTGAATCTTGGAAGATTCAAGGTAGCCATTAAGGGAGTACCAATGTTCCCAATAAATGGAAAAGCACAAGGATCCCCTTGAACAGGGGTCCCTTGATTGGTGCTCACCGGGATGCTTTCCATAGTTTCTGACTCAACGGGAGAAAAATATCTAAGGCCAAAAAATAAGTGGCACAAAGAGCACACCACTAAAAATGTCCTAAGGTAATCCAAACCAGGAAAACAGATGCCTTCTAGAGGGAATTCTAGGATGATTAGGGCCCAGAAATAACCAACAAAGGATGAAGAATAGTTACCAAGGGTCTACATACAGGTCCTCTAGGTGCAAGCATTTGAATCACCAAACTGCCTTCCCAAATTTTTGTAGAGGGTTTCCTCCCACATCTATCCTAGGTACAACAGAAATAGCCTTCTGTCGTCACCTGTGTAGAGTCCTAGATGGTCAAGATACTAAGGCTACCATATGTATGAAAATTCTTAGGGGGACATTCTTCAGTCTAGCCATAACGCATGGGCAGGGTAACAAAGCCCGAAATCCAAAAGGATCCTCATACACGAGACAACTCTGGTTATGCTCGAAATGAAAGTGAGGGGTTATCCTCAGCAATTCTAGTCTCACACGACCTCATGCTTAGCTTTGGTTTCAGTAGAGCTTCCCAAGAGATTTTGATACAAATGGATTTACCTAAAATATAGTCATACTGCGATTGTTGAGTAATGAAGCAAGTTCCAAGTAGTTTGAGGTGATTTAAGCTCGAAACTCTAGCCTAAGCTAGTTAATGTCGTGTATACCTAAATAAGAAAAATGTTGCTAATTAATTTTATTAGAATTTCTTTTTAAATGGATGTTCTTACTCAAAGGTTGTAGTGAAGTGTGTGGTGTGGTCATGACTGAAATGGAAAGTACATAAAAGTAAAGAACTTTCACTAAAATTTCTCACTCATTGTTTTCCAAAACTAAAGATAAGAAAACCTAAAACAAAATCTTTTTGTATTTTCTTTTAATATTTCGAAGCAAACTATGCTACTTCAAAACTACGATAGACCTTACTACTAAGCTACTTGAAACAATTTTTTGCTTTTTCTGATAATTGTAAAAGAAAAAGAACTTGTAAAAGCGCAAGTAAGACCTAAAAGTGAAGTGCGAGTAAGACAAACACCTAAATGGTTCAAAACAAACAAATCAAACGATTTGAGGAAGACTTGACTTACCAAGTTTTTGAAAAAGAAAAACTTGAGACTTGGAAACAAAGTGTAAAAGAGACAGGGAAAAGAAATGCTCTTAATGGAAAGGCAGACCTCACGGGCTCCTCCTAAGCATCAAAACCCTAAGAAAACACTAAGCCAAGTAAAGGAGTAAGCAAGTGAACCAACAGGTGACCTTACCAAACACACGGACTCGAAAGAAGACTAAATAGGAGGCTTTGACTAACTTGGACTAAACTGAAAAACAACCAGGAAGCATCTAAACCAAGCAACCTTTTGGAAGCAACCCTAAGGACTCAAACTTGAAGGTCAAACCCTAAAGACAAAGAGAAAGAGTGCTAATTTTTCCACAAAAAAATAACAATAATAACGTATGTTTGTATGACTGCAACCAACAACTAGTGGCAAAGTGTGCAGCTATGTCAAAACAAAAATAGTGCATGAACTTCAAAAAGGGGTAGAAGGAAGTGAAGACACTTAATCAAAGACTCAACCAAGAAAAAACAAGCCAACAGAGATTGGAGAGGCAAAAAGAATCAACAGAGACATGGAAGGTCTCAGGGATCAGTGGAGGAAGCAAAGCTAACAATTGGAAAAGAAACAAAAAGCTTGGAAATCAAACCCTAACAACAAACTAGACACTACTGAAAATACACTACTTTGTAGTGCATAAACTAGCGTATACAAGGAAAGATATGATACTTTGTAGTAGACAAAGTAGCGTACATCAGCTAAAATACTCCACTGTGTAGTAGACAATGTAGGCTAAGAAGGGGCATTTATCAGATAAAAAACACTGCTGTAAGTAGGGAGGACCAGCATACATGCCTTAACAGGGTACAAACAGGCTTTGTAAACATTCAACTGAAATGAATAAAGCACAAAGGATAGATAACACAGACCTACAAGGCCTCTCAGACAATCAAAAAGCCTAAAAAATGGGCTGGAAGGAAAACAAAACTAAGTCTCCTAGAGCAGAAAAGACCAAATGGTTACTCCCCAACGAAGTCACTAGTTTGTTGTTTGATATTTCTAACCTATAGTGATGATATGGAAACTAACAACTGGGCGGGGTTGACAAGTAAACACATTGATTATATTGCATTTGGTTACTGCAAAAGAAAGAGATCGGGATTGAGAGAAATACCTCTTTTCAACGGCTGGTCCTAGCTTTCGCTTGGTCCCTCACTTAATCTCCTACTTGCTCTTCTGCTTGACAAACCTGCAACACAAAAGATACCTTCCTTAGTGTATCTTGAACATATAGCATATGATGAAATTATAAAGCAATTTAACATCAATTAGAATCAATAATTAATCCAAATAGACATACAATCCAATAGATATCTGAGTTGGGATAGGAAGGGTGTTTCAACCTTTTTACTGTCAAAGAAACATGAAATCAGTACGATATACCTAACGTGTAGAGATGTTTCTGCAACCGTATCCTGGGCTCCTGCTCTTCTCTCTAACTTGGGAATTCCTCCTGCATAATAGTCCTCCAAGAATTCTCTCCAAGTTTTCACACTTTCTATCTCTAACCCCTCTCATGGATCCTCCTTGTATTTATGGGACAAGGTAGGCAGTTTAGATCGAGAGGTGGTTGCATTGGGAGGTTGGGGAAGTTGCAGAACTAACTTCAACTAATCCCAATCATCAAATTAATATATTTTTGATTTCATCTTAAGATGTACGTAGCTTTCATACAACAAGAGTAGCGTACATGAAGCAACTTTTGGGCTTTACAACTAGCGTTTACAACTTTTTGGGAGATTTACACTGGTTGTCCTTAAGCAAAGTAGGTTATTTTCTTAAGGAGTATGCTGGTCTTCTATGCCGAGAGGGGCGTACATGTGGAAAAATCAGGAAAAACTGCAATCTTTTCAGGTGAGGAGTGTACTTCTAGTAGCAAATCATCCAAGGAAATCTAGCTCTTCAATCCTCTATGTCCTTTTGTGTGATCTACAAGGGAACATGATCACAGGACGGAGAAGTGCATATTTGACCTATAACAGATTCCATTCCAATTCATGTTTTAGAAAGAACTTAAACTGATAAAGTTCACACAACAAATCCTTTTCCCATGTAGATGAGTCATTATAAATATCGACAAAGTCATCAATATTTCCTATCATGAACTTTTTGTTATTATTCAATCTCATCATCTAAAGGCCTACGCATTGTTCATGCAGGTACATTGAACAAATTCTAGCAGGACTTCTACAAGAAATGGCTTGCTTAGCAAATTGAAACATTTTCCTCTTTTCTTCTTCGTTAATCATTAATTGTTGCTGTAAAGACTGTATCTTGGACTTCCACTTTTGCTCTTGAACCAAGTAAGAAGAAAACCAAGTTTCCTGCATATGTTGTACTTGGAATTTATATCCTTGTTGATAAATAAGGCCCAAGTCATATAATTCATCATTTCTTCCAATCAATTTAACAGTTTTTACTTCAGTTGATGCTAAATCTAGGGTATTAGTCTAGACATCATCAAGAATTTGATTAAAAAACTCATAGAGAACTTCTGTGACATTTTCTTTATCTTCAGAACTTTTAGAGGAAGAAGGAAGAATGTTTTCTGTAGCTGCTGTAGACAATAATTCCAAACTTGTATTATCCTCAGCCAGTGGTACTGAGTCCATTAATATTGATTTATCTCTAAGCAACTTATTTTGTTTCCTCAACCTTTTGTTTTGCAAACTCCATCGGTGAGCCTGACTTCTCAAAATTTTCAGTCTTTTCTTAAGAACATCATTCTTTCTCTGTAATTGTCTACTCCTCTATTTTAACTTTTCATTTTCATTTTTAACATATCTAGCCAAAACTTGAAATTCACGAACTTGCTTCTTAAGTTTCTTAATCCTCTTCTTTAACTTACTTGAAATTAAACCAGGATAATCGGGCCTTACCACTTGATTATATTTGTATTCTTCCGTCTGAGCTTGGTCTTGAAACTGAGTAGCTTCCAATTATGGCTGGGGTGTTGACTCTAAATTCTGTCTCTGTGTATAATGAGTTCTTGGATGTTAGGGTATTGTCGATAAGCTATCTTCAGATATTCTAACTTTCTCAATACCTTGTTCAGAAATGCCTTCTAACCTTGCAGATCTTCTTCTCACTATACCTAAAATTTTATTAACCTCTTCATCATCTCTATCCGTCTTTGGAGATGGTTGGGATTGAATTGGTTCATAAAATGTTGGTGCTGGATCAAATTCGGTCCGAACTGCTAGAGGGGGCAATAAAAAATCTTGAGGATCATCATTAAACTGCTCCTAAAACCCCTTTTCCACTAAAAATTGTTCCCACGTTAGGTTTCTCTTTTGCAACTCATCTATGATCAACAACTTAGTTAATCCATGATGATACAAGCTATTACTAAGTCACCGATCAAGATGCTTTTGGGAAGCTGAAGCAATTTTAGATAGGCTCTTCCACAAAAAGTATGGAATGTTCATCAATTCTTCTCCTTTACTGTGAAGGAGAATCCGAGTATGATAAAGAAAGACAAGGCTATATCGTCCTTCACAAGTCAAATATTTCTGCAAAAATAAAATGACATTAGCCCATTCAGCAGTGAAATAGTTGCATTCAACTCCCTTCTTCCAATGAATATTAGAATTAGCCACTTTCACAAAATGTTTCCAAAAGTCAAGGTTTTTCAAACGACTAGCTTTAAACCATCTTTCCCTTGTTTTTGTTAAGCCTGCAGCAAGAGCAATGGACGTTTCTAAAAATGGAAGCAAAAACACCTGAATGTTAGAACAAGCTCCATCAAAATTGAGATCAAATTCTTTGGTCACATCTTCGTTGTGCCCTCTGAATTTACTAAAAAACGCATACAATCCAATTTGTTGAAAAATCCTCTTACTAGAGGGATCTTCATCCAACGGTTCAATGGAATATAGCTCCTCCGTACGTGCAGCAACCATGCTAACTGATACTTTCTCTGCTGAAAGGAAGTTAGGTGATCAAACCGGTATCCTTTAACCCAAATTTGTATTTTCATGCAGACTTATGCATAACAAAGAAATCCAACTTTCGAATCGAGTATAAATATAATTGTTTAGACATGGTAAAAAAGGCTAGAGCTAATTACAACAATTGATGGGGTCAAATCAACATATACCCATTCCTCCAAAAAGTAATGAGTTAACAGTCATTCCATTTATGGAAATTATTTGAACAAAAAGACTTGGTATGACATGTCACGATATATAATAAGCCATGAAATGACCTTGAAAATCTAATTGAAATGTAGACAACTCATTCTTATATGCTATAATTTATACACATTATTAGGAAAAATATATTGAATTTAGCCCTACCAGAACAATACTTGTCCAGATTCAGAGAAGACTTTGAATAACATACCACATAGGCAAGGGATAAAACCAATATCCAATCCTTCCAATCATGCAAAAACAAATCCTCCATGGATTTTAAAGATATAACTTTGTTGGAAGAAATAATTATATCTGCAACTTGAAAAGAAAATTTTCAAATAGAACTGAAAGTTTGCTTGTACTGGGAGGGATGAATCCAAGATAGTATGAAGGCTCTGTTCATTTTCAGGATTCCCTTCCCCATGCATGAGACATTCCATTTTACCAACAATCTGTACATCTTAAGGATTTTACTGAAATAATTAAAAAACACAGAAACTGGAGATTCTACAGGCTTGAGCCAAGCCTATAATTGTTTCCTAAAACATGCTGAATTGCAAATTCTTCAACCAAACCATTCATGATGCAATCCAAACCATGTGAATTAAGGTGTTGGAGTAGAAAATTGACGATTAGACATCCCTCCATTAGTGTCAATGGGTTTCAAAGGATCGAAGTACAATCTAACAGGATATATGAATCAATTTTGTTGATGTCGAATACCCAAAAGATCAGATTACTTATGGATCCATTTTGGAATGGTACTTATAAATTGATAGTGGTTTCTTATGGAAAACCACTAGAGATTGCTTATAGACCTTATGAGTGGGTATTGTGACTAGTATGACCATGGAAACATATGAATTACAAAGAATCCATAACAATACTACTTGTCTTAAACCATTATCTTTTGTCGAACATTTATAGCAACTCTCACATAGTATTGTCAAAAACCAATTACAATGATAATTGGTGACAAACATTTTAAACACTCACCAAAAGTAAAATAAACAAGTATTAATGAGGGCTAATAAAATATTGTCACCAGAAGTGTGACCAAAGAGAGAATCAATAATGGGCCTTTAACAACCCTCACTAAAAGTGTCATTGGAAAGGGATTTGGTGACGAACCTTAAAGGACAATCTCAAAAGGAACCTATAACGATGATGTTTTAAAGACCATCATCATATGTGACATTCATGACAACCTTAAAGGTTCATCACATGTAGGACCCTCACCAATGACCTTTTTTTTGTAGTGATTTGATTCTTCATGATGATTGGTTTGAGGTTTTTGCTTCTGCTTTTTCTTGAGTACTTTGAAGGCTACCACTCCTTTTCAGGTATTATCAATGCCTAGTCTTAATTCATATGCTGTAAGGATTCCATACAATTCATCTATGGTAAGTTCTTCTAGCTTCTCTCCGTCTTCAAGAGTAGATACTTTGGGATTATATGCAATAGGAAGTGTTCTCAGTATCTTTTCAACTAACTCACTATCTGATACCTCTGCTCCCAAACCTATGACTGCATTAACAAGACTATCAACTCTTTCAAAGTACTCTGAGATATTTTCTTCATCCTTCATTTTTAGACCTTCATATTGTACTTTGAGGGATTGAAGTTTTGTCTTCTTTTCTTTGGAATATCCTACATATATAGTTTCCAATTTATCCCAGAGTTGTTTTGCACTATTACATGTTAGTACTTTTGCAAGGATCTTTTTGCTTATTCCGGCTTGTAATGTATTTAAAGCCTTTGCATGTTCCCAATATTTCTTCATGTCTTTTGCATCTGTGGGAGTGACTTTTGGAACATCATATCCTTCTTCAACTAATTCTCAAAATTCCATTCCAATGGACATCAGATAACTTTTCATTCTAATTTTCTAGAAAACAAAGTCTTCACCATCAAATATGGGGACTCTTATTTCATGTAACTTATTTAGCTTTCTTATTTCATGAATATTTCTTAAAGTCACTTTTCATGTAACCATGACTTCAAATTCATTCCACATCATCACCTATGCCATGCCATGTCATCATATCATCATCCATGCCATTTCATCACTGCCTTTGTCTTTCCTTTGAATTTCACTGAGTTCACTATGCCATCATCTCCTTGGTTATTCCTTTGTCATCACTGAACTCCTTTCGACATCAATGACAACCAAATTCCATATTGCCAACAATATCCCCCTTTGGAATTAATGGAAACCTCTAAAAATTCTCCCCCTTTGACAACAATGGCAAAGGATAACTTGTTATGCCCTTGCTACAACTTTCTTGACATAGAATTTCCAATTGTTCCATTTTTTTACAACTGCCCCCCTTTTCTTTGCTTTTCTTCCTCTAGTTAACTTGGACATGGTGCTAATCATCTAGTTAGCATCTTTCATTACCTTCTTGTAGTGATTCTTTGCATAAGAACCTTGGATGATGATTTTATGGACTCCCCCTATCACAATGCTTCTCTTCTTGCCATACATTCTTTCTTCAAAACTAAGATCAAAATCAATTGTGGTAGCTGATACCAATTTGTCACTTCTACACTTCTTCTTGTTTTGATGGCAACTTCAAAACATTCTTCTCTTCTTACCGAAAGACATTTTTTCAAGTACCAATTTCAATTTTCTAATATTAACTCCCCCTGAGTTTATGATCCCTTCTAATGCTCATTTCATATTTTTTTTCTAGGTCATAAATTTTTTAGAACAGACATTCAACTTCATCTCCACCACCATCACTAACTTCTTCTTCAATATCTTCATTATGATTTCCATCATAATGGATGTTATTCTTGTCTACAACATTATTATGCTCCTTATCATCTTGGGAAACTTTTTTGATGCTCGAAATATGTTTTTCTTCTACATCTTTTGAGTCTTCCTTTCTTCTCCAAATATTCCCATGAGGTACCCTACGTACTGACCTTGTTTTCTTCTTGGATTCCTTACTTAGATATTTTCTTTTGATTCTGCAATCAACACCCTTGTGACTAAACTTGTGGCAGTATCCATAGAACCTTCCTTTATGTTTGAGGAATCTTTGATCTTCCATCTTCTTCCATTCCTTCTTTTGTTCTTGACCTTCTATTGAAGCATTCTTCCTTAGCTTACATTCTCTGGCCATATGCCCAAAATTATGACATGTGTAGCAATGACCAAGAAATATTTGTTGGACCCCGCTTGTCATTGGTCTTTTAAGTATCATGCAAGTTTTTTCTTTAATCTGAGAGGAGGGAGCATATTTATGACTTTCATTCTTAATAATTGGATTATTTACTGTAGCAACATAACTTCTATTATTTAATTCTTGGCTTGTGAAGGAGGAACATTCGGGCTTCCTTTCATTGTCATACCCTAAACCAGTTTTGTCACTTGATGGTATTTGGCTACTCAAGATGTCATCTAAAGTCTTTGAGTTGTTCTCAAAATTTGTTTTAAGAGATTCTTCATTAAGATTCTTCCTATGCAGAGTAACTTCTTCTTCAAGTTTTTTAGATTTTTGTATTTCTTTCTTGAGCTTCTCATTAATGATCTACTAGTCTTCTAGCTTCTTTATTTCTTTCTTAAAGTTAGAAACTTCTTGTCTTAGGCTCTCAGGCTCTTCCATGCTATCCATCACTTGTTGTCTTGAAATGTACAATTCTTCTCGGATAATCTTGACTTCCTCTTCATTTGAATTCTGCTCTTCTTGACACTTTGAAAATTTCTCTTCCAAAGAATTGTTCTTCTTCCTGCTTTTTCTCTATTCTTTAAAGGCACTTATGAATTCTGCTTCTAAGTTCACCTTTATTTCCACATCTGAATTATCTTCTAAAGCTTGAGTTATTGTCTCTATGAATATATTTTCTTGATCTTCAGTTATATCTTCACTATCATACTTGCAAATGGAAAGGCTTGTTTGTGCTATCGCTTCATTTGAAAAAAGATTCTCCAATTTGACCCAGAGTTCCTTGGTTGAGACACATGGTCTAATCTTATTTTTGACATCATTAGGTAATCCATCAAGGATTGTATCCATTGCCATTGAGCTACTTTCCTTGGCTTTCTTTTGATTCGGAGTCCTTATTCTCTTTGGTGGGATGTAATCAGAGATCATTGCATTCCATACATCAGGTTCCAATGCCTTCAGATAAATTTCCATTCTTGTACTCCAAAATATGTATTCTTCTTTTCCAATTATTGGAGATCCATTTTCTATGTAAATCTCTTCTTATTGATCCATAGTGGTTTTTAATAGGATCTTCCTTCGAGTGGTTAAACTGTTACTAAAGGATCCGGATCTGATACCAATTGTTGGTAGCTAGTCAATACTGAGAGGGAGGTGAGGGTGAATCAGTATTGTTGACTTTTTACCACTTAAACCACTTATTTGAACTTTAATCAAAACATTGAATCAACAAGATACACAGAACATAGATTTTATTGTGGAACCCCAATTGGGTAAACCACCAACTCTTTCTATACTGCAAAATTATATTTACAATAGTTATTTGCAAGAAACCACTTGTTGGAGACCACAATCCCCAAATTTCTTAGCCTCTACTGAAGGATGCACCCACACCCTGGTTTCTGCCTACCCCTACAGACAAGGATACACTTATACTCTGATTTTTCAGCCACTACTGGAAGGAGGCTAAGACCCCCTTGCAGGCATGTATCCTGCCCTAGCACCACCCTACTACCCTTGCTTGATTATTATAAAACTTCTCAGACCTTCTTCAACTTGGTCTTCTTACTTTCTTCACTTGGTATCTTTCTTATTGCTACATATGTCTTCACTACCCTCTATACTTTGTTGCTACATAGATCTTCTATTCAACTCTTCTTCTCCTTGAATGTGCACTCATCCTACTCTCTTTTTCTGGTATTCAATGTTGTTTCAGATCTCAACCATACATAACACTTTTTAATTATGGATCTTCATACTCCTATATTCTTATGCTTCTGCTTCCAATTATACTATTGGGCTTCCTTTCTTAGATATTCATTATCCAACACAAGAGACACTTTAATTCACTTCCATCTTTCGCTATATATATTCTTCATTCATTATGGATCATTGCATCTTTTCAAATGAACCTCACGACCTTTCATTTTCAGGCCTTTTCGAATCTCTTGTTTATTTCACATTTATTTTAGAATTCTGTTAACCATTTAATTAATTAATTAAACATTCTTTTACCTTCCATTTCCAGGCACCTCTTCATTTTGTGTAACAAAGTTTTAAGGCAATTATAATTTTATTTTTACAATACTATTTAGATTTTAAAGATTTCCTTTTCACTTAATCATTTCCTTTTTAATATCCCTTTTTAAATACAATGGGTAACTACCATGCTTTCAAAAACCATGGGCTTGAATTTATTTTCATGTAATTTTATTTTTAGTCTTTTAACCTTCTTTCTTTAATCTTCAATATTCTCCCGTTTTTTTTTAACAAGACTTTATTCTTCTAATTTTTTTCTTTAATAATTCCAAGTTTTTTTTAAATATACTTCATTAACCACTTAACTCATAGTAATGACATAATGAATATTTCATGTAACTTATTTAGCTTTCTTATTTCATGAATATTTCTTAAAGTCACTTTTCATGTAACAATGACTTCAACTTCATGCCACATCATCATCTATGCCATGCCATGTCATCGTATCATCATCCATGCCATGCCATCACTGCCTTTGTATTTCCTTTGACTTTCACTGAGTTCACTCTGCCATCATGTCCTTGGTTATTCCTTTGTCATCACTGAACTCCTTTTGGCATCAATGAAAACCACATTCCATATTGCCAACATGCTCATTGATGTTTTCATATTTAGAGATTCTAAAAAGCTTAATGAACACTCTAAGGTGCACTTTTTCATAGAGTTAGTCCCACTGTCCAAAAAAGCATAAAATAATACGATGAAGAACTCTTCTACCCAAAGTGGACTAGAGTCTTCATTTTCCGTAAGGGGTAAACTTATACCGAATGTATGTTTTTTTAGATACTTTAACGAGTGTGAAAGGAATAAGATTACTCGACAATCTTTTCAATTTTAATGAGTAAAAAAAGATCTTAAAGAGGACTCCACATGCACCTCATCCTTGTATGTTTAATGAGCTAGGACAATTCAACTTGAATCCATATTTATTATTTAAGGAGCTCAAATAAGAGAGAGGAAAATGCTCAATACGTACCTTTTCCGTAAAATTTTAACAAGCCCATAAAAGTAAACTCGAGACCTCCTTTCTATTTTTAATGAGCTCGAAGGAGAGATAAAATAATGCTCGTAGGGATATATTGTCCATGAAATTTTAACAAGCCTAGACAAGTGAATTCGGATCCATATTTATTTTTTAAGGAGCTTAAAGAAGAGAGAGAAACATGCTCCATAGGTACCTTTTCTGTGAAAATTTAACGAGCCTATAAAAGTAAACTTGGATCCATCTTTGTTTTGTAAGGAGCTTAAAGAAGAGATAGAAACATGCCCCATAGGGTTTCCTTTTCATTCAATTTTAACGACCCTGGAAAAGGGATAAAAGAATACGTGATAGGGGCCCACAAGGGTCACAATTGTAATTAATAACTCATATGCTCCCTAATGTAGCACACATTTAACTTTTTAGGGACGGTTCCATAATGGTTGGGTAGCGACAATGAGGGTGTGCATAAGGTTTCTTACCTTTTCCTATTTGGGAAGAAGATATGTACTATGGTACTCCTCCTCCCAAGGCTTTTAATGAGTAGCCATGAATTCCATAAGGGTGTCATCCAAAGGTAAGACATAATCAGAAAATCCATGCAAAATTGGTGAAGAATAGTTCCATGTGGGTAAGGGATTAGGATTAACACTTAGGTGAGGATCAGGATAAGCATCAGGATCAAGATCAACAACTAGGTGATGATCTGAATCAACATCGAGATCAAAAACTAGGTGAGGATCAAGATATTGGAGAATTTCCCCTATCTTTTTTTAACCTAGAAGGAAAGAGGAACTATGATGCATATCCTCCCAAGGATTGTCACACGAAGCCATGACTTACATGATTGCCTCATTAGAAGGTAAAACATCTGACATAAAGTCATGTCAAGGAGATGGGGAATTGTCCCAAGAAGACAAAACATAAAGATCAATATCAACAACTGGGTGATGATCACGATTTGGGTCAACAAGATTGGACTGAATAACTGTTGAAGAATGTAAGTTAGGAAGATATTCTTATTTTTATCATTTGTATTATTTGTATTGTAATTCCTTCCAAGATTATTATTGATGTAATTGATAATGTAAAATTCACTGAAATAGTCAAAGTAAACCCTAATTATTAGGTAGACCTAGAAAGATCCAGAAAAGATTATTTTATTTTTAACTAGATAGTCGGCCCTGTTAGGAAAGTCAAGTCGTCACTATTTGGGAAAAAGGTCAAGTGAATGATTAATATAAATGAGAGGCTCACCATCCTCATTTGGTCACCACACTCACTCATCAAGTTCGCATGAGTAGAGAGATAGAGTAAAAGAGAGTAGTTGTGTTTTTAGTCTTCTTATTTTGGGTTATTGCATGAGGATTACTATTGTACATTCTAACAAATCTATATTGAAGAGTTTTATTGGGTTTTTCTACCCCACGAGGGTTTTCCAAGGATAAATTATTGTGTAAGATTGTCTATGTTGTGTGTGTTTGTCTTTCATTGATCCTTATTGTTATTGATCTTAAAATTCTAACATAGTATCAAAGCTGGCCTGAAAGAAAACATTCTGTAGCTACTGCTACTAGTGGAAGTGAAAACCATGGTTTCTCTTTCTTGAGGTTTTTCTCCATGGAATGACTAAAAAAGAGGGTCAAGGAAACTTTCCCTACTAAGGTGCATCTTTTTGTGGTGACATAATTCTGATCGGAGTACTTTCATCTCTGGGACCACTAGTAAGCTAGGGAAACTAGGGCATCAAGTTTTTGGAGGTTTTGTCCATAGATTTGGAGAAAAAGTACCTTTCCTCAACTTGACTTGGGGAGGTGCATCTTTTACTCCATACAGGTCTCAACATCCCAAAGTTGAGAAATTAGGGTTTCTCTAACAAATCCTAGGTCATTCTACACTCAGATCTCAGAAGTGAGCACTTGATTGGAGTATCTCATTTGGTAAGTTATACTATTTCTATTTCCATTTGAGGTTCTCAATTATCAATTTTATAAAGATGAAAAATCACACCAAGCTTGAGGATATGCTTGAAGGAGAAGACAACTTCTTTGCTTGGAAGTATAGGGTGATTGTCATTGTGGAAGAGAATGAGTTGGACAATTATATCAAAGAAGAAGTTATGGAGCCAAAGCGAGACGAGGATAAATCCAAGCATAAGAAGAACATGATAAAGTCCAAGATGATCATTGTTGATTCCATCAAGGATCACTTGATCCCACATATCTCATCTCTAAAAAATACGAAAGAGATGTATAGTGAACTGAAGAGATTGTTTGAGGGAACAAACATCAATAAGAATATGAAGTTGAGAGCTCAACTCAAGGCTGTGAAGATGAAAAGCAATGAAAGCGTTCAATCTTACTTCACAAGGGTCTCCCACATAAGATACAAACTAGAAGCCATTGGAGATCATGTCAAGAATGCAAAAATAGTGATGACCACTTTGGATGGACTTCAAAGATCATGGGAGTCATTTATTCAAGGAATATGCTCCAGAAAGAGGCTCATAAGATTCAATGCACTTTGGGAAACTTGCACTCAGGAATAAGCAAGGAGTGAAGCCAGAGAAGAAAAGCTAGGTGATGAAGATAATCAAGCTTCAACATCTCATGCTAAGGGAAGCAAGAAATAAGAACACCATCACAAGAATAAGAGGTTCCATAAGGGTCAAATAACTCCCAAAGACTATTCAAGTATCAGATGCTACAGTTGTGATAATATGGGAAACATTGCTAGGAATTGTCACAAGAAGAAAGGAAACAAGAAAGGAAGCAAGAAAAGACATCATGTTCATGCTGCAGAAGATGATGAACCAACTAAGAAGAAACAAAGAGAATATTCTTCAACTGATGAAGAATATGTTCGGATTTCAACACATACAATTACAATCTCACTTCGAAACGATGATTGTCTTGTTGAAAGAGATGCTCCTAAGCACATGACATGTTTCAAGGATTCTCTCAACAACAACATGGAAAAGGACTCAACTCACAAGGTGAAACTTGGAGATGATTACCAATATCCCATAAAATGGATAGGAGAATCTTCTTATAAGATTCAACCAGGGAATCCTATCAAGATGAATGATGTCCTATATGTCCCTAGACTATAGAAGAATCTAATTTCCATCTCAGATTGAATTCTGAGTAGCATTTTTAGATGGCCAAGTACTTATGTTTCCCAAAGTTAAAAACTTTGATGATGTTGTAGTAATTGGAGTGCAAGAAGGAGGATTGTACAAGCTTAAGGGAAAACCAGAACAAGCCTTGGTTCATGAAACTATGGAACCAAGTGAATTATGGCATATAAGGTTTGATCACGTCAACTAAAAGGAATTACCAATCGTAAGTAAGATGGTGAATGGTCTACCTCGTACCAAACCAAGCATGAAGGCATATGTAAAAGATGTGCAAAAGGGGAGAATGTGAAGAATCCATTTCCAAGTAGTGATAGAAAATCCAAGGATATTTTGGAGCTTATAGATTGAGACGTTTGTGGACCTATGTATTCAAAATCAATAAGAAGGTATACTTACTATGTTTCTTTTCTTGATGATTATTATCGTGAGACTCAGATCTACTTATTGAAATCAAAAGATGAAGTATTTAGCAAATTCAAAGAATTCAAATCCCTTGTAGAAAATGATACTGAAAAGAAAATTAAGACATTAAGATCATATAATGGAGGTGAATTTACCTTGGCACACTTCAAATAATTAGAATCAAGGATTACGAGGGAGATGATCACTTCCTATAACCCACAATAGAATGATATTGTAGAAAGTAATAATAGAACGATAATGGAAGCAGTGAAGGCCATGATCCATGATTAAGGCCTTCCAATGCACTTATGGGCGGAAGCAATAGGAACAACAGTATATGTTCAGAATAGAACTCCCCACCATGTACTTGAGAACAAGACACCTGAAGATATGTTTACAAGAGAGAAGCTAAAATTCAACCATCTCAAAATATTTGGCTTCCCTATATACATACATGTTGCCAAAGATAAAAGAACTAAGTTGGAGCCTGTAGGAAAGAAGGGCATCTTCGTCAATTATATTGATTCATCAAAGGCCTGCAAAATATATATACCAGGCTTCAAGAAGATCGAGAGCAACACAGATGTTACCTTTGATGAAGATACAACCTTAAACACATCCAAA
Organism: Larix kaempferi; assembly: GCA_027924585.1. Classification (NCBI taxonomy): domain Eukaryota; kingdom Viridiplantae; phylum Streptophyta; class Pinopsida; order Pinales; family Pinaceae; genus Larix; species Larix kaempferi. The sequence goes on from BSBM01000673.1 coordinate 26,037,033, forward strand.
CAGATTCACTCCGATGAAGCACATGAAGAAGAACCTAAGACTCCTAGAGCTAGAGATACAGTAATGGAAGAACATATACCAAAAGAACCTGAAGACCATGATATGACTGAGCCACAGATACCTATAGATTCACCAAGATAGGTGTACGCGCACAAGAGAAGACCATCCTAGGCACAAGATATTATTTAGGTTGCAGATAAGTATGGTGCTCCAGAAGGGAATTCCAATGAAACCAAGAGACCTTGACCATACTCCAGTTATGTGGAATTACTGTGTGTTGGGTGCATCCCAAGTAAAGGCATTTTTGTGCAAAAGAGTTTTGGAGTTGCGAAGTTACTACGCAGCACAACATTGACAAAGTAAGAATCGTGCGACTGAGTTCCAGCGCCGCAAAGATTGAGCATGGCAGCATTTTGGAAGGAAACCAGTATGGGTTCTGGTAAGATTGTTTAGAGATCTATTTTGAGGAATATGCTCCATGAATCCCGACAGATGGGTAAGGAGTGGCAAAGAAGGAAAGCGACCGGTTGCATGAGCAAAGGAAGCACTAAGCAGACTGGATCGTACAAAAAACTGTTAGAGAAGGAACAACAGGATGAAAGTGACCCGTCGGCATGCGCTCAGCAAAACGAATGAAAGCGATATGACCATGTGTATTCAGAAGTTGCCAGAAGCCAGAGATGACGCAAAAGGGAAGCCACGACGATGAGTCGCTATCATATCCTGATAGAGTTGGTTAGCAAAGCAACTGCACCATTTTTTGGTACCTTAGGGTTTTGATTCATCCCACCATGATTGTAAAGATGTAACCTGTGGTGAGCTCTAAGTATGGGTTCCTAATGAGGGTAGCTAGACTATGAGCCTACTTTAATTATCAAACCAAGGGACGTACAAACTTTACAGGTACTTGCACTATATGTGCTCTCTAGGATAGTCTTTGTCGAAGTTGGGTGTTTGTATCAATGTTTTTAAGGAGTTGTCAAAACAGATTAAATGAACTATAAGCAGGATGGTTGAATCTAATGAGGAGAAATTCCTATGCTAAGAAATTCAAATACTGAAAGTAGGAACTCTATGGCTAAGAATTTGAATGCAGGAAACAGTAAATATATTTTTAAGAATTATCTTGCTAAAAACAATAAAAATTATACTATGGAATTGCATGCTGAATTATAACAGATCTATTCGAAAGTAATGAAAGCTTGATCTTTAATCTAAGGGGTTTTTACTGTAAATTGAATGCATAAGACTCAAAGTCTGATCTAACATAATCTAATGCTAAAGTTAAATTCGGAATTCCATTATCTAATGTTGCAATTTTTAATCAAATCATTAAGGAGTGAATGTCATCATGTAACCAATAACTACTGAATGAAATCAATCTCTATTAGTTCTAATAATGAAATGAATACATAGGATGAAGATCTAGATTGATGCTTTAGAAGTAAATGCAAGTATATAGAGAAATGGGAGTTAATTATGAAATGGAAGAATGTTGCTACAGGACTACAGACACAACGTTATCATACTACAGAATGTGTTGTAATGAACTACAGAATCAAAAGTGGTCAACTACTACAGAAATCAGATCGTGTTATTTAGACGCTATTTAGAATACTCTCAACTGTAATATAAATTCAACCAATGCACAACACATAATGAGAAATACCTATACTGCAAGATATCCCGACTTACGTGTTGGAGGGGCCCTCTCCAACTTGTACTTAGGAGCGAAAGGAACTTATAAATGCTGAATTGCAGGTAACATAAAGTCTTTATTTAAAATAGAAACTGCATAGTTCAAAACCAGGTCTGTAACCCAACTGTTTTGGTAGTCTAAAACGTAAAACAATCATTATTCAAAATAGCAGCAGGGGCCTCTCGCTACCCGAGAGGTCCATATTTATAAAATCCTAATGCTTAACCTAACAAAAATGTCTAACTGGCGATTCTCTTTGAACATGAGTTCATTCTCTATAGATCAGGAAAAAAAAGCGCTGAGTTTGGTGATGTTCTTCCAATTCTTCACTTGATTCATGCGTTATCCTTTAGTACACCTATACCTCCTCATTCAACCTCATTTTTCATGCAATTAGCTCATAGCAATGCTTTTCAGAACATAACAGGAATAATCTTTTAAACACTTCAATAAATAATTAAGGTAAATCATTTTCCCACTAACGAGTGTATTTTTACAACCTTTCTTGTGCTTTACTGGTGGGAAAAGAAACTATCAGATACCTTAAATGGGGACTCATCATCTCCCCCATGCTTGAAGGATTGACCCATCCTTGGGTGACATATTTTTCTCTCTGATGACGTCTTTGATGTCCCATGCTACCACCTTGGGGGTCCCTGCCTTCCTGTGGTAGCCCATACTTTGATCTTCCTTGACCCATGCCCTCCTCTCTTCTTCCTCATTGACCTATCCCTTAATGACCGAAGGAAGGAAGAATGGGGGGTTTAGCCTCATCCCTATCCACCTAAGTTGATTCTTTATCAATGACTCCCTATAGATCTTAGCTTTTACGAGAGCATTTTTAAGTCTGGAAGGGGAGTGAAGCTCTTTTATTTTTAGGTTATTTGCCTCTCCGCCATCTTTCACCAATAGACTCTTGAACCTCCTTATGTGTGCTCTGAAGAGTAAGATCAAAGTGAACCACGGCCTCCTGTTGTTTCTCAAGGAGAATTGGGATCAGCTCCTCATCTATGGTGAGGTTTCTATGGTCATAAATTATTCTTTCAGGGTGAGTCGCCTCTGTCCTGATCCATAATGGGGTCTGCCATTTTGCTGCTACATAAATGTGGTAGTCCTGAGCTCGTTCAATTTCATTTTCCATCAAAGAACATAATTCCCTTAACTGGAAATCGTCTATGTAAGGGTTTGGCAACCAGTTCGGTGAGCTAGAAGCTACAAAATTGTGTAGGAAAAACTCACTGAGCTGGTCCTTCTCTGACTCTTTGGCTTTGAGAGATGCATCCACAAATTCCCTGGTTGTTTCGATTTCTATTGGGAGTCCCTATGCCAACCTTTGGAGCTGTAATTTGCCCCACTTTTCTTGTAGGTAAACTGCATATATTGCTGAAGGTGGCCTGTGCTCCAATAGTTTACTGTATATTTTAGTGGTAGTAGACAAAACATGCTTTAGTTGAACAATTTCCTGGTCCTTTTTGGCTAGTTCCCCTTGTGCCTCAACCAACTTCTCTTGAAGTACGGAATTTCTCTGTTCCGCCAGTCTTAGATCCCCTACATAATGCATTCTTAGGATTTGTGTCTTTTCAGATGAAAATGGGGGTGATGTGGGTTGGTTTCCTGATCCAATCCTCAATGTTTCCAGTTCCTTTTTAAGCTTTTCTAATTCCGCTCATGCTTTAGCGAGTTGATTGACGACCCCAGGGTTTTCATGGTGCTCATGAGGGTTCTCTTGGAGGTTGTCTTGCTCTTCTTGTTCCTCCTGTTCCTCTTGTTCATCCTGCATTTCTTGCTCATCCTGCTCCTCTGGTTCATCCTGCTCCTCTTCTATAGTGGGATCCTCCTGATCTACCCAACGATCATCATCCTCATCAGACACAGTTTGAACTATGAGACTGGGTTCCCTACTCTCTTTCTTGGTAATTTAGATTCTTGATGCTTGTGTGAATTTTTTACTTATTCTCTTCAGCTCTTGATTACTGGAAGGAATCCCTGGGTTTGGTTTGGGGGAGTCATCCCGTGAATGTTTTATTTTCACCAGGGTATCAACCACACTGTCTAGGTCAATTTTCCTCTTCACCCCTGATGTAGAGGTGGTTTTGCTCATTGATCCTGGTGGTAGGGGTACGCCAGCTGTGGGTGTGCTCTTCATTCTTTGAACATCTTCGGTAGATACCAATGCAAGTTGTTCCCAAGAAAGCTCTGGTATCTGCGCTTTTAATTCCTCACAAATGATTAGTTTGATCATCCCATGATGGGCCTCCCCTCTTTCGAAGAACACTTTCTTTGCTTCATGGTTTGACTCCCTGTCATCCTTGACCCAATGCAGACCCATTGGTAGACTAGTGTATTTGGAAATCACATCTTCATCTACCTTCATACGTAACCCCTTCACTCGAGTGAGGAACTATTCATCCTTGATATGTTTTAAGTTCCTTGTGAACTCCATAGCCACCCATGCATTGTATCCTCTTAATCCCAAAATGAAAGGCATCCAATTCGCACTACGAATGACTGTTAAGATTCGTGGGTTCTAAAAAACAACACTGTGTTCCTCTGGTTCGCTTTTGTTGAAACCTTTCGTCATCTTAAAATCTCTTCTAAAATCAACAAAAACCAACTTTGAATGTAGCTTTTACCTCACTGGTTTGGATTGACTATAGGCTCGAGGCTGGATTACTTGCTGCGTGACCACACTCACTTATGATGGCTTGCTTTTGGAAATTTTTGAGAGGTTTTTGTTTGCAAAAATTGTCTCTTCTTTGGATGGTCATGCAGCCTTACTTAACTATCTTTCCACACTTATCCTTATTATTCTTCGTTGTACTTGTTGGTTGATCCATTTCTTTCCATAATCAAGCTCTTCATTTCGCTTTATGCATGTACTTTGCACTTCTGCTCCGATTATTGTGAAGTATGGTGGTTATATGCGGATTCATCATTTGCTAAAATGATGGGTGTGTGCAATCATGATTTTGTAATCTGAACCTTTCCCCCGACTTTAGCGAAACGCTGTCCTCAGCTTAAAAAAAACCATTTTGGGGATAATGATTTTACCTTAAGAATAAAATGAAAATGTTCAGAGATTACCTTGTTGTATTTTGTTAGCGTACCTGAGTTCATAATCATTGTTGATTTGTATGCGTGCTCAATGCTGTAGTAGATTTGGTGTAATCCATAGTAATCTTCAATGTGTCAGTAGCTATGTGCACTATTGACATTGTCTTTTGGCTTGTTTGAATTTTGGTGTATTGCCTTTGTTTGAATTTCGTGCCATTTTTTATTTGACTTTGTGATGATGCTTTGTATGAATTTTATTGCTTGGTGCTGTGCTTCGATGAATGTCTAGATTTCTTGGATAAATGGTAGCCTCGATTGAATAAATTGCAGGCTCTCGTGAAGATATTGCAGATTTGATTGAAATTTGTGCTATGATGTATTCCTATAGTGGTTGATATCTTTGTTGGCTCGCTTGAATATATTTCCGGCTCGTTTGATTGCTGTTGATGTTTGATAATTCCCAGGCTCGCTTGATTGCTATGGATGTTTTGATACTTTTCTGGCTCGCTTGCATATTGATGTTTCTTTTAATTGATATTCCTCTTTTTTTTGTTCTTTTTTCTTTTTGCAATTTTTAATGCTCCGCCTTCATAGGTGTGTATGTGGCCCTGTAATTTGGCCTGTTATTCATTCAACTATACTTATTTTTCTTTATTTATTTTTCTTTCTTTTTTTCTTTTTTTTCATTTTTTTTTTTCATTTTCATTTTCTTCATTTTTTCTCTTTTTTTTCCATCATTTTTTCAATAAAATTCCATATTCTCTATCAGCATTAGTTGTTGCTGGTAAAGTACCTGTGTAAACTCTTCCTTTGACTGTGGTTTCTTGTAGAGTTTTAGTCGATGTCCATTCACTATCATGGGAAACTTTTTTTTGTCTATTGTAACAATTTTGACTACACCATTATCATAGACGTGCTCAATGATGTATGGTCCTAGCCATCTAGTTGTTAGTTTTCCTTTGAATGTGTGAAACCTGGAGTCATAAAGTAGTGCCCAGTCACCTTCCTTGAACTTTTTATCCTTTAGGTGTTTGTCATGCCACTTATTCTTTGCTGCTGGATGACTTCAGTGTGTGCAAGTGCTTGTTGGCGTTGCTCATCCAGTTGATTCAATTGTAGCATGCGTTCTTGTTGTATTTCTGATAGTTCCATGTTCAAATCTGCTGCGATTCTTAAGTGTTTTGATTTAAAATTCAATTGGTAGCATGAATTTCTTTCCATATACTAAATCATAAGGTGTGAATCCTGTTGTTGTCTTCCATGTGGGGTTATAGGTCCAAACCGCCTCACTTAATCTATCAGCCCTATCTCTTTTGTGGAGTTGGACTGTCTTTGTTAGAATCCTCTCTAATTCTCTATTGGTGACTTCTGCTTTACCATTTCATTGAGGGTGATATGAAGAGGACTGTCTATGCTTAACCTTATTCCTATTCAGTATGTCCTCTATTAAGTTGGATGTAAATTGTGGTCCTTGATCAAAATCTAGTTCCCTTGGAACACCAAACCTATGGAAGATTTGCTCAGTGAAAAATTTTGCTACATTGTTTTCATTTGCTGCAGCAAGTGCTACTACCTCAGTCCATTTTGTAAGGTAATCTGTACATACTAGAATGTAGCTCTTTTGATTTGATGGAGGGTTGATTGGACCAACAAAGTCAAATCCCCATTTCTCGAATGCTTCAAAGGAGATCTATGGATGAAGAGGCATTTCTTCTTTTTGTGTAGGCTTCCCCATTCTTTGATAGTCATCACAGTGGGACACATACTCATAAGCATCTTTGTGGAGTGTTGGCCAATAATACCCTGTTTGCAAGATCTTGTAGGCTGTCCTTTTTGCAGCATAGTGTCCTCCACAGGGTTCATTGTGAGTGGCATGCGCTATGTCATGCACTATGTCATGAACTTCATCTTCCCTAATGCACCTTCTAAGTATTTGATCTGGTCCCTGTTTATAGAGCATGCCCTCTATCCATGTGTATGTGGCACTTTGCCTTATTACCTTTGTCTTTTCTTTATAACTGTAATGTTCTAGAAACTTCCCGGATACTAAGTAGTTTTCTATGTCAACAAACCATGGGCTTCTTGTTGATATGGCAAAAAGGTGCTCATCAGGGAAGTTATCATTAACCAACCCATTATCTTGTCCATGTGTGACTCTTGACAAAAAGTCTGCTACAACATTATGCTTGCCTGGTTTATCTATTATAGTAATGTCAAATTCTTGTAGAAGTAGCATCCATCTAATAATTCTAGCACTAGTATTAGGCTTATTCATAAGATATCTGATTGCTGAGTGGTCAGTGTGGATAAAACTTTGGTATCCTGTGATGTAATGCCTGAATTTATTAATTGCATGTATTAATGCTAAAAATTCTTTCTATATGACTGTGTAGTTGAGTTCTGCCCCAATGAAATTTTTGCTTATATAGTATATGGCATAGGGTTTCTTGTCTCGTTCTTCTCCAAGCACAGATCCAATGGCTTTATTTGATGCATCTGTGTGGATGTGAAATGGAATTTCCCAGTTTGGTCCTTGGAGTACTGGTGCTGTGATTGTTTTTTGCTTAATATTTTCAAATGCTATCATGCAATTGCTTGTCCATATGGACTCATTATCTTTTGTGAGAAGTGCAAACATTGGGGCAGCAATTCTCCTATAATTTTCAATAAACCTTTTGTAGTACCCTGTTTGTCCAAGAAAACTTCTCACATCCCTTTGTTTGATAGGTGGTGGCAGCTTTTTGATTACTGAGACTTTTGCTTCATCAACCTCTATCCCCCTCTGTGATATATGATGTCCTAGAATGATGCCATCTTCCATTAACATCCTACATTTGTCATTGCTTAGGCACAAGCTCATCTCAATACATTTTTTTAATACTAATTCAAGATTGTTCAATGCCTGCTCAAAGTTTTGTCCATAGGGTGTGAAATCATCCATGAAGACTTCCATTTTGTCATTTATAAAATCAGAGAAAATACTCAATATTGCTCTTTGAAATGTTGTTGGGGAGTTACATAAACCAAAGGGTAGAACCCTATAGGAATAAGTTCCCCAAGGGCATGTAAAGGTTGTCTTATCTTGATCAGCTGGGTGTATTAAAATTTGGTTGTACCCACTGAAACCATCTAAGAATGAAAAATGCTTGTTTCAAGATAATGTATCTAGCACCTGATCTATAAATGGAAGAGGAAAGTGATATTTCTTGGTTGCTTTATTCAGCTCTCTGTAGTCCACACAAATTCTCCATTTTCCTCCTTTTTTAGGTACTATAACTGATGGTGAGACCCACACACTACCAGATATTGGATAGATGAACCATGCATCTAATAACGTTTGTAGTTCCACTTTGACTATGTCTTTCAATGCAGGGTTCAACCTTCTTTGTGGTTTCTTGGTAGGAGTAGAACCTTCTTTGATGTAAATGTAGTGTTTGCAGATATCAAGATGTATTCCTTTCATGCTTGCATATGTCCATGCAAATGCTTTACTTTGTTCTCCTAGTATCTTCATTAATTTCTTTTCTTGCTCTAGTTTCAAATTGGAATTTATGTTGACTGTTTTTCCAGGCAGAATTTCCACTATTTTTAACTTTTCAATTTGTTCTTCTAGTACTTCTGTCCATAGCTCATCCATGTTCTGTTTTGAACTCTCACCTGTTCCCGTGGAAAAAAATTCTTCAATAACATGATTGTTAGAAGATGCATCTTGTATAAATCTATCTATATGGCCATCTTCGTTTATTGCTTTTAGTGATAGTGTAGCATCATTTGTTAGGATAGGTTGGAGGTTGTGATTTGTTGTGTTCTGATAATCATCAGTCCAATTTTGATATTCTAAATATGAATATTTTTTTACTGGTGGGTAGATTGTGATTTTCTTCTGGCATGTCCACTGGTGATAGTCATATTCCCTGATCGACAACCTATGTAAGCATCTGCAATTGCTAACCAAGGTCTACGTAGTATGATTGGATAAACACTAAGTTTGCTCTTGACTTCAATTACTATGAAATCAGCTGGGTATTCCCATGATTCAATATTGATCATAATGTCTTCGAGCATCCCTTCGGGTTTCATAGTGGATGTGTAAACTAGTTGAAGTACTATAGTTCTTGGTCTGATTAGCGACTGGAGTCCTAGATACATCATGGTTTCCTTAGTCATGACGTTAATAGCAGCTCTTAAATCTATTAGGATTTATTTATTTGCTTGCTATTGATGGTGATGTTCACTACAGGACTACCCATATCAAGATACTTAGGGTTAATGATAATACCCAGCATTAAATCAACCAATTGTCCTACTACATTTATTGTTGGTGGGTCACGCTTCCTCCTCCTAGGTTTCTTCAGACAATTTTCTCTAATAAATTTGTTATGAATGGGCACATCCATTTTGGCTTGCAAAATCGGTATTTGGATGTTTAAGTGTTTTAATTCAATTAAAATGGCATTTTCTTCTTCCTCTTTTGTACTACGTATGTGTTTCTCTAGAAATGGAGGGTTTTTGTTTCGTGGGAGTGGTTGGGTTTCTTTTTCTGGTGGATTTTGTTCATTCAGATGCTGAATATAGGGTTCTGTTGTTTGTTCTTGAGCTTCAGGTGGTGGAATGTTCTGTGTTGATGTATTTTGCAACATTTTTCTGGATCTGAGGTTTATTTCGTTTATTTCCATGGTGTCTATGACATAGGTAGGAAATTGTGTGATATCTGCGTTATAGGTATGTTGTTGTTGTGGTGGTTTGTTATTATTAGGTTTTGGGATGAGTTGGGCTGGAATTGGTGGAGGTCTTGGGGGTGGTTGATTCGGTGGGGGGTGGCATGATCAGTGGCTACTATGAAGGGGCTCTTCAATTGGATGAGTGGGGGTATTGATTTGTGTAATTATTGTTTGTTGGGGCAAAAGGTGGGGGGTATGGAGGGTAGGATGGTGGGTAATATGGGTGCTAATAGGATGGCTGATAGGTTTGCTGATTTTGCTGCCACTGGTTCTGAGTTGGTTGCGATTTCCAAGGGGTTGGTATAGAGTTCCAATTTTGCAGACCCTGAGTATAGTATGTTTGATTGCTAGGTTGATATGGTCTAACAAAGTTACTCCTCCTTTCATTTATAAAACATATTTGTTCTATTGATCCCTCAGCTACTTGATCTTGAATAGCAGCCTTGCATGAGGGTAAGAGGGGACATTTATCATTGGAGTGGTCATCAGTGCAGAGACCACATACTTATATGGTGTTTAAAGTGCACTGCCCTTTCTCATGTTTCTTTCTACAAGGAGGACATAATACTGCAAAGTCTTGGTTAATTTCATCCTGCTTCTTTTTTATCTGAAGTGCATTGAGTTGCATGGCCAGAGATTGTAAGATATCTGTCTTCATATCATCTAACAGGTTTGCTAAATCATATTTTGTAATATTGGGTCCTGAAGATGATGAGGATCCTATGGGTGGATGTGAATCTCTTGTCCCATTCTTGCTTTTCCTAGACCTAGAATGGTTCTTGAAGATCTCGAGTATCTCGTCATAAGTCTTCTAAAATATGTCTCCATCTCCTAAGATGTTTAAGATCTCAAAATTCTCTTATTTGATCCCTCTAAAAAGGATGAGTTTCAGGGATTCGGGGGCTAGGGTGCAATGGTTGGCTCGTTTGTAGCTGAGCTGAAAACGTTGCCCATAGTCTTCTAAGGATTCACGGTCTCCCTACTGCATCCTAAA